>JAYKKI010000042.1:10032500-10632500 GCA_039881145.1 Druceiella hillmani
CGGTAATGACAAAGCCAACTATAAATAACTTAATTATATATACAAACGCAAAAAAAAATTTTAGAATTTAATTTTCAATATCCAAACCTAAACTAGATACGGCAAAAATAATACTGAGACGCTAGTGGAGAAATCTATTTTGATTTTATTTCTATTCGATCTATGGTGAATAAAGTTGACGATAAATTTTTGTAGTCTAAGAGATTAATTTTTGCTATGAAAACACTGGGGTATATTTTGCAGAATATACTGGTGAAAATTACAATAGTTGACATGGTTGCTGTTAGTACATCCAACTTATTGATCCTATATTGTGTTATCTTTGTAACACTTTTTCAGGGCTCTGAATAGTTATTTGTATAACAAAAATCAATAACTCGCAAGACCATCAAAAAACTTTAAAAACGATAAATTTTTTCTAAGTCAACAGATTTTTCCGCTAAAATATGTCGGTCCTATCTAGCAGAAAGAGGTTAACCAAAGATAAAGACTTTACAGTTTCATTTTTTTATTTTCAACTTATTTCATTGTGTGAAATTAATTTTTGTGTATGTTGTTTTGCAGTTTTAAGAAGTAATTCAGTATTTTTAAGTATGCTTATTTCGAATATCTTACATAATTTTATGGAATTAATTATATTTAATACAAAAAAAATTCTTAATAAATGAAAAATAGAAACATACAGTGATTTTTTTACCACTAACATAGTTGTACACGAAACAATTTTCCTCTTTGTGCTTATATTCATATCACTGTAGCATTCCATAATTCTCCCTCGTTATATGTAATATTTGCATTTCGTAATTCTATTGCATTATATGTTGAACCATTTAGTCGATGTTACAAGTCTAAATAATTGTCTTCCAAAGACAATTATTTTGGCTTGTTACAGGCAGACAGTTAAGTTTATTATATGAGTCTCTTTTTTTGAAAAGTCATATCAGTTTCAATAAAATGTTTTTTTTTAAATTACCATTCAACAGCAGTAAATATTAAGGTATATTATATGTTAATCTATACATGGTATTTTCATAAAAATAGCACACGACAACTCCGAGTTTTTTTTAATAAATTGGGTACAAACTGCAATGATAGCATATGTACTAAGTTTTGCATCGGGCTTTCAAATTCTCGAAGTTCGATAGGAAAATTTACATTTATTTAAGTGCAACCAATACCAATTCGCACGAAGTTCGCTGTATAAATTAACGTGCACCGTGCATTCCGTTGCAATTGCAGTTGGCATAGAATGCCTTTGAATTAACTGCATGAGTCGGTAGCAGAAGAAATATGCATCTGTAACATATCGGAAATTTCTCGAGTAAGTAGACATTATTTACAAGAAATGAGGTATTAGAAACAAAGTATTTTCGTTTTATGAACAATATTTTACGAAAGCAATTTAAAAATTAAAATAATTTACGCTGTCTAAGATAAAGTTAATGATAAAGTCAAAGTCTCAATACGCGAAAAGTTTAATAAAAGAAAATACTTTTTTCGGGTGGATTGGAAAACAATTTTATTTTTATTATTGTGATTTGGTCTTGAAAAATTCTACCTTGTAGGCTAAATTAATAACAAAAGAAATGTTTTTGGCCTAACATTATATTTAAAGGTATTCTTGATATGACCTAACTAAAACTATGCATTACCACTTTTTTTTCACGGCATCGTTCACGTTTCATTAAGACGGAGTAATTTGTCTCTAATTCAATGACAACATTGCGTTCTCAGTCTATAAATAATATTAAATGTTTATATATACACGTTGCGCCATCTATTAATCGTTGCAGTACTAAAGTCTTATTATTGCACAAAAATTATCTTAAAGAAATAATTATATTTTCGATTAAAGTTGTAAATTATTTGTTATAATGGTTCGATTCATGGACTGAGTCTATAGTTTATAAGTTTTTTAAAAGTCGCGCCTTCCAAATCTAATAGCGATTCGTTGCTTGGTCACAGAATTATTAGGTAACAAACATTGAAATTTTTGAAATTACAATATTAGTAGCATGCAACACCCGAAGCATTAAAGCAATATTAACGGAGCCTGTAAATTTAAAGTTAGATCTAGAATTTTTCTCCTACGTAATGAGTCTACAAGGCGATTTCTTTCAAATATTTTATTACTAAAAATAATTATTCACTTCCCCTAAGGTACATTATTTTACATCGAAATAGGATACGTTATTACATATTTCCGAATTGATAGCTTTTTTATGAAAATTAATCTTATTTAGTTACCTCTTATATTGATTTTTTCTTTTTAAAAATATTATGTTCTTAAATAATATTTGAAAAATCCCATTAGGGTACATATATGAACGTGTTATATGACTATACATACATTCATATATACACACAAAAAAACAAAGACACACACACACAAAAGAGACCGCGTGACTGATCATCTTACCTTAATGTGACTAAGTTACCACTGTTACTAACCTTCCTGTAGAAACCGCTCTGAGGGAACCTGAAAACCGAAAAAAGTGGAGGAAGCTTTTAAATAAAACCACGAAAGCCTTTCAAGGACATAACTTTTAAAAATCAAGAAGACAGTCAAATGAAGAACAATGATCTTCATCTTAATATACTCTTACTTATATGCATATTAATTGATAGGCTAAGGCAACATTTACTGAATAAATTAAAAAGAAACTAGGTTTCTAAGGCTTGGTTTATTCCAAATGAAATTTCATTCAGAGTTTCATTTTAAATAAAATTGCGAGATCATTTGTATGTCTTTTTAAGTCAATCTCCTTTCCTTAAGTCAATCTCCACCCGAACCCAGTGCAATAAATCATCGCTTCGTATGGAATATGTTTAAATTTCAACTTCGATGGTTAATAGCAACTGGATATGAACGGAAATATAAATCACCATATTTTAACTTTAATAATCTTTAAATGTTAAATAAATCCATAAAAAAACAAATATTTCCACACAATATCATGAAGTTTTCTTATGAATATCTGGTAAATTGTTAAAAATATCATCGACATATCCATTTCATTCCAGAGCCACGTTACTGCCACACGTGCCACCGCGGCAGCCGCAGGTGTAACGAGACGAATTTTGTAAATAGCGTTAAAGAGAACCGAAGGAGAAATTATTCGGATCACGTAATCCATGTTATCGAAAGTGCCAATTGAATCCTCGCGCATAAGAACACGTCATATCTCCATTTTGGCACAGATACGTTGCCAATACAGAGAGCAGAATAAGCTTAAAGATTTAGGAGACGGAAAATGAAGTTTGGTGATATCTAGAAGGATAATATATAATACATACATAGTAAATTTATTTAATATTTTTGCAGCATATGACATGATTTATATTATATTCCGTAATAATAATTATAAAATATAAAAAGGAATTAATAAAAACATTACAAAAATGCAGAAAAACAATTATTAAGAAAGAATGCAAAGAAAAGTTAAAACAGCATTTAAATAACAAATCGGCTTGTATTTTCATAACTCTTCAGCACAAATTTAGAATCATTGCTAATTTAAATGAGATAAAATTCTTTTAAAAAATTGTATGTTAAACATTAGAGGGATCAAGATGATGCGTAAGAAGCATTTTCAATTGTGTGTTTGCAATGAGTTTTCAATTCTGAAAGGTAGCTAAGAACCGGTTTGGGATTATATCTCGATTATCGAGTAAAGATTATTTAAACATTTAGTACTAAGGTTAAAAATGTATGATGACATTACATTTATTTACAAATGACTTTAGTGCCAATTGTAATTTTTAGTTCACTTGTCCGTATTCATTCCATAGGACTAAGAGTCTAAACTCTGCGAGCACAGATGTCCTAATGGATATGGTTTCGCCATGTCCATACCGCCGCTTAAAGCCTAAAAGACTAGGGCGCCCGTCCCTTTATTAATATTATATCATAGTACATGCACAGTTAGAAAGCATTTTAAGATATAGATATTAGATGACGTGAAGTTTAAGATAATGCTATTATTAGATTTTATTTCTAGAGAATTGATACTTAGACGTAACTAATTACTTCAAATCAATCATATTGTTTTGATTAGTCTGAGGTAAGCCCTCTCGTAATTAATAAAGATGTGCAAATCATATTCTGTTTGCTAGAATAGTAAGTAACTTTAAAAATAATATTTTGTTTTTTGCTGTGTAATTAAATAAAAATATATTAAAATGTCGTCAAGAAATTTTCAGTATTTTGTAAACCTAAAATATCCTGTATTATTCCTTCTCTTCTAAAATTCTCCACTCGCGTATTTTCCAGAACTAACTATTGCGACATGTGCAAATTCATATGTTTTATAAATATACAATTTTAAGTTTCTACATCCATGAGTTTTATGTAAAACATAGATAAACGGACGATCACGCGCGTGGACTTTGCATTCTGTTTTTTTTCTCTTTAGGCACAAAAATAAAAAACATTTTTCGCTTAGGTGCCTATAAATAAACATGTTTTATATTTTGAAATTACTGAGATTATTATACAGTCCTAAGCAAATTAATCAACCAATATTCCAATTACTAAGTGACCAGCTTCGACTTAATATTAATTATAAAAAATGTATTTTACATTTTCTAAAATAAACTGTATCATTTAAAACTATTTTATTTAATTTTTTTATTGGGCTGTATTAATATTTACCGTTTACTCATGCACATTTTTATTTCCGTTATATTGTTGTCTTTAGGCAACATCATTATAATATTAAATATGCATACAGCTTAACCGATGCAATCTCACATAGGTTACATTTCCGTATTCTCCTTTTCATGTGATAAATTTTCCTCTTAACTTGATTATCTTATACAGAGGTAATCTAAGACATCACCGTATACGTATACACCTTGACAAAATATGCTACTAGACTATTGAAATAACTGCATCTCATATATATTTGTTCAAGTTTATCTGAAAATTGTTTATGTTCTTTATATTTCTTACTTGAGTGTCGTTCTTGTTATCTTTCCAGTAGCAAATGGATTTTCCATATTTTAGTTATCCAAATTAGTTTACATCAAAATTTAGGAAACATAAATGAATTAACAAATACATGTTAAAAGACAAATAGTAAAAACGAATAGCCAAAATTTCTGCCGTCAATGGAGGTTAAAGTTTTTGACGAGTCAATTTCAAATATTTCAGGTCTATAGAATAATATTAAGCTTGCCAAATAATGGATAATAACAAAAATATTTTCTTTTTGAGTAAAACCCCTGAATGTACTCTAAAATTCTAACTGAATAAAAGTTACGTACATAAATTTTTTTTATTGCATACATTTGTTTATGGACTTTCAAAGCATCGTCTTAAAAGGTCATTAAAAGAAATTAGCTTGTTTCTGCATATGCAATATATTCAATCTAAATGTGGAAAAAATATCTATAATCTAAGTTTTGTAAGAAATCACGTAGAGAAAAAAAAATGATTAATATATTTAGGTTTTAAAATAATCAACTTTCTGTCTACGCAACGTGGTGTCTACAAAACATTCCTATTTTATTTGTTAATGGAATATCAGAGGTGTTAAAGAAAACTCGGCCAGAAGAGACAATTACTTAAGCAAAGCCTTTATTTCCTGCAGGTAAAATATCATTTATATGTCATTAGTCACAAGATATTTTATAATAAACTCTGAATATTAACTTAGGTTTAATTAGGAATTTACGTGAAAGGTGTAAAAATAATTCTAACTTAGCATTAAAGTTCTAAGAAGCTAAAAGCCGGTGTTTTTCTGAGCATTTGGATCAAAAATTTTATATAAGATTCATATTTTATGAATTATTTGAACGATACTTATTTACATTTATTTGTTTTATTGATCCAAACTTTCTCAAAAATTTATAGCAAAATAATATTCCGATCGTATTGAAGAGATTATGGTAAATTTCCAACAACTTAGAAATCATATAAGCGTTGAGCTTCGCTTCTTCGCTGTTAACCGAAGATATTGACGTTTTAAGTAAATGACGAAAATGATTCCATTCAAGTATTTAGACTATACTGGCCGTGCTACCTGGAAGACGCTGGTATGCTCTTATAATGACCGACTAGTGTCATATACTCAATTTTCGGTATATTTATATATATATATATATATATATATATATATATATATATATATATATATATATATCTATGTGTATATATATATATATTTATATATATATATATATACACACACACACACACACACACACATATATGTATCCGATCAGTAGATCTCTAGCAGTGTCGTTGAATTTATTAATCACACCTCTTGAAGACGCGTTGATTCGTACAACAAATATATTATGCGAGTAAAAAGCCGTTACAGAAATATTTATACGTAGCGGTCCTTTATTGAATTATATTTATTAAAATGTTGTTTTAGCAATTTTATTTCAAAATAAAAAGACGGTTATCAATACCCGAACGTTGAACTCCCTGAAGCTTTAATTTTATGTGTATAAATATGTCTTGCGGCATCATTTTACTCAGATTTGATGGAATCTATTTTTATGATCACACTGAGCGTACGATTATTCTTGGCAAAGATTTAGTTGAAAATCTTACACAATGTATATTTTAAGTATTTTAAAAGTATTATTAAATTGTTATTAAACGCTTGTATCATAGATATATTTGACTCAATGCTTGTTGCCTCTTTCTTAAAAAATAATTTCAATTAATTATTTGTATAATTATTAAATAAATGTTTTTTTTGTTTGGAGTGAATTAATTTAATATCGATAAAATCGACTGCACATGTAGGAGAGAGAGAAATATAGTGATATCTACAAGTTATACCAAAATCGTCATTTACCCAGTTGCTTTTATTCATCAGTCTTTAGAGTATACTAGGAAACTGTATGAAAATTAGAAACTTTATATTAAGAAATTTTATGACAATTCTCAACGGTTTCTATAAAAATCACTGCTAAATTTTCAATCCTGTCAAGAAAATTAATATATTTTTATTGATATACGCTTTAGACAAATCTTAGTTTGATATTCAGGATCATCTGTATGACTAATAGACACTTTATTTTTTACAATCTGTATATTGTGCAAAATTATTTATATAACAGATTGTAAAAAATATATACTAAACTAATAGCTAAAAATAAATTCGTAGATCATTTTTCTTTATCCTAATAAATTGCTAAAGAACGAGATATATACTTAGCAAACCAACAAGAATAACGCAACAAAATATTTCCTCAAAGGAATGCAACAGAAATTCTATACAGTACGCTTTGTTAAAGAGTTCGATTTAACTCAACAATATAAAAAATCGTTGTGTTGAGCATACAATGAAGAGTTTATTTATCACAATTTCCTTTCGCAAATAAACAATTTGTTTTATCATTGCTGCTATTGTCTTTGACTTAGCTGACGTGGACCAGTCAAATCATTTCTCTTATCTTTTCCGGATTTGTTATGCATCAATAAAATTCTTATCAATAAATGTAGACTTAACTCATAATATTTAGTCGAAATATAACCATAAAAATATTTTTTTTAATTATTACAGGATTATATTGATTTGTAATTTAATAACTTGTTTTGTTACATTTGTATTTAATAATTTTGTTATTGATCAATAGAAGAAATTATTACATCATAAAAATACTTATAATTAATCCAGACTAAATTATATACCTTATTTCACATATTAATACATACTAATAAATCACGTTTATAATAACAACAGGAATTAATTGAAAGGCAAAAGGGAGCATATAAATGTTTAAGCATCTAAGGATTACATTTTCTTTCTTGTTTAAATTTCTGATTATTAGTCAAACCAATCAAAAGTTAGTCTCTTTTAGTCGGGTGCTCTTTCTTACCTATAATATCTCACAAGCAAATACACAATTATTCGTTTCTTAATTATATTTATAAATTACCATTTTTAAATATTTGTTCCATGTAATTTATTTTATTTAAAACCAAGTAAATTGATTACTTTCCCTCATTTTGATTAAATATTCATTAAGCACTGAAACAAGCATTTTACTTTTACTGAGCATTTGAAATTGTGCTTTTAAGAATCTACATTCATTTTAATAAATTTATATAAACCCAGGCAGGATCAAATCGTTATTTTAAGACACAAAAATATTAATAAATTTTGTCAGAAACTGGTAAATAATTGTTTCTAAGTGCGTTAATGTGAAATTATTCCACTCGTTGGGCATATTGTTTCTTTTCATAGGAAAATTATCAATTTAGAAGCAGTTCTAGATTAAGGTACATAACAAATTATTTGTAAAAACAAAAGTTTACTTGAATTAAAAACTTACTTGAATAAAGTAAAAGCTTACTTGAATAATTCTTCACTATTGGGAGGTATAATACTTCGCCTCTTATCCTATCTGGAACATTACTTGGAAGTTAGTGTTACTTACATATCCCGAAAATTTTTAAGATTTCTTGTTACTGATGGTTAAATTAAGTGAAATCGAAATTTCCCTTTAATTTAAGTAATAATCGTAACACGAAACTGATAGTGTTTTGAGGGTTTGTGCCAGATAATTTTTATTTGGTATTTAAAAAATATGTTTTACATTTATAAAATTAAATCGAAATGATAGGCAGAAGTATTAAAAGAGAAAGAAAGAACAATTGATGAAACAAACGTCATCAAAATAATAATACTAAATTTAATTGAGAAATCAATTTGATTTCATGCAAAATCAGGTCTTACGTAAAAAATATTCGTTAGTAAGTGAAAAGAAATTTAAATTAAAGTAAAGGAACATTTATCACTTACTGTGATTCATTGTGCTGTGATTTAAAATCATTAGGAATACTCAACTCAACACATTCATGAGGTTTCCTTTCAGATGAATTGAAGTTTCTTTAACATGAATAGCAATTAACTTAAAATGTTTATTGCTAATTTTCACAATGTTTTCTTTGTTTATTTATATGCATCTTTACGCAAACGATACATTTAAAAGTCAGTGATCTCACTTTCAATGCATTTTTACTGTGTTTAGCTAGATTTATATCATGTAGTGGTAAAACTTAAAGGGTCCATTAGGATAATGTGTAATTTTGTAGAGACAAAAATTAGATACAATCTTCATCTCTTTTAGTTAAGCCATGAATATATTTACCTTAAAAGAAAGCATTATATTTTCTTTTATTCCCCCTTAATTACCTACAATAGGCGATTTATGTGTGTGTGTAATTGTATGAGGTGATACTGACTTGACTTGACGGGAGTTAGAAAAACTTTTCTTGCGTGGAAACGCTTTCCTTAAATTCCGCCCAATCATTCCTTTAATATTGAATCCTAATGACTTTCTCTTTTAATTTCGAAGCACCTCTTAATTGGCCGACCTCTCATTTTGCTTCCATGGGCACCATTACTCAAATTTTCTACTGAGTGTGAAAGCAAACAAGAATTAATACATCTCTGCTTCGGATGGAGTGGTTAATAATTGACAGAATTGCAGAAACACACCGAGTGGCGTCGACGGCAGAATTTACTAAGGAGTGACGATCTGATGTCTTAAAGGAAGATAATATGCCTCCACTTAAATGGAGAATAGAAAGAGCGGTTAGTTTGTTTCTTCAACATACCGGGCACGAAAGACGTTTACACCACTATATAGGACAGAACCATGGCACAGTTACAAACAGGAGAGGAAGCCAGTTGGTGCATGTACACCGCGGGGGCTCTTTATTGAAATAGTTCTAACTCATTTTACTAACAATCTTGATCTATAACCGGAAATAGGCTACCGTGTAACGCGATTTTATGTAATTTAACCTTGAACATAGCTTACATAAATTTTAACTATTTTACATTACTATATAATCGTCATGTTGATGTACACAAATATTTTTTGTGTTCTTTTTTTCTCATTGAATATTAAATAAATATTTGCAAGAAAAACTGAAAAACAAAGAAATTAGCAATAAGAACAAGAGAGAAGAGACGTAAAAACGGAGGCCGCGAACATTCATCAATCACGAAAAGGGAATATTGTTTTAACAACTTAAAATTATTTTGACATAGTGCTTGAATACGATAATCTGTTCGTTCTACTCATTCAAAAATTATAGACTTTTGTTACAAAAACACTGCTAACTTTGTGAAAATCGTCAAGATATGTGAGCATAAATGAAAAGTTCGAACTCTTTTTTAATTAAAAAATATTGCACATACTGTCAATATTAAAACTCAAAATAACACTAAAGTTTTTATCAATATTAAAAAATATTGAATATTAAAGCACTAAATTGATGTGAAATTTATACATAGTTTATCTCGTTATTTTACACTAATTCCCACGAATGCAATATACACAGTACGCTTTATTTTTAAAACCACTTTGCTAATTGTGCTGTAAAAATAAATACTTATTTCGTTATTATTTTCCCTCAGTATTCCTTTTTGTGACCGCAATTATCTGACATAATTGTGTTGTGCTACGGCCTGCAGTCCGATTACCTCGTTGCGCCTTTGTATTACAACAGTTTTATTTGGATAATGACCGCAAAGGAAACAATTTACCTTCTAAATTAAATTCTAACTTTAATTTACATCCTTAATAAGCAACATGTTTTTTCGCATGTTATTAAATTCAATATTTATAAAACTTAATACGGTTGAATAATAGTTAGATAGAGTCCAATTTTTAAACGTATTTATTGTCATCGTTAAATAATATGTTAATTGATTTTTTTATGCAGATATTTTTTGGATGAAGAGAAATATTTGCAATAAATTAATTTTACCATATCCGATAGGTTGTAAACAGCTGTCTCTATAAAATAGGAATTTATAATTTAGATGGTAAAAGAATATTCTAAGAGTACAATCTTAAAAATTTCCAAGTTCATGTTTTTTTGAAAGTAACGTCTTTAATGTATCATGTGTTTTTTTTACAATTAACCTTAACTTAAGTAATTTTTGGTGTCATAGGAAAAATAAATTATGGAAAGCAATATTAAAAATAATCCAAGAAACTAAACTCGAATTGTTATTTCCAAACATCGCAGAATTTTTGTTGAGTGGCACTTTTCGCTTCCAGATCATTTCAAAATGAAATCTGTATATTTCTGTGTAAATTAGAAAACATATCACATATAATCTTTTATTTACTAAAATTTATATTAATTTCGAGAAAATCAGGGTACACCCCCCCCCCATTTTTCATTGTAAATAAACATTTAATTTTATTTACGAAATATAACTAAACGATAAATGACATGGTCAATTTTCGAATGGGCCTCTGTCTAGTTGCTAATTTCAACGCCAATCAAAACGTTTTCCAGTTTTATAATTCTGAGTATAATCAATTCAAAAATAAATAAATAAGAGGTTCCAGAAGTTTGTAGTTACCTCAAATATAGCATTATTTACAATACTACATATTATAAATATCGATTTCTTCGAAAAGTATTATGCACTTTGTCAAATAATTACCAAATCTTTAAAAGTTAACAGTCATGTAATATCAAGAGTTTGTAAAAATTACAGAAAACAGTACGAAAAATAATACAATACGAAGGAACTGAACGAAGAAACTGAAATCGCACTCGATCTGTCAGCGCGCTAACTTTCAATATAAGAAATCATATTATAATGAATTTTTCTGATATACGTTATTTAATGATATAATTATTATAATCAGTTAAGTACAAAATATTATATCTTTTCAATATTTCATATTTTACAAACCTGAATCATAGCCATCGTCCAATTCTTTTTAGTTCTTAGATTTCTACTGGTTGCATGTCTACATCGCAGTTGACGCACTTTATAATTAGGTAAACAGTATTCGAAGTATATGGAAAGAACATTGGCGTGGATGAAATTAGTCCATATAGAAAACCATTTGCTAATAAAAATTGTCAAAAAACGACACTACAAGAAGTCAGATGCGAACGAACTACTGACATTTATGTTATTTGTCGATGCTACCAATTTTAAAAATATTTTTGTCACAACGCGGTTATGATTTTAATACTACAGTTTTTTATTTTATTGCGCGGCTCAGATAACTTTTACACTACATTAGTTGTTTTTAAAGACATAAATTTACGTCATTTTAATTTGAATATATACATTAGATTATTCAGCTTACTTTCTATGCTTTAAATGGAATATCGTGCAAGCGACGTAAATGAGTAAAATTGTCGTCAAAACAATTCCTTTTTTATTTCATATAAATAGTTATACCCGAGCTCTAGGGATGTAAAAAAAATTACCATAATTCGTTAATTTAATTTTAGTTTCTTCGTATCTATTTTACATTCGTGGACATACCTAAGTACAATTAAGCAGAAATTGACAATATATTTTCTGATTGACTACATCATTCAGACACTCGTACAGTCCAATGTAATTATATATGAAAATTCTTTAAATGTAAAAGTTAATAGGAAACTGGGCACATAAATTATTTTGTTACATTTGAAATATTAACTTTATTTGGTGGGTTGTATTATCGCTTACCATGTCGGAAATGGAGTGCATTCATAATAGTAGCTTTTTCGCTTTCGCAAAAATCTATATATATTTTGTGGAAGTATATTTTTAAATGGAACATCTTGCCACATTTCGTAATGTTTTATAACATTACCAAAAATTACATTAAAGTCCAATATCAACATCAGTTATAAGATATTTATATGCTATGGTAAGTATGTACGTTATACATATAGTTTAAGAAAATACGGTAATTTCAGATAGATTTAAGTATCATTTTTCCTAATTAAATTTTGCATCAAAAGAAAGTCCTGTTTTAGCTTATAAAGTGACTAATCAACTGTTGTATTATAAATGTAATAAGCATAGGTAATCAAATGGAATATTTATGCTTATTCCATTTAAAATAACTTTTTCTTATTGATTAGTTACTTTCTTACGCCAATAAACAGAAGAAAATTTATCTCAAACGTCTTTGAATTAACTTCGTTGCAAGATGGCCCCATAAAATTTTATTGTCTAACCGGTGAGAAGAGAATAGTACTAGATCAATCCAAGCGGACATGTCGTAGATATAATATTTCCTTATTAATAATGCTATGTTTAAGAGTTAAAGTGAAAGCTTATTGAAAATAAAAATAAGGCAAATTATTTTCTAACTTAGTTTCGGAGCCAGTTTACGTGTAACAAACGTTGGTTATATATATACATACATATATATATATATATATATATATATATATATATATGTATATATATATATATATATATATATATATATATATACATATGTATATATATACATATATATATATATATATATATATATATATATATATATATATATATATATATATGTATAACTGTAAGGGTATCCCGTAAGGAGTTAACCAACAAAATGTCAGCGGTAGAGCGTGTCATTACACCAACGAAAAAATAAATTTTATTACCTTAGGCCTAATAGTTTTAGAGATGATTTATTAAATTTCTTTTAAATTTTCGATACTGTGTATGGAAAACAAAATTATTTGGTAAAACTTATTTTTCTGCTTTTCTATTATCAAAGATCTTAAAAAAAATATTCATCTTCCTAATTACAATTTTATTCATACTTATTATTGACAACATAAATATTAAACGCTGAAGTATTTTTTAAATTACAAAACATGAAAAGTGGTTTTCGAACAATGAAAATTTAAAAAAACTCTATGGCAACCTTGTGAAACTTTATTTTCTACAAATCACACAAATTCCAAAACGGGATAACTTTCTCGTTACTAAGTCATTTCACAATTATATTTTTCACGTATTCTTCCATTTCCTTTCTTAACTTGATGTTTTAAAATTCCAAATTAAGTGAATAGAGTGACAAATATAAATGTTTAGGAAATGGATTATTATCATCTTTTATATAATTACATGTATTACAATACTAATTTACGAAACTTTTTTTCAAAGACGAGTTCAACATAAGATCATGTCATCCAATCGACTTGAAACTTTTAGCGTCATACAGTTCATAGTGTGTAATCATACAGTGTCCAGTCTGCATATTGCTCATTTTTACAGACTGCTTCTTATGAGCCGTTTTCTGCTGAAAAATGGGGTCATAGAAATATTTTTAGGTTTAACAAATCAAACTGATAAAGATATGTCAAAATAATATTTGCAAGAATCGTTGATAATAACAAATCTCTTATAATTTTTTTTATTATGAACATATTCATGAAACATATTCAAGTTCATACTACAACAAATATATTGCAGATGATTTGTTATAAACATATTCCTGTTATGAGATTGAGTCATACAGTTGTACTTAAATAAAACATTTGTACAAATTATAAAAAATAAATACATTTGTAAACATTTGTATTTGTACTTAAATAAAACATATAATACACAACTGAACCGTTAATAACTGAAATCGAAAAAATACTGGCATAAAAAATTAAGTTATAGACACTTTTTTGTCCAGAAAAAGGCAAGGTAAACAACTTATATTGCTATAACAAAAAAATTGTCTTCAATTTTCAAGTACAATTTTCTTCCAAATCTTTTTGGAGCATAAAATTGCGATATTTTCTTTTTTTACCTAAGGTTCATATTTTCTTGTCTTTAGATTAAATATTTGTCTGTGGCCGCAAATCGGAAAAAAGTTACACCAATCTCAAAAACGATCTATTTTGATTTTCTAAGACAAGGAATAAATAAAAGAGCACCACGGCGCACTTTTTGTTTCTCCCTTGGTTACTTGTTATCATCTAATTACGATTACTTAACCTGAATGAACCACAAAATGTCGACTGTATCTTGATAGTGTCACTAATTTACTTTCATATACACCTAGCTTAATATATAAATATTTAATATAATCCCACAATAAACAGATGAAATCAAACATATGTCAGCCCACTGACATAAACAAACGTTACTCGTATTTATTATGTTTTTTGTATTACAGTAAATGACCGAAATGCCTTCCCCTAGCTCCTATGCATAACAAGCATCTTACAAAACTCCTTTTTAAACTTTGTGAGGACCTTCCGTTGTATTTTACAACTTCAGATATATGTTGTAATTTTTGTCTTAATTGTTGTTCATTGTCGTTCGTGGTCTGAAAGATGGCCTTCTTGAAATATCTCCATAGAAAATAAGCAGAAAAAAGAAGGCGTGACAAACGTGGTGGCCATGTAATTATACCGCCACGCCACATCTTGTGGTATTTCATTCAACGGATTTCCAAGTTAGTCTCTTAAAAACCGTAGATAACGAACTCGAGTGAACCACGGTGGGAGTTCAAATAGATTGATAATTTTGCCATCCAGGATTCCAGCCCAAAAATTAACTATGCGGGGATTCTCTACGGTCCATTGGTGTAAATTGTGCATATTAAGTACTCCCATTTTTTTAAAACTTTGTTCATCTATCCATACAACCGAATGAAAAAAAGCGGATCTTGCCTGCATCGACGCAGACAGAGACATCTTCCGACAGAAATCTATCATAGTCATCAGGTAGCACTTTTTGTACATGGTACGGGTGCAAATTATTTCTTCTTAAAATGCAGCGTACTGTACTTTTTGTGACACCAGTACGTCGAGAAATACGCCGAACACTAGTAGAAGGAGCTTCTATCACTTCGGCCAGCATTTGATGTTCATCAACAAGGTCTTCCTTCAGAAACTACATTTCAAGGAATCGAACCTCTAAATATGCGTTCTAAGTTTTCTGGGGTACGTAAATGTCACAGAAATAAATAGTCTTTTATTTATCGAATAAAGATTCATGTACCATTTATTACTCAGATTATACATATATATATATATATATATATATATATATATACACACACACACACACACACACACATATATATATATATATATATATATATATATATATATATACATATATATATATATATATATATATATTTGTGTATGTATGTACGTATATGTGTGTGTGTATGTGTGTGTGTGTGTGTGTGTGCATACATACAAGGTATCGCGTAAGGAGTGGACCAATGAAATGTCGGTGACAGAGGCGGTTATTACACATACGAAACATTACATTTTATTATCCTAGGCCTAATATAAGAAAACATTAGTTTTCCTAATTAAAATATTATTCATTCGTTATTATTGGCAACATAAAAATTAAACACTGAAATATGTTCAATTCTTCATTTATAAAACATGAAAAGTGGTTTTTGAACAATTCTAGTATAAAAAAAATTACGACAATCTTGTGGAACTTTTTTTCCAGAAACATCTACATATTGCACAGATTCCAAAAAGGTGACATTGTCACAATTAATTCTGTAAACATTAGAAAAATACCTGCATTACTGAAATAACTCCGCATTCGCAGAAATGCTCACGATCAAAACAACCGTTAATCAGAATTGTTTCGCTATCTCTTTCTCACTCGTGTGGCCTTTTTAATGTTTTCGACCATCAAGCGATCGCCTTTACTCCTCTCAACAACTTCGCTTCTTTAGTAACTTTGTTATCGCTCGAAGTTAACAACGTGTTTTTTGATGTTTTCTTTCCCAACCACTATTATTATTAGTTAACGTATGCGTGATTGGGACCTTGTTTGTGCTTGTAATTTAGATATTGTTTGACCGACTACATTGCAAAATGCCTCATACCTACAATGCTTGTAAATATGCAGAAATATGTTTCAATTACGGGGAATGCTCGACAAGCCGCATGTACGTATCGCGAGCGCTACCCTAATTGCAAAAGCTATCCCGATCACAGAGTCTTTCTTCGTGTAAATAACGCATATTTAGAGGTGCGAATTCCTTGAAATATAGTTCCTGAAGGAAGACCTAGAAATGTTGATGAGCATCAACTGTTGGCCGAAGTGATAGAAGCTCCTTCTACTAGTGTTCGTCGTATTTCTCAACGTACTGGTGTCACAAAAAGTTCAGTACGCTGCATTTTAAGAAGAAATAATTTGTACCCGTACCATATACAAAAAGTGCTACCTGATGACTATCAACGACGAATAGATTTCTGTCGAAAGATGCTGCGTCGATGCAGGCAAGATACTTGTATTAAAATTATACAGTTTTCCGTTAATATAAAAATTTAGCAAGTGCACAGATTTTAGGATTTTATATGTTTTAAATAAGATTAAGTTAAGACAATAATAGTATTTCTCGAGGACTTGTATTCGGCTAAAAACCAAAAACAAAAGATCAGAGTAGGATATATATATATATATATATACATATATATATATATATATATATATATATATATATATATATATATATATATATATACACTAAATAAAGGGGAAAGACCGTAAATGCCGAACATCAAGTAGTATCAAACGAACGGAACTTCGAAAATATTTTTTGTGGTAAGGCCTGATTATTTCTTTTAATAAATTTCAAAATTTCATATGAGAACAAACTGTAATTTCATCCACCTGATTCCAAATTTTTGTATAATATTTTAATAGCCCTTCATTAGATTAGTAAACCTAGACCTAGGTTTCATTGTATAAGTTTCATTTAATTGTGAATAATGAATTTCTACAGAATTAACGCCAAATATATTCAATATTTGGTTATCTTAAAGGTCTCATCTAACATGAAAGAAGTTATATAGCTTATTTTATTAAAAAAATTCTGTACTTTAGATGAAATGTTTTTGCCTATTCTCCTCATCTCTTCTTTTTTCTAGGTTATTCTTTGAAATTATGATATTTACCATTTTCAAAACAACCTTGCTCTAAAAAAGTTTAATATATTTGAGGTAGTCCGAAAAACAGTACAAAAGTTTTTTTTGAATTCTAAGGTATGAGAATTTCACAAAGTCGAATCATTTTATTTCTAAAAATGGCAACACCAAGAAGGAAAAATGTGGTTAGGTTATATATCGACCATTAAAATATTGTTCACAGTTTTTTCACATAACGCTAGAACGTTTGAATGATTTCAAATGATAGAATTCATAAATCCGTTGTGTAAAGATAGTTCAAACTTTTGTTCAGATTTCCATTAGAAGTGATTACAACAAAAACCGTAGAAACAAAAATAGTTCTTTCTTACCAAAAAAGTTAGTTAACAAAGATTACGATACAATTTACTTTTTATTATGGACTAATCAATGATTTTGATATTTAAAACAGCGTTATTTCATATTCGCATATATTACAGAAAGAGGTCCTTTCTGATTGAATAGTCGTCTTGGGGGGTTAACTACGATCAAATCTTGAAATCTAACAATGCCCATTCTAAATTCTATTTTGTGTGTCTAAAAATAATATCAGGGAAAGCGAGCTAACACAGGACTAATCGATTTTACCATCCGCAATGGATTAAAAATTTAAGGATGTAATCATTATTTTAGATAGTCGTATTCAATATTTTTCAGACTACTAGCAAAAATGAATTTTAATCTTTTTTTTTTAAAGTCAATATCAAGGTGGCTGCGCGTTAAATCAATTTCGTATCATTATTGCATTTCATTGAATATACATATTTGTTGCTGATATATTTTTTTAAATTTTGAACTCATCACGTCTTGTATGGTTAATTTCAAAGTTTTCTTGCCATTAATTGATATTGCTAATTTTCGACTTCCCATTTATAAATATTCTTTTATATCCCATACCAAGAGATTGAAAAAAAATTACCCAAATTATTTCTAATTTTGAACATACTATATTAATTGTTTCATTTTAAGCATACTGTATTTATTGCCGTGTAATTACGACATACTTAGCACAATGATATTTAAATTCGGCTCTGTAACTTAGATAACCTCTGAGACAGTCATTGACTTAATTTTGTAACTATTAATATTTGCGGTTTTTGTATGAAACACACGGTTTAGTTTCGCAGTTTCGTATCCCAGAAGAGCATAATTAGAAGAGTATAATAAGCTAAGATGAAATAAAAAATAAAAAAATTGTGCAAATTATTATTGTAGTTTTGGATTTAATATTATTAATATAAATGTTATTGTGCAATTGGTAATATATCCAATCTTATAAAACTAACATTCTGTGTTCGAATACTTTCATCAGTTAGATCAGAGAACTTTCAGTTAATTTTAATCCACTTTCCAAATAGACATTGACCAAAATTATTTGTTTTACATATTCAAAAAATGTGTTATACAAAATTCATACAAAGTTGAAATAAATTACAGACAAGTTTCATATTTTGCATAACTGACCGAATGATTTCCTCAAATAATCAGGAAAGAGAAAAAGAGGTTAAGATGAAAACTAACTACGGAAAATTTGTAGGTAACTGTAAAATTGTCAGATGACTTCTTAAGACTAGAATACCTTAATCAATATTTCACCTAGAATAAGTCATGAATGTCTTTCTAGAGCAGTCAATATGGTCATCACTACTTGGATTACGGTCAAAGTTTTTCAAATATCGAAAAGAAATAAATTATTATTTTATTACCTACAATGCGTTAGAATGTAATACCAGTGTTGCTGCAAGGGTGTTCTTGGTTTCATTTATTATTTTAATGGGCTTAGAAAACAATGAGACATTCGGTTCAATAAGGATATATTTTCCATGAGTTACTTTATTTATGGCGTGCTTTTGATTATGGCGTGCTTTCTATTTCACGTTATGATATAATAAAATTAATTTAAGATTACAAAGGTTTATTTATGAAACAAGTTCATAGACCTTTTGTATTTGTTTATTGTCATACAAAATAGTTTATTAAATATATTTGTTTTCGTAGCTCTGTCTAGAAAATATATTAAAGCCTTGTCAGTAAATTAAAAGTAAATACACACACACACATATATCAATTCGAATATGAGAAATATATTTTATCAAGCATACATTAATTTTTAATTAAATGAAATTGCTGGGAACAAAGTATTTCTTGTATTTTAATTTATTTCTTTTTACTTGTAACTACCACTCCCATTTGACCCCTTTTTTAAGAATTTAGCGCCACCCTGTGGGCTCTCACTGCCCACACATAATTTCGATGCGATACAGGTTTCTTTGGGATGCGTTCGGGTGGCGTTTGAGCGAGCTCGCAAATTGTTGTGATGCGATGCGAATACGCAATTATGTGTAGCACTTAAAGCAAACAAAAGCTACCATTTAAAATTATTGTGTATGATTTAATAAAAATAGAGTGAAAGTGGATTATTGGAGAAAGTTTTTTAGTTTCATAAAAACTGACGAAAAAACTGGCAGTGGATTTACGATTGAAAGCGAATGAGCAGAAATGGTCTTATACTAGCGGACTGCAATGAACAGTCATATGATAATGGCGCTAATATAGTTCGAAAATATCAAGAGCGAATTTTACAGCAGAATAAACATTTCCGATTTTTGCTCTATAGTGTTCAGTCGCAAAATTTAGTTGAAGTTCAGGTATCTTGTGTAAGACCAGAAATGATTTCGTTTTTCGACCAATTGCAAAATATTTATAATTATTTTTCTGGATCGATTGATCATTGGCAAACTTTTTCCAATTTATGAATAACTTTGAAAGCTCATTCTGATACGAGATGGTAGTCGAAAATTCATTCAATTCATTCACTGCATACTCAACTACCGCAATAAAAAAATATTACATACCATTGCAGAAGGTACTCATGAGGGGAGGAAATATACAGATGATTCTGATTCTTTAGCTAAAAGTATTTTTAATATTATTAATTTTGAATTTATTTCTTTATTGTTTATATAGGATCATGTTCTTAGAAGCATTGACAAATGTAATCGCATTTTACGGGCAAAAACAGTATCCAATGAGGTCGCATCAAAACATTTGCGAGCCCTTATAGACTTTTTGAACGATTTCAAAAAAAGAAACGTTAGGAACGGCAATTTATGACAATTACGCTTATTTTTAGCAACATATTGCAAAATGTAAGAAAGAAAGAATTTTAACTTCACGCACATTTTCTACCACGTGTCCTACAATTTTATTATTCCAGTAGGATTCGAACCAAATCAAAGAAGTGACAAAATATTGAATGCTTTAAATCAATGACGTAAACATAAATGTACAAGATGAGGTAGTCACATAATCACCATCGTTGTGAGAAGCAAAAAAGTATAAGTAGATTAATCTCATGCATCTTTCCCGCCACCGTGCTGCCTACGGAAGTAATACGAGTATTTTTTCCCGTCAAATGATAGGTATTCCAGCAAAACCATTATTTAAATTTCCCAAGTGACACTTTGTTCATTTTGACGATGTCCTCTTAATATTATCGTTTGTGACGTATATTTCCCAATGGTGTCGATTTTGTTTAATATTTTACTGGGCGCTCTTTTTCCAACTGCAATAATGATGGAAAAATAATGACATTACACAAATTAAATAAAATTCTCACCACATGTATTCAGTAGATGTAATCACATCCATTTTCATTTTCTGTTATTGTTCAATTTCTTTTATTTATATGTCTGTGTGTACACTCGTTTACATTCATGTCTTCTTAACATTTATCTTTTCATTTAAAACATTATAGACATATTGTCAATCACAATATAATTGATGTAAATATATATAGTATTTAGTAACGGTAAATGTGGATGCTATGTCTGTTGGAGATTCATAAGGTTTGTGCTCAGAGATATGCTAAAACTGAAGATATTTTTTCTATTTCTGCTTTCCGTTTAAAAAATTATTCTATTTATTCCTACGAGCGATGTGAAAAAAATATTGATTTTTTGTAAATCTAAAACATAAAATAGCCTATGCAAAATAACTTATTAATGCGGATTAAATAATTGCCATGGTGTATTGGATTGATCTCAAGGCATATGGCCTTTGACCTCGTGACGCACCACGGAGACTGGGGTTCGATTCCCGGCCACTCGTCGAGCGGGGCTTGACTGGTGTTCTGGTTGATTATAAGCGATTGCTCTTATAGAAATAAGTCCACCATTTATACATTAAAATACATAAATATATAAATAACCTACATAGAGCAAATTCGATAACCCAAACATAGTTATCATGGGATTAGGAACTAACAAATGGTGGAAATGAGATTTTAAACAGGGAAATCCTGGATTCCTTTGCTCAGGCGAGAACATTAATAACAATACCATTATCTCATCTGTCTACTGAGATATTAATCTCCAGATTAATTAATTCCACAAAATTAATCTTTAACCGTTGCTCTCACAAAGAAATATTGCTGTTATTGTTAATCAATTTTCTCCACTTTTAGGTTTACGTACACAAGAATATTTCCGTTAATTTTAATGGTTTAAATGTTATTTTCATATGAATGACGTATCAATAATTATTAAAAATATTATATATTGTAAATATCCGTTACAGTGATTAATATGCAACGAAAGTATTAAAGGAATAAAGCTTCCATGTATGTCACGTTTTTAGAAAAACGGGTTGAATTCAATAAAATCCCGTAATGAACTTGAAATGCTATACAGGAAATGAAGTAGGATATTACTATAACATTTAAATTAAGCATTTTCCTCCCCATTGACTAAATAAGTGTTATCCAGCATTTAAAAATAACAACAGTTTATCCATTTGTATTTCTATAAAAAGTAATTTTCTTTTTTCCGAAAAGTAATTTTGTTTTCATTGAAATCGTTCTCTTTAGCGATTACGCTTAGCTATTATTACGCGAATACTTGCGGCCTCAAAGCTTTGCTACAACTATGTACGATTGTCTTGACTTGGAAAGGTTTTTTTTCGAGTGCTGAGTAGGGCAGATGCCGTCTGTAAACGTAACAAATAAATAAGATGGTTCGAAGACAGGCTTATTCATTTTAATTGTTTTTCTTTATTATGTTAATGGGGTTTTCATCAAATATATTTTGTGACGTTTTTAGTATGTGCCGAGAAAACGTATATATTTATTTTATTTAATCTAAACATATAAAAGACAGATTCATTGCTACAAGAGCAAACTTTCCCAGTCACAAAACAATCGAGTAATGGAAGATATTGTGTGCTGTAACAACAACTGCTTGTATTGAATTGCGAAATAAACCTTTGGATCCACGAATTGATGGGGTATTTCGAATACCGGGATGCAACTTATTCTACAGTTTGGCAGCATAAACAGTGAAGAAATATTCATAGAAGCAAGTATCATGTTCAGAAAAAAGTGAAGTAAAGAGATTTTCAAAGCAAAGTCCAAAGTCATGGGCATGTAAGACTGAGAATCTAGACGTAAAGCAAACCGTGCTAGACAACACTAAAGAGAAAGTAGGCTAAGGTTTATAGGAGATACGTTTATATTCGTACTTGTAATTTATTGTTTAAATTAAGTATTAAATTTAAGAAATTTAATAAAATGCCTAAACGAGGAAACCTTGACACAATTTGGAAAATTGTATAAGATTGTATACATAATATACACACATATGTACATACATTGAATTTTATGTATAAACATAAACTAGCGTTAGCTTATAATTAGTTAGCACGTGGCTTTTTTTAAAAATTACGTTATCAAATATTTTGCCCATATACTGTTGAGCAACATGCAGAATATCTAATATATTAATTGCACTATTCAATGACATGTTGTTTTATTACATTTTTACTTTTGAGTAAGAACATCATGTTTCATCCTATGGAAATTTCGGTAGTTCTTAGATTAAAAACAAACTCATATTTTAAACTGAATTTTAAACCATACTTATACATTAATTAAAGTCAGCCAAGCCATTTATTCGTGGTTGGGTAGCGAACAGCAGTTTTTTACCCGTAACATTAGTGAAGTTTGAAATTATTACTTAAGATAATGTAAATATTAAATTAATTGCGTGTTCTTATACCCATCAGTCACATTAGTCAGTATGCTGATATGTACTATAAAAAATGGGGTGTGGCTTTGTAATGGACACGGCCGTGTGTTGTACATGAATACGTCAATGTAATGCATAATTTCAACCGCCCCAGCTGCAGATCTACTGGCACCGTCGTTGATCCGATCGGCCGCATTCATTCTTTAAGTTCCCAGCACTGCTTGACTTGGTCATATGGTGTTTTATTATTACCATTCGATTGTTCTTGAGAAGCCTTTTCCAGCCGTATACGATTTCTGTATTTGGTTTTGGTTTTTCGACGCGTACGGGCCGACATTATATATTTTTGATGATATTCTAACACCTTGTTATATTCACTGTCACTACTTTAAACTAATGTTTTATATACAATCGATAGATTTTGACGACAGCTGACGATTAAAACTTACACGAACATCGTAGCTTTTCCGAACCAAAAGTTATACTAATGGCAAATCTCAATACACAGCAAAATAACCTCAAAATGGCGGCCCATCCACCGCGCGCGATGCATCACTCTTTTCGCTTATCGTAATGAATTCTTTAATCCTTTAGCTAGGGGTATAATTATTTTTTGATATAGAGGAACTGTCGAAACTGCGACGCCAAACTGTATCCCCCGATTTTTTTATCAGGTTTTTTTGGATTACCCTCGTATGGCAGCAAATTTAAAGACTTATTCACGTCAAGAATGAGTTAGTTTGTGATATTTGCAGTGATAACATCTTATAATGTGTTTAGTTTTACTATATATAATAAATTAGCTATAAAGAATATGATTTTTTATTGATCAGTATTCAAGAGTCTATTCCGTACAAAAATTAAAGCATCATATGCCTTTTAATTTAAAATCATTTTTGACGATATTTGACTGAAAAATGTAATTTAATGACACATATAGCTTTAAACAAAAAAACATATTTTAAGCTCTCATTATAAGAAACCTATGGTGAAATTGTTTCCTCATATACCCCGATAAATGGGATTTCACTGAAGAAGTTTTTCAAAATGCAATAGTAACTATCTAATAATTTTTCTTCCGTGGCATTTTCTTTAGGAGATATATCTCCTCCTCTCCAATTTCTTAATAGTGTATGATGTAAGTTTTATAAAAAATTATTCGGTTAACTTACAATAAAAAAATTTAGAAATTCTTTTTTGTTAATTTATACGTCAGGCAATATATTTATGTGGTGATGAATAATGTTTCAATTTATAGACATTGAAACAAAAATATTATGCATCCTTAATTTCAAAATTTATAAATGTACGTTTATGTATCTCACGAATCATTCATTCTCTGAGTTTCACTTATTCATAGAAGGTTAAATATATTTTTTGTGATTGAACTGCCATATGTGTCGTAAACACACTATAATATTTGTTTTATAGAAAATATAAATTTAATACATTTTATTTACTATAATTAATATTTTGAGATGGTGGATCTCCGTCCAACACTATTTATTACGTTAATTGTGACTGCGTGCTTCAGTATGTTTTATTTAAACATGCGGTTATTTACCTGACGTTAAAATTTGGGGAACCAAAGGACATATTAACCTACAAAAGTTTAATTGAAAATCGGTTTCACTATACAGTTCGTAAGGTCTAAATCGTTATGTATATATTATATAAATTATTAAATGAAGTTAGGTTTCATCAGGTATTAAATCATTTATATTGGTACAGATATAATTTTACACTAAGTATATTTAAGTAATTTTCCATATTTAATAGAAAACCTCACTTTAATACTGTTTATTTAATTTATTTTAATACTATTTAAAACGTTAATGATATACGTTTCAACTTACATATTTTTATATATGATCGAACGTTAACGAAAACTTTTAATTTTACAATTTAATTTTAGATTTGAGAATATTCAAATTCTTCCCAGGTTTATGGCAATAATAGTTTAACCGTGAAGTTTTTAATATTTAATTTGTATAAAAAAATTAATTAAACCTTTATTTTTCCGTTGACCATAAATTTCGTTTCCACAGTGTTTTTATCTTATTGAATTCGTTATGAGAATATTTAAAACCAGGATTTTGAGTTTATTCTTCAACTATCGTGGATAATTTATTGTCAGTAAATGTATGTATGTGGTTTTCAACGAAAATTCAAAAGTTTTCCACCGTTATACTTATAAAACTTCTTAATAGGTCGGAGTAGAATGTTCATAGACACGAGGGATGATATTTTAGCAATATGATAAATAGATGATGTCTTTCATGTACAATTATTTATTGATTGCATTTGAAAACATTTTATTCTATTCACAGGCTTCTTGTACCAAGATATATATTTGTTTTATCAATTTGTACCGAAGCTCAAACTAATCAGTGGTCCAGCTTCGCTTGATACACCCAGTTTTCCTTTTTCTTTAAATATCTGATTTATATCACCTTGTCCATAATCGTTTACGCGGCAAATATTAGATACGCTTAGTCGAGTTAGAATAGATGCAAATATAGGTATAAATTTTCATCTCATTTTCTTCCTTAAATTGCATATCCTAATTGTAGATTACGTTTCGTCAATTTATTTCATTTACGAAATTCTTTAAATAATGAAATAATTTGATTGATTGTGGTATTTGTTTAATTTAATTATTTATCAGTTTTTATGCATAATACATATAACTTGTGACTTTATGACTTATTACTACATGAGCAAACTCTTCCAGCCAAACAGAATGAATAGTGTTAAATTATTATTATATTTATGGTTATAGAGTTATATCTCAAGGCAAAGTGTGACATATGCCTGGTTTGCATTTATAAATTAATGTATGATAGTAATTGTCATCTTAATATTATATTTAGATGTTAATATCACTAAATCCTATGTATATGCATACATGATATGGTAAATTAATATTTTATTTAACATGATTATATATTTTTCAGCACCTTCAAAACAGTGCGATTATTATGATATATTTTAAATGAATGTTTCTAATTTCACAGAATAATTTTCAAATATTTTTGTATTTTTTAAATTGTTTGAATTTATAATGTTAAAAACAGCTTCGCGCTAATTCTTATATAAACACATATAATAATTTTAATATATAACGTCGGATAAATAAATTTAATGCAGATCTTTAACAATATACCCATATATTTCAACCGTCTCGTCTGCGATGTACCAAGTAGAGGAGTGTAACTAAATATGTACTACCATTTTGTTTTTGGATCAAAAATATTTTTATTTTTAAATGCAATATTAATTGGACATATCTTTAGAAAAAGAGTAACAGTTTTAAATTTTAAAGACTTAAAATTGAACATTAAACCAAATTGCAAAAAGGCGCTAAATATGGAAAAGGTACTCAAATATGGGCTATAGATATAATATTAATTAATTTTTAAAAAATAATAGTAATAAATGTTTATCTTGTAATAGATCAATTTCTTTTTTCATTACAGTATACTTACAGTCACCGTAAGGAATTACTTAATTCACTTGCAAAAATCACATGCCCTAACGTCAAACTCTGGCCCAGCACAGTCATTATGTGCCCAAAGTTCATACATCAAACATTTGACCCACAGTTCTTCGTGCGTCGTATATCTTCGGAAAAAAGTTGCCGACAGAACATACACTCTGCATCCGCAGAGTCAGGAGCTGCTCTCCCTACTATGGCGTCTGGTTTCTTATTTGAATCAAAGCGGCAATTTCCTCTTCATCTTCACTGTGAATCACTTTATTGTCATAGATCTTTTTTCTTTTTTTTGGGTTTCTTTGTTTTCTTCTGGCTCCTTTTCTATAGTTTTCTTTTCATTTTAAATTTTTTTCTTATTTTATCCAATAAGGTCACTTTTATAGGGAGACGAAGTTATAACAGAGACCGCAATAACTTTCTTCCTCCTATTAGATATCTTTCTGATTTTTTTTGTACTGAATTTATGTCATAAGGAAGTAATAGACCTAGGCTGTTCCGATCAATTCTGGAAGACGAAGGCCATCTTGTGCAAGCTCATATCTAGTTCCAGAAGTAGATGCTTTTATTTGAGTATCGTATCCGGATAAGGAGGTTGAAGGTAGAAATGGAGGTGCATTTTTTGTTACATGTCTGGATCTTGAGACTGATGCTTAGTTAGAAATCAAATTGTCTCCATTAAAAATAGAAGTGAAATATGTAGATAAAAGGAGCGATCTTGGATCGTGATTCGATGACTCTTCATTAGAATTGGATGATGATTTTTTTGGAGTAATATCGTTCTTGGTAATATGAAAGTTTTTTCTGATTTTAAGCTACCCATTTTCTTCCTGTGAACCACTTTTATAGCTTTAACTATTTGTTCTTCAACCAAATTTTTCCTCGGTTCTTTTGGTTGTGACAGTAAAATTCTGAAAAAAATGTAAGTCCGACCACCTAAGTACTAGTATTTAAATACGGGCTAGCCCCTATTTAGGATCACGGTGATATTCCATATTCGAAATTCTTTACCTAAATAAATTTGACATCGCATTTTGCAAATCATATACCACAAGCAATTAATCGACCAAATATACAAATAAACATATATTATAGAAATTAGGCAAAAAGTGAGAGTATTTATACCCAAAAACTTATCAATTACTTATCATACAATTACGCACCTTAGAAATTTGTTTAATTGCGGCAAAACAACACAATCCTACCTTGGTGGCAGCTCGCACCGGACTGACGAGATCTAGTGAATGCGGTCTCAGGAAGGATGAATGTGATAGGAGATAGTCGTTTATAGTGTCTTTCAATTATTTATTATCGAGAAATGATACTAGCCCATATTAAAATGTTAGCTCACAATTAAATGAAACTACGTGATATAGTATTATTTCTACTTTTTTAATTTCTTTACCACGACCTAGGTTTCGTTGTATTACAACATCTTCAGGTGGGATATGAGCAAAGATCAATCTTTTTTTATCAATCTTTGTTAGCTGTCGAGTCATGTTTTCTTTTGAGAACAGTTTCTGTTATTTGGTTGGCTTCGTTTGTTTAATCAACCCAACTATACGAACATCTTTTTGTTATACATTTTAATATATATATATATATATATATACATATATATATATATATATATATATATATATATATATATATATATATATTTATAGATTTGTATATATTTATATATGTATATATATATATATATTATCCAATATACACATAAATTGAGAGAATGTGGAAACGAAGTGGCACAAGGATTGTAGAGTAGCTGCACTGACAACTGACAACACATCGTCATCAGTTAACATAGACGCGCAAGGCGCGACGATGCGCCATTATCCAGCGCGGCGCACGCATGTACGAGAATTTGTTCATCCACGTCCTACTTTTTGCTTAAAGAAGCGGAATATCAAAGAAATCTGCAATATTTCTAGAAAGCTTAAAGAAAACGCAGACATATTCACACATATTAAGAACTGCATCATCTTTGTGTACGAAGAAAACGTGGAAATGCAGTTCTAGACACAGTACTGGGTTTTCGTCACAGTACTGGGTCACTAGTAACCGATGGAGCTTCTGCAGCAGATGCAGCGATAAGGCTTCTATCTAATGAATTAATCCCCAACAAAATGTTGCACTTTTCTGCCTGAATCCACTACCAGTCAGAAGCCTGCTCATATAAAGCGAAAATAAGTTAAAAAATACATTTTACAACCGTGCACAACTCGCTAATAAGTATTCGAACAGATACAAGAAGTATCTTCACTTGCTCAGCGACCCCGCTTACTCAGAACAGTATCCATAGACAAAGAGTTCCTTTTAAATGAGATGAATTTATCACGTTAAAATTTATCATGTCGGTAAAATCCGCTCTCGAGTGCCGTCTGAGTTACGAATGCCACCGAATCTATTGCAATGCAATTATTAGCAAAGGTTTGGTACTGACGCAAGGAAATGAATGACACCGTACTCACTTATGAGGTCCGAAAAAGTAACACTAAACAAAACATTGAGAAATTTTTTTTGGCAGACGCAAACCCCGATATATTATTTCCACTGCGAAGAAAGGGTAGTTCAGCACTGTTCCTACTCTACACCGCCAATAATATCGTATTCCTGCCCATGGTGAAAAGCCTCTGCAATTTGTTCTAAATATTTTTGCATTTTCAAAAATATATCCAGGACTTTATAACACCAGCCGAAAATTACAAAAAATCATCGGCGAAATACTCCAAGACTCGACTTGATCTTCCGATTTACTGAAGACTTGTTGGTAGTATAATAAGAACAAACCTCAACCCTGCCAACTCTTGAAGAGACACTCCAGCGATTCGATGAAAATCGCATCACCGTCATCCCTTATAAGTGCGATTTCGGCAAGGTGGAAATAACATTTCTGGGGTGTTGTGTATTCCAGAACGGTATCAAATCACCAGACCTACTTGAGGTCTGTCGATCTCTCTAAATTCATAACCATACATAAACTCTAATATTTTCTCGATATGATCTATTATAGCCGAGAAAAATATCCGAGCCCCACATCACTAAAAGCGCAGTTGAATGCATATCTGTACGACGAAAAAAGCGATACAAAACATTTATCGTTTGTATCCTGCAAGCCTATCAAGTATCTGCAGCATATAAGACCAGCAGAAAAATGCAACCTTAACCGCTCAGTTTTGACACAACGCACTCACCGTTCTATTCAGTGACGCATCTAATCTATCGGCGGGTGTCGTATTGCAGCAATTTGTGGATGAGAAATGGTAACCGCTGGGCCACTTTTCTAAAAAAATGTTGTCTACTCAAGATAAATACAGTACCTATTGTACAATCGCTAGAAAGGTGCACATTTATTGTTCTGATCGATTACAAGCCACTCGCCTACACTCTCAATAAGTCACCATCGCCCACCGAAACACCACTAAAAACGAGACAGCTGTTTTTCTTTTCCGAATCCACTACCGATATACTCAAATTATGGGGCAAGACAATATTGTCACCGATAGTCTTTGCCGAGTAGAAAGAATATCATGCCTACTGATGCTCTACTTTAAAAAATAGGACTGGCACAAGTAACCAACAGAGTGACACAGTTGCTAGCCAAGCGTAGCAATTTATCGCTCAACCAAATTACCGTACCCAATTCTAAGTGCAGGTTATATTATGAAGTGTCAATTCATTATATTCACCCGCGCATACTTGAAAAGTATCAATGCACCGCTTTTAAATTTGTTCACGACATAAAACACTTCGACGTCCAAGTACAAGATGGTAGCACAAAAATTATTTTGACCATTTATGAACACGGGCATCGCAACATGGACCAAGGCATGTATATCTTGCCAAAAATCCATATATTTTGCAACATTATAAATACAATTTTTAGTTCTTCGCCAACAGACCGATTCAAATATATTCATATCGATACCGTCAGATCACTGCCTACTACGCAGTACGGGGATAGATTTTAAGTCGCAATTATCGATTGAGGTACTAACGGCCCAAAGTGATACCTATGGAAAATATTACTGGCAAGTTGGTAGCAAGAATATTCTTCAAGTACTGATAACCAATGAAAAAGGCCGCCAGTTTGAGAACTAACTTTTTACTAACAAGTAGTAAGATTGGTAAAAAGTTGGTTACCTACTAACTCGCCTGCACGCTCAACTGAACCTACTAATTTGGCTACACGCTCAACTGAAACAAGAGTCTTGATGAAATTTTGAAATCTTTCTTGTGAACAAGCATATTGTATGAAGAACAATAAGTTCACCAATATCAATATTGCATTCAGCATACACTAAAATCATACATTTCCTTGCATTAAAACGACATATTCCTTAATTCATTTAATTCTATAGTCCAAATATTACAACAATTTTATAAAACTAATGACCTCATTTGTGAGTGTTGCCAAATTAAAAAGTAAATATGTACAGATTTATTTTGATCATAATTAAAATTGGACTAATTTTATTTTAAAAAGCAAATAATATTCACCTAAATAACAATAATGTCGTATTAATAGTTATTCAGTTAAATTTATTTTAAAAATTTATGACAGTATTTTTTACCATTCTAAATATTTGGGCAAATTATGGATGGATGTAAAAGATTTTAAAATGGCAATAATTTTGATTTACGAAATCATCCAAAATTAAACGGAAGTGAATTTCACACTTTACAAGAAAACAAAATTTTATTGCTGAGAATCAGCCCTGCTCTAAGCATTTTTCATTTCTTCCTGGAAGGCAGATTTTGGAATTTATGCTGATAAAATATACAATTTAAACTTGGCATTGTATTTCTAACCTTACGTAACTGGTTATTTTAAAAAACATGACTAACCCATGATAAAATTATATTCCTATTTTTCATAAAGGTAAGTTTTAAAACTAAATTGGAACAAACAAAAGGACAAGGAAAGTGATCAATAAGAGACGAGGCTTTAAATAATATTTTTATGACATAAATAACAATTCGTGGCACAAAAATAAATTAATATTTAAATATTGCAGAAAAATCCTGTACCTGACTGTACTGAATCCTGTACTGAAAATTATTACAAACATGCATTTTTTAACATTATAAGGTTTTACATGTTTTATGATATTAACCCTTCAATAAAATATATTAAAATCAATTTGCAGCTTATTTTAGGAGGATAAAACTAAGAAGTGAATAATAATGTGTGAATTCCACCACAAATATGTTAATATTTTTCGATATTTTCCATGCAATGATGTTGATTGGTTAAATAAAATTTACAAGATAATTGAAATTAAACTTCAATAATGACAAGAATGTGGGAAGAAAATTTGTTTTCATACAAAGGTAATGGCATCTTTTACTTAATTAAATTAATTAAAAATCAAGTAGATAAACAAGCATGATAATATGTAATACCCAATTGCCATGCATCTTTACCACTTGTAATGAAAAAAATGTAAATTGGTACATTTAATGATATGGTGTACAGGACGAAAATCGTGTATATTAATGAAGAGTATCTCAATTTTGTTAAAATTATATGTTTATTATGTTTTCCCCGAGATTTAAAAGTTCATGAAATTTAACACAATTTGTAATTTATCTGCACAAATATTTTAATTGAATTAAGTGAATATTAAAGAAATTTTTTTTACGAATTTGGTCCTAAAATTATTAGTCTAGTTCTTCATTTGTCGTAAACGAGGATATTTAGATAGTCACTGACAAAAATAATATATTCGACGGATTATAAAATAATATTATGGAAATATTTCTAAATATATGTTAAAAACCATGTTACTAAAAATCAATATAATATTAAAATAAAAAAAAACATTATTCGATAAACAGGTTTATTCAAATCTGCTCAATCGCATTTAGTTTCTTATGCTTGTAATTTGTATACCCCACCATTGATTATTGAACATAATTTAAACATCTGTTTCCCAGTTTGTCATTAAATGATATCTCATCTTAATTACGTCTCAGTGGGGAGATTAACCAATTAAAAAATGTGCATTCGAACTTGGTCTACGAATATATTTACATTGAAAACAAAATACGAGCATATTAAATAAATAATACACCTTTACTGATATAAATAATCCCACAAGTCATATTCAGTTATTTCAATTAATTAACATTAACTACTAGTAATAAATATATTTCCTTACATAGTATGAAACAAAGTCGCTTCCCGCGTCAGTCTGTCCTTCTGTACGCTTAGATCTTTTAAACTACGCAACAGATTTTGATGCTGTTTTCACTATCGTTCAGATCATTTGTTCTGGATATAAGATTCCTTGTAAGTATAATATATGCCTGTTACATTTACAGGAAATATAAAAAAAGTCAATGTTTGATAAAAAAATGTATTTTGGGCGCTTTCATTGCTAACGCTGACTAAACTTTACGAGATTTATCAAAATGTTGTACCATGGAATTGCGTATTTTAAAAATATCTATAAGACGTCCGGGAAGGCATATATCTATATCCTACAGATAACCCACAGTGATCATTTTTATGCGATTGATTTTTATGTTTTGCGGGTTATACTTTCTAATTAAATAGATAAAATTTGCTCATTACAGCCAATCATTATTATTATTATTATTTTAGAAGATTACCAAAAATCAGTATTCGCGATGCCGATGCTGTGCACTGACGGCAGCGGCAACGGGCGGCGGCGGCGCTTGCCTATAAATAGAGCGTCGCAGGCATGGCCCTGTGGCATTGTATGATTTGGAGAGACCACACGCGTTTATCAGAGCTCTCAAGCAAATAAAATAAAAAAATAAAAACGTGCTTTTCAGTACGACAATTTAAACTGCAAAAACAGCTGTATACCTTCTATATAAAGACATCTTGTAGTATATTATAATAATGACCATGATATTATCAATCGCTCCACAATTACACCCCATTAGGGCACGGGTGTAATGTAGGTTACATTACACACCTGCGAAGCCGGGGCGGTTCGCTAGTCTTATATAAATAAATAATATCCAAGATTTTTTAGTAAATCATATAGTAGAAGCAATGTTATACTAAATATAATTCACCATTCTGAATATGTCAAATAACTTCACTTCTTTTTTTTATTTTCTATTTATTTAATGAAAGCTAAACGATTATATTAAGCATAACAACTTAATGGTACTTGTATAATAATTTTTTCGTACTGAATTCTTCGCAAAGAGTGTGGTAGAGTCCGTTAATGGAAACAAATGTGAGGAATCGTTTATCTAGACTTTCTAATGTCTTTTATTGTAAAGGTAGCTTTTGGAAACACTTTATAAATAAACAGGTCTAAGGTCACATACGTCCTGTTAGAGACATAACAATTAATGAAATTAAAGAAAGTTTGAAAAATTTAATCCAGGGACGTAAGATCGATATACGCGTATAAACATAAAAAAAAACTGTTTAACACGAATAGAACGTGCACTACTAGAGTTCCGTACAAATTAAAGCAATAATATATATATATATATATATATATATATATATATATATATATATATATATATTGAATATATAGTATTCCTAATTAAACCATTCACAAATATAAATTTTTATAGCATACATATATTGCCTGCCAAATCGTTCGTTTGCAGGCAGAAAAACAAAAAATTAAAACTGATATTTTCACATAGAATTAGAAATCAATTGGAATTATGACTTTACCTGTCTTGTAAAATCTCCCAATATGCCAACTTCAACATTATAACTTTCAAAATATTACGTCGACCGGATGTACCTTAAAGATTTTGATGATCAATGAGAAACACTATTGCATGAATAATAAAAACACGATTTAATGGGTCTTGTCTTTTCGTTGCGTGAAGCACAAGGCCCAAAACCAAATAATACCACAAGCATTTCCTTCTTATTTTCATTTTAAGGGACGGAACCCAAAAATGTTAGTAAACCTTTTGTAAAATTTAAAGGGTTCAGAATAAAATATTAAAAAAAAAGAATTTGAATTTGGTAGTTAAAATGACAAGCGTAGAATATATTCCTTCCAGTAATATTTTTCCTCCTCCTCAGTCCTACCGTCCTTGAAAGTCGAATATTCTCTCTTTGTTCCAGATCACAAGTTTGTAATGGTCCACCTTCATATTTTCAAACCGCTGTTTCCGGGTACACCTTGTCTGTCTTATCTACGGTTTCCTTCTGAAGACCCACCGCATAGACCTGATCTTAGGCATACGCTCTACCTATCCAGTCTACTGTAGCCGTGCTCTCCGCACCTCGTACCCTTTCCCCTTTCCGCATCTGCATGCTTAACCCCGAGGGCTGATCACGGAGTGCCACTGACTATTTCTAAGTATTTTAGTTATGTCGAAATTAAATGACCTTTAAAATTAAAAAAAGCGATTTATTTTACATTTTTTATTTCTTTTTTCACAAAAACCAAAATTGTAGTTCAAGTTTTCATTTTTTACTTCTTTTAGACTTTTTTTACTTTAAAATGCAATATATCGAGAAGAAATAAGTCAACATGAATAAAAATAATCATACTAGAATAGCATCATTTATTCCTGAATTAATTTTGAAGCTAATTTTTCGAAAAATATATTAAAATATTTTTTATCGATTTATGTTTAAATATTTTCCTTACATTGCTGATTGTTTTGATTGATTGATTGATTGCAGATTGTCTTTTTAATCAATTCTGTACAGTAGTTTTCCAAATAATAACATTTTTTATTGATCACTCATGCTCTACTTCTCGAAGCCGTTTTTCAATTAATTAATTAAATTCTAATTGATCAATTGGAAGAATGGCCAAAAAGAAAGTTCCGATATAATTGGGGTAAATTTAGACTTTAATCCGATGAGTAATTTGCGCGGCTAAATAAATGAATTGAAATTTGATTAACAAGTTTAAATGAGGCAACTTAATTCAAAAATTATTAAACTATAATTTGATCATAATATTAATTTGGGAAAATATGTACATTCCTAAATTCACACTAGATACGGCAATTTCTAACAAACACTAACCGGAGGCCGATAAGTTAATTACAACTTATTTAATTTATCTGTGTATAACAATTTTGATAATATTTAATAACAAGCATGGTAATGTTTCCCTTGCCTCTTAAAATATTGCAACCCCTTTTATTTTTACTAAACATTAATTGCATTCCAGTTCCCTTAGAAACAGACAAACTTATGTTTGCTAGTATGCAAGAGCTGATGACTATTACAGCAAGTACGAGTTATTGCAAAAGGATTTATTAATTCTGTGTTCTAACAGTGTTTGAATAACAAGAATAATTTTGACACCAATTAATATACAATGATAATTTTTTCCAATTTGGGGTTGTTTGGTGTTTCTTTATTTAAAAAGGCGTAACTGATCTGGTGCTGATAATTTCACTGGTGAATTTTGGCGTGATTGTGAAGACTACCATGAAATTTGAATATCATATTTTAAATGCTTTAAAACAATCAGTAGAATTCTGTAAAATACACACTTCACGCTAAAATGTGATCTATATGTTTTGTATAGAAGAGTATATTAAAATTAATGATGGTGTAATTAAGGGATGATTATTTTCAAACAGAATAGGTAATTTCTTTATTATGACAGAATATATAGTATTTCTTTATTATGACAGAATATATTTCTTTATTATACAGATATTTCTCTTCGAACGACCAAGTTAAATGAAACTTAACAATTCAGTTACGTTCTTACAAAATATAAAATATTCGTTATTTCTATAGTAACATCTTTTTAGAGATTATTCATAACATAAATAATACATTAAAGATATAATTTGCTAACAATACAAAATAACCACATGAGCATCGTGTTCAACATATTTTATCATGAACATGGGTTATCACAAAGTTAACATCTAGTATATTATTAAAATATTAACGAAGTAAGAGCGATCTTGTGAGATTTAGATGCATACACATTTAGGTAAATATGAATGAAATTGATTTTCCTTACTTATTTATGTATATTTATTTATAATAAACGCTGTTTTAAGAAGTTTTTTTTTTATTTTATTAAATTGATATAGCATAAGTTAGCAATAAATTAATTAATATGAACAAGTTTTTTCATTTTCACAAATGCAAAACAAAAACTTGTCTAAATTTATTAGAAATTATTATGCTTATTTAAGTGTACTTAATTTCACTATATCGATTCGAAACTGCCCAGTGACTTTTTTTCTCAAAATAAAAGTCATCGGGCAGTTTCGAATCGATATAATGAATTGAGTATACTTTAATAAATCTTAATATCTAATAAAAAATTAAACAAGAAATTTATATACGAAAGTTCTGTGTTTTACAATGTATTCGACAAATTTTTAAATTCCTGATTTGGTGTCAAAATTGTGACCAACTTAATCACAGTTCATAGAAGCAACTGGTAAAACTTAAATATCTGCGGATTATCCTTAGGTAAAACAACATTGTCTGCTTTGTGCTGATTACAAAAATTCTGTAACCGAAAATAAAAGTTGTAAATTTGAAAATGGAAAAAAATAAATCTTAATTAAATTCATAAGTTCTAGAGATTCTTACGTTTTATAAATCATATTAGCACAGTTTACACTCTCACGTATTGGTGAAGGAAAGCGCTCATTTCATACATGTTACACACGTTTTTTAACCACTTTTGTGAAAAAATATATTTAATTCTTTTTAAAGGATCTTATATATTTGATTGAAAAACTAAACATTTTCCGACTCTAATCTTATGTTTTCATTTTACGTAACCTGTGAAAATTGTATATATATATATATATATATATATATATATATATATATATATATATATATATATATAATATATATATATATATATATATATATATATATAAATATATATATATATATATATATATATATATATATATATAGCATATACGTTATAGACGCTTAATCTTATCGACAACTTAAAACTTAATTGTATCCTAGGAAACGTTAAAATTTCAATAACTTTTTGACTGTGACATGAAATTGTAAAGAAGTTAAATCATGATAAAAAAATTATAATGTCGTCTCATTTACATCAGCCTACCACATAACACTATTTTTTCCACCATAAAAGTATTAAAATTACATTTTGTCGATTTTTTTCTTCGAATTTTATGGGTTTACCTTTATATTTCGTAATATTCATTAGAAAAAAATTAAAATTAAATCACACAATCAACAAAATAATTATTAAAAAATATTTGCCATGTTATTAAATTTCCCATTTTGTTATCAAGGCGGATCTTGCAAAGAAGTAAATTCCTTTGGAAGATAATATTATGTTTAAAAATACACCCTGTTAAATGGGAATAAAACACGCACTGCAAATTTGTCATATACACATTGTAATTTTTTATTGTTTATTTTTATTGTTTACAAATGTAATTTTTTATTTTTTCTATTGAACTTCGTACAAATAATAATTTCTCTTTTTTACCATGTAAATATATTGTTTAGATCGTTTATGGAGGACGTAGAATTATCTTGAATAATAGTGAAAGAAATGACGTGAATATCCTAAAACTATAAAGTTTAAGTTAACCGCAACTGTTTTTTTATTTAAAATTTAAGAATATTCTTTGGTATATTCTCAACAATGTCCATAGTTTTGAAATTCTTTTACCTTTCGCTCTTTCCATTAACATTCCACATAATACATGGAATTAAAAGAAAATCCAGTAGCTAATTTGTCTCCTCGAAAATCTCGATATATATATTTATTTATGTATAATGAGATCTATGCGAGTTTATATGGTTTTTCACTACATCACATTTCAAGTTTCTATATCAAACGAGTTCTCCAAATTATCTCGGTCGATTTCAGCAACATCTATAAATAATTTTAAAAATCTGAATATTTTTTTTTCCAACAATACCCAAAAAGATTAGTAAAATTAAAAAAAAAATATTTTTCATGTTCCTCTAAAAATTTTGTATAAATATTCTTGAATGTTAAGTGTTGTAATAAATGTGGTTATGTGGTTCAATACACTTACTACGCCAAATTTAAGGTTTACGTATCATATACATTTTTGAAAAAAAAACGGTTGTGACAGAAAGTCAGAGAGACGAACACAAGTGTCGTTTTATAATGGTCTCATTTCATTTACCCTCTGAGGTACAAAATCGTAAAAGGAAGTATGTTTATGAAATTTTTAAGAATTATAAGGCAAAGATTAGCTAAAGATATGTATAAATCTAAAGCAACATAATTGGAAAAGTGAGTGTTTAATGTGCGAAAGAAAACGATTTTTTTATTTTATAAACTGGCATATATGTACTAACCTATTATTCTACATGAAAACAAAAGTCCCGTTTTTCTTTCGAGCTATGGAATTTAAGAAAAAAAGCCGAATATATATATCTATATATATATATATGTACATATATATATATATATATATATAAGAACGGAGATATAATCACACATATACGGTATTATAAGTGATTTGAGTAATTTTTGGTCTTATATTATTTTCAAACATATAATGGTGCTAATGAATTGAAATCGTTTCGTTCCCTAATAGAGTTTGGGGATATTGTTGCCTTCTTATAAGCTTTATTATTTTGATTTTGTACTTACTTTTATTAATTTTTCTTTTGAGCCAATAGCAACCTCCCGTTTATTTTAAAATAATTTTCTTATGTTAACTAATTTGAATAATTTATATTAAGGCCTACTTATCGTTGTCGTTTACCATTTGTTGTTTCTATGTTTTTCCGTTGTTCGTAGTTTCACTATAACTACAGGGCAAAACATTCCTTCGGTTAGCTGATAAACATTGAATACTAATACAATTTTCATTCGATATTTGCGTTAAAATTTGCCTACTGAAAATAAAATTCATAATTTAAAAAAAACCTGAGACCACACTTTTGTAACCCAAAAACCCATTGAGATAAATCAAATGGATTGAAATTCGATGGATTCAAACTCTATGGCATTGAGAAATTCACATGATCACCTCTCTTCTTTATCATCAAATCCTTTCGCTTACAACAGGTAACTAAATAGCTCCTTGAGATAAGTCGAATCAGTTCAAACTCAACAGGCTTTCCGTTAGCCATTTAGAAGTTCCTATGACCACCTTCATCCTCTATAATCATATCAGCTTGATGGTAAAAACTTAAAAAGAAAAATCACATAACTCAGTGAAGGAGAATAAAATCGAATACAGATTATTTAAACTCTATATATCAAAAGTATATCGACAATTGCTCATAAACTGATAGAGTCTACAGAGATGTGGTAACTTTAATTTTAATTTCGCTACATATACTATTATTGTAGATAAGTTTCAGGTATATAAAAATAGCAGTTAATCTGGTAAGCATAACTCTATAAAATATCACACATTTTTTTTAAGATTATATTTCATAGCTCTATAGGCGTAATGAATATTTAAAACCATGCCAAAATTTCAGTTTTAATAATCTATGAATAACACGGCCATTAAATGCAGAGGAAAAGATAGACGGACATGGCAAAAATATAAAAATTCTTAACTAGTAGCTAAATTTTTTGATAATTTTTTTTGGGCTAACACTGAGAAAGATCTAATGAAAGCAAAGCTTCACAATAAAGTTTCTTTGACACTAAATTTTCTTTTAAATTTATCTCTTTATTACATCATTAATTTAAAATAAATATTTAATTTACTTTAAATTGCATTTTACTTATCCTCCATTTAAAAAGTAAGGCTTTTAACTTCTGATGTTCTAAAATATTAATACTTCAAAATGTACATTTATTTATTTGATTAAGTACAAAAAGACTTAGAAATTTATTTATCACTTTCAGTAAAAGGTGAAATAGTCCAAAAGATTGAATCTCATAAATTGGATGGATTATCACGAAGGATATATTTTACGAACCGATCACTTTTCTACCAGTGTTCATAAACATATTTAATACTCAATTTAATGTTTCCTTTTATCTATAAATATCACTGTACGTAAATGTTTTACTAATGAACGAAAGTTCTAAGCTTTAGGTGACGGAAAATGTAACCAGTGAAGTGAAAGTGAAAAACGATGGCAGTTTAGGGTGCATAAATAGGCTTTAAAAAGAGTCCCGTTTCTTTTTAGGATAATGTTCACTTAAGCTTATAATGAGCTTAATGAAGCGGTAACAAAATTATCTAAAGGCGAGTTGCTTGACCGTAAGTCTTCTACTGGAGAAACTCGGTTCGTAACAGAAACTCGGTTCGTTAGAAATAAGTCGCTTGTAAAAGCAACTTCACATTCACTTGGATCAATTAAATTTTTGATAAATTTTCAGTCGCCTATGATCAAAAAAATATGTTATAAATATTATAGTTATTTTTACTATGGCTATAAATTATATTTATATATATATAATATATTTTTAACATCATCTGAACTGAAATTTGAAATTTAATTTTACTTCATTTAATGGAAATTTATCTAAATGATTTCAATATTAGATACTCTGCCCTTCTGTACTGAAAAGTTTAAATAAATATGCTTTTCTTAACAAAGAGTATTACTTCATCTTATAAAATTTTTTAACCCCTAATGCACGTCTGATACATGTGTGAAGCAACCAATAATACACATTTAACTCACATCTATATATATATATATATATATATAGATATATATATATATATATATATATATATATATATATATATATATATATATATATATATATATATATATATATATATATATATGCACTTTTTTCACTGACATAATAATTGTATTCAAATTATTATTGTATTTATCAGAACCGGGCTTATTACAGATGATTGCATTAATGATGTTTTTTGACTTAAAATGACAATTTTATTTGAATATTATATTAAAAATGAACTCAAATTATCAATAAGACAAATTAATGACATATAACATTTCAGTTCATACAAAGTAAAAAGTCGGATTTACTATAATTGTAATGCAATCTAAACAGTGTGAACATGAACTTAGTTGATGGAAAACCTGAATTACTTTGATTTTGTTCTCCAATTTCTTCAGGTCAGTGTTCCATTCATCAGTAACCGTTAAATGGGGTAAAAACTATTTTACTTTAATAAGTATTTTCATTCTTGTAAACGTGGAGTTCTAAATCTAAACGGACGGGAGCGCTTAAAATTTTCTGGAAATCTGAAAAATATTCTTTCTAAACTAATCGAACGATTTATTCAATGAAACGGAACTACACGGTAGTTCCTCGTACGAAATGGGTGAATTAGTTTTATTATTTTTAAGAAGATTGACATTAAACCAATATTATTTTTCTCAAAACGCTAAATTTTTTTATTCACATATATTATAAAATTATGATCAATTAAAATTATAAGCGACATAACAAAACAATAAATTTCAAAGCTTTTAAGAAAACTTATATAATTACTTATATATTTAGTCATGAAAAAAGAAAGCATCCACGAGGGTAAAACATGTTCTCGAAATCGAAAAAAGTCTTCTTAAGTGGGGTTGATTACCCTTCTGACGTTTTGTATGAATGTGAATGCAAAACAAAAACTAATTGTTACAGCCTTGCAATCTTTTTACTATAGTCTGAAGAGTGTATGTTCTAAAACACATTTCCTCACCTAACCTAACATAAGCTAACCTTACCTTTCCTAACATGACCTAACCTAACCTCCTAACTTAAGCTAATATAAGATAGTCTGATTTATATTATCTATATCTTACAGAAAATTTATTTTGAAATAAATAATAAATTTTACGATACAATACAATAGTCATCTATGTTTGAGCTGCGCTATACGTAACCTAATATATAAGGAAAATTCTTATAATTTATGTCTACCTTTGCTTACGTAATCTAATATCACTTAAATTAACAAGATACACTCGGCAAATTAATAATATAATTAATTACCCAATTACACTTTTAGAGAATATAAATGCTTTAAAAAGATAATCATTGATTTCAAAATAAATTTGCGACTTGTAACTAAATGGTGTAATTTAGTTAGTTGATTACAATTTTAAGAAATATAGAAATTTGTAGTATTTCTGAATATGTTAGTGGAATTAATTGAGAGCAAGTTTATACTTGTAAACTTTATGAAATAAGACAAAATAACTATTTCAGTGATATAATTATTAAACTAACATTAATGACGAGTACTATTAAATGTACTAAAATACTGTCACTGGATTGAATGTAAATTCAGCATTTTGATCGTATGATCGTTCGATTAAAAGTATCGACCTAATATACTCGACTACTTAAAAAGTGACAATGAAACGTCAAGAAAAATGAAAGCAATCGAAGAAATAAATCAAATGGAAATAAGTTAATATAATTATTATTTTGAATAAAAACAATTCTACTTCTATAATCGGTAGAGAAATGCCGGCAAACATATTACACATTAAATTTATAGAAGAATTAAGTATTTGAAATAGCAGCAGTAAAAATGCTTAGGCGTACTACTTTTGACGGCATTTTATTAAAATTTTTAAAGGGGTTCTTCCTTTAAACTGTACTGCTTCAAAGCGTATATAGAGGAATATAAACAAGTCTTTGATTAAAAGTTAAATAAAATAATTAATTAAATTCTTATTTACCAAAGATAATACAAAAAATACATACATATTAATTCATGAAAACAAAAAATATTCTTTTGTTCTTCGTATAAATTAAAAAAATAACTAAAAGTAACTTATTTTAATATCGAGTAAATTAACAAGTTTTTAATCACGCGTTTGACTATAAATTTCTTTCCAGAAAAGTGGAAATTTCTAAAAAATTATACCATAACCGCTCGGTTTATGACAATGCCAACATTTGAAGTGAAATTGATTCAAAGATAATCAATTAAACCGACATCAAATGCAAAATTTTTGCTTGATGAGTTCCACTTGATGCGAATATCACCACAAATAATATTTGCCATGCGATGAGAAATGAGAATTCGGGGAGTTCAGGAAGGAGGACTATCATCTTGAAGATAAATATCGTTTCAGATATAATGTAAAATTAGATGTACAACCATTACTATAACTAGTTGTCGAGGAATCTCGCCTGGTTACTCGTCGATTGACTGGAGCGCTCGACTGCTTTTGTGGCAAAATAGCAGCGCATATGCATAACTAAGGAAAAGTTCCTAAATACGGTATTTGCCTACTGATGCATGGTCATTATTGCAATTTTAATTTTTTTTAATGTGAATTTTGAAAATAACTTTAATGATAATAGATTTGAGTGGATTTTGTCCACAATTCGTCAGGCGGGTAAATTAGATAGTACGTGTTTCTTCGTACTTTTGTTTAATTATTGTTAACAAAATTAATATATAATTATTAATAAAAATTATTAACCATTTTATAATGACTAACTTAACCTTTTTTTAAATTTTTTCATTAAGTTGAACCACGTTATGTTAAGGTGATATACGTTGGGTTAGGTTAGATTAGGTTAGGTTATAGGTATGTTGGGTAATATTGGATTTGGTTATATTGAGTTAGGTTTGATTATGTTGTGTTATTGTTGCGTTGACTTATTTTGGTTTGTGTTTTGTTATATTAATTAAGTGTGGATAATTTAGGGTTATGTTGGGATTTATTTGGCTATGCTGGGTTGAGTTGATTGCGTTGAGTTGTATCAAGTTGGGCTGGGCTATGTTGGGTGGGTTATATTAGGTTATGTTATTATATTATTGATTGGCTTGGTTTATGTTGGGTTGTATTGAGTAAGAATGATTTGGTTTATGTTTACGTCTGGTTTTATTTTATTGGGTTAGATTAGGTTAGGCTGGGTTAAATGGATTATGTTGGATCTGGTTAATTATATTGGTTTTGTAGGGTTGTGTTGGATTATGGTGGCTTACATGTTGAGGGATTTTGGTTTAGGTTTTATTATGTTGGATTACATAGGGTTGGGGTTGGATTCTGACATGTTGGATTATTTTAGGTTAGGCTGAATTATGTTGAGTTATGTTGGGTTATATTGGGTCGGTTTTAGTTGTGTTGGGTATATCTATTGTATTTTATTTATATTCGTAGATAGACACACTATACATTTGTCTTATAACTACGCGTCCAGTAGCTAGGGACTTGGAAACCTATTTTTAAAATATTAAATTCACATATTTTCTAATTAAGTGAACCGCTTTTGATGAATTAAAAAACTGATGTTACTTCAATTAAACTTCTGTTTTTCATAAAACTTTATTTTAATTGGGTCAATAATTTTATGTGATGAATGTTTAAACAAAGAGATGTTTAGGCAAACATATATTTTATATGTCCCACTAAACAATTTTATCATAAATAAATCCAAACTACACACACATGCTAATTCTGTAATTTTATTATGTGTATTGATTATTAAACGATCCTTGGTATATTTGTGATATTAAGTACCTAAATAAGTGAGTTGCAAAAATTTCATTATAAAAAATTAAGGAAATGAACCTATTGCATTGTAATATAATATTGACGGCTTTAAATTATTTCACTATTAAGCGAAGTAAACATTTATTCAAACAAGTTTTAGAATCAATGTCAAATTTGAATCTAATATATTTTATTAATGAGAACTTTGATAATATAAATGAGAAATGTTGAAAAAAAAATTATTAAAATTTCGAAAATCGATCTCTTTCATAATCTGTGTTTGAATCTATTATTTTATTTACAAATTGTTCGGAATTTTCAAATTGTGTATATCAAATCAATATGAATTCAATACGAGAAAAATTTTCTTCGACAATTTATTCGTTATTTCCTTGTGATCTCAATCAACAACCAGATTACGAACATCTTCAATTAGCAATTTATGATTAAGCCACATCCCACAATTTGTCCAGTATTGAGTTCAATACTGGTCGTATCAATTTTATTGATGACCTGTGTGAGGGCCATAATTTAACAGCGATAACTGAAGATAATATCAATGCTATGTGGAACATAATACTGTCTAAAAAAAGGGTAATTAATCTATCACCAGATTCGGTAAAATTTAGTCCTCGGTATTAATCAAGTTCAGAAAATTTTACATGAATATTTATTCTCTTGGAAGTTTTATACTTGGTGTATATCTCATGATTTGACCGAAGCTTGGAAACACCATCGCGCTGATTAGTTTTATGAAGTGCAATAAAAATTCGACAGAGGTCACTTAAATTTTGTATTCAATATTTTCATAGGTATAATATTCCCAAACTTAAACTAAGAGACAGTTTCCATAGTGAATCCTTCTCAAGTATTGCCTACTAAGGTGAAAAATGAGGGAATACTTTAAAAAATGGTCTAATTATTTGAATGAACGAGTTATAATGCAACAATTTTTCTGGATGTCCAAAGTAAAATTACGACAGACTGGTATACTAGTCATTTTTTGTCCGTTATTTAAAAAAAAATTAGGATTAAAAAAATAATTAACGCAATTGCATTAGAATCCTCTGAGTACAGATGTGTTTTCGTGACGACATAACACTTCTTCATATTCAGCCAGAGGAGTGGCCGAATGCTAAACTCGATCGTAAAATTAAAAACTTGGAAAATTTATGGGTCGTCCGTTATATAGACTCCAATATGTGCATGTTTCATTTATTATGAAGAATAGAAAATTAACTGCGAAGAATACGTTTACCGAATGCTGAAGGAACGATGACTGGTGTCAAAAGGTTGTGAAAGAGACGTCCAAGGAATAGTGAACTGGTTGGTTCACTCAATCGATCTATTGAATCAAACAATGCCTAATAACACTGGAACTCTTTATAAAAATATATACAGATTACATACTTGAATTTTGTTAAATTTTTGATATTTTAAAATGTACGTATCAATTAAAAGATTATTACTTATGAATAAGAGAAAAAAGAAGTGTATATTTATTCGGAAAGGAGACCAAATAATATTTATTAAAAATTTCCAAAATGTGTTGGAATAGCAATTTTAAAAATATAATTAAAAACAATTTAAAATCGTAAGTAATTCTAATGAGAACCAAATTATAAATATTATATATATATATATATATATATATATATATATATATATATATATATATATATGTATATATACATATATGTATGTATATATATATATATATATATATATATATATATATATATGGACTGGTAGTCCAAATACCAAATAATAGCAGTTTAAACACTCTGTTATCAATTACTTCAGCCAAAAGAGATAAAAATATTTTCACTTTCCACTACTCTCACTGAATCATTTAGTTAACATAACTTTTATTTTATTACATAGCATTGTTTACTTTGTTTTATGTTATAAATTTTTTCCTTGTTTAATAAACTCATTTATTCGTCTCTATTTGAATAAATATATAAAAACTTGGCCTCGATTTTGTGCAAATGACAAAGTTTTGTTCAATTTGAAAGTTTTACTTTGGTAATGTAACATAGTTAGACTGTTTAGTAGACTATTTTCATCTGAATTTTACCTAATAATAACTATCCGAGAAGAGATACAGATAGCGTTCATTTGTCTGGGAAAGTCAAACTTTATCCTTCAATGGAAAGATGTAATAACTTTACCAAGAAATCCAAGAGAAAATTCTTTTTCATAGAATTATTTTCATTTTAACGAACTTTCTTTGTTTTACGATATTCTATTTTTAACGTTGTTTGCTTCAGACTTTCCTTCTTAGTTCCCATCCTATATTTTTTTAAATTTAATTCCTTTAGAATCGTTGGAAATAAACATCAATCGTGTGTAATTTTAAAACGACCATCTAGATAGACAAATCGGAATAAGATATATTTTTATTCTTATCTCAATTGTATGTCTTATTACTTTATTAGCAAAATATTATTTGACAAGAAAAGAGAAATAAGATATCTGTAGCTATAAACCTATTTTATAAAAGACAAGATCTTAAAATAGATATTCACCGACTTTTGATTCTATTTCACCTTATATCTTTTATTGTAACCCTCCTACAATGGCATGTAATCAAATTAATATAGATTGTTTTCTTTGAAACCGTTCGTAAGACAGATCATCTAATGATCTATGAAACTACCAAAGTGAAAATGAGAAAAAATGGACATTGAGATGCCATAGAAAGTAAGGACTTTTAACTAACATTCATTTAAGTACAAAAAATAGACTAACAAAGAAATCAGAACTATGTAAAGGCGAGCTTAATGATCAACATCTTCATTTTTTTGGAGCTCAGCCAGCAATGTTTATTGCCAGCAATACTGTTAAATAATTTTGTGTAATAAAATTTGTCATATTTCTTAAAAATGTGCTGCACTTATTTTAAAATTGTTATATTCATTATTTCATTTACTTGTACCATTGCCACTAAGATTTAATCCAACTCTTAATAAATATTATTCACAGCTTCTTAAAACGTGAATAATATTAAAAGGTATTTTAGACCACTACGCTCGATTTAAATAATATTGGTAAAGATGATAAGCATTTCTCCTAATGAACCTAAAAAAACGCATTACCTAAAAAGAAAAAAATTGCCCTTTTGATTTAAAAATTAAAGTAAAATCAAAATTTACATTTAAAATAAATTTAAATTAATAATAATGAAATATATGTATATAGGTATAAGTCGATAAAAATAGACTAAAATGGGATGCTGCAATATATATCTCAGTTTAATATAATCGCAGACAGGAGTTAACTTATCCGGAAATATTAGAAACAATATATTTCTTTACGTAACGAATAATTTTTGAAATTATATCATATTTGAGGATAGTGCTAGTTTGATGAAATTTTCTTTTTTAGTGATGATATTAAAAGCGATTACAAAATGAGAAATATTGATAACGACTTTAAAAAGTATCTAAAACTATTATAATAATCTTAGGAGAATAGGTATACTAAAGTTTCACCAATATATGTCTACGTAAGGAAACCTGACTGGCAAGCGTTATTAAAACTGGGCTGCTGTCTAAATAAGAACCCAATCAGGTGTATTAAACCCTTGATTAAAGTTATGTTTATTTTATTATCAAACGACATGATTTATTTTGAGTTTATGCCACTATATGGGAAAACACATTGATGAAATCTGCCCGAAAGAAAATAAAAGAAATTGGAGAAATATATTCCAGAGATTTGCGTCACTTTTTTACTAATAAACTTGCCATGTAGGTCAAAGGATTTGTAAATTAAACAAATATGTAAATATTTTAATCGACAGAAAAAATTTATGAGTTTCGTCGTTTCGTCGTCGCAAAGGTCGCATTCTTTGTTTAAAAGCATAGTTACGTTTATTATTCTTTTCCTGTTATCGTAATGAAGTAATTCTCGTATCCAACCTGAAATAAAAATTATATTAATTAAACCATGCTAGAAATTGAATATTTAAGGAAATGGAATCCTAGAAAAACGGAACAAATAACTTCATCAACCGTAAATTTTAATTTCAAGGGTAATTGCCAATATGAACGAACATGTAGATGCTCCACTGCGTAAGGCATTGACGGCCACTTTCTCCCGTGATTTATGCGCTTATGGATGATTTCATATTCTACTCACATGAAATTGATGAGTGTATTTTTTTCCTTTTAAACAATAAACCTTTCAACACAGCCGTTGTTTAAATTTCCCAGGGGTTTACTGGTTCATTTTGGGAATGGTCGCTGGATACTTTTTTCAGTCCGTTTTGAATTACGTTTTCCTTATTTATTAGGTCTACCTTCTTGTCAATTCAATAATTGTTGACTTTATTTATACATGTGTTTTACAGTATGCAAAACTGGACAAAACGTTCTAAAAAATATACTCAGAATAATTCCATGTAAAAATGTAAAGATTCGGATTCATTTTAAATTATAAGATATTTATAATGAATTGTTTTAATTTATCGTTTAATGCGATGTGATTTTAATGCGATTAGTGCCTTAAAGATGTTTTAAAATTGTTTAAAAAATAAAATATTTATTTTTAGAATTGTACGCAACCTAATTGTCAATATATCTAGAACTGTTCATTAAAAATTAGGAAAATTCAATATTATTAAGAGATTACCTAAATTTTACCAGAAAGTTACGCCTATGATTTTAAATCTCATAGTTATTAAAGGTTTACGATATTTTTATAACTTGCAAATTACGCAGGTTAGTAACAAAAGTTAGACAGCAAAAAATTATGATAACATTTGTAAATAGTTTAACAGAAATATTATGTAAATAAATGTTTATATTTGCCTAAGTGTGTACCTAGCGAAAGTTCTATTGAAACTCAACAAGTGTGTTTTTTAAAATTATGGTTTGAATAATAAATTTGCACGATTTTACATAACTGATACTTTCAGATTAAGTGATGCATTTTAAATTAAATGCAGACAGATAGCACTTATTTAACATTTTCAAAAAGGAAAGCCTCATTACATTTAAAATCGATTGCAACTGCTAAACAAGCGAGTTAAATTGATTGTGGTGAATAGAAAGAAGCTTATATATGATAGTAATTAATAAGTTAAAATTTTAATCTTAGTTTAAATGCATTATTAATGTAATAAGGCTCAGAACAGTTTGATTATTTACCAAAACAAAATGATTATTCACCATAACTCCCTTAATTTCGATTGGTTTTATTTACAGAGTTATGGTAAATGTTAAAGCTACAGCATCCGTTTCATATCATAAAACTTTCCATTGTTTTTTTGTGAGATTCGTTTTCGGTAATTTCAACTTTTTTAATAGAACGCAAAGTTTTCCAATTATTCGTAAAAATCTACCCGAAAACATAATTTTTTTATACGAAAAATCTAGGTATTCAATCGAGAATAATTCGAAAAATATCGATCTATTAGAGAAATTATACAATATATTTTACTTAAAATTTGTTCCTCTGCACATTTACGTGATTAATTTAATTAAAAACATTTCCATCCCGAGGAAGGGTGGCATCCATTCTTAGGGTAAAAGCGCACATTGACGCTTTCTCACTTTTATACCTCGCCCCATTCCGTAACTACTCATCTGATTTTACCACCATCGGTCAAGGTTCAAAGAATTTGGAGCGAAAAATCGTCAACGATTACACTATAAGCATTAAAGATATGTTGATTATTAGATTTGAACAATATCATTGACGTTGGATAATAGTTTTTTAATTACTTCTTGGGATATATATCATTTAGCATTTTTTTTTAAATAGCTCAGAAAAAACTCAGAATTTTTTCTTACACGTTAAAATTATAAATATTTAATTAATAATTAAAATTTAATAACAATAGCTTAATTTATAGTATAAATTTATAATGTAAATATGAAACCTTTACTCCTAGTTTCATAAAGGGCATATTTATAATATAAAATATTGAATCTGTTTAAGTTAATCGGTGATATTGGCACCGATTTGAAAAATAATTAGTTTAACTATTTAATGTAAATAATTAGGTGCCCATTTTGAGTCAATTATTTGTTTACGTTCCAGTACCTTTATAAAGTCGGTATTTTAAAAAAACATTTTATTTTCAAATTATTAGTCGTTAATAATATTAATCATCACACTATACCTAACATCCAATTATTCTTAAAATGTTGTATAATTTTTTTAAATCGCGAAAAAAGCTAGTAAACTGATAATTTCCTTTTTGTCTAAAGTTGGTTATCAACAACACACAGAAGTGAAGCGATTAGTTAGCTATTAGCTATTGAGGAGTTTCGTTCTCTATATCCGAAGTGCAATATAATATCTTGCTAAGTAACAACACCAGTAGCAAATATCTTAAATAACAGCCAAATTACTACCACCTGTTAAGGAGTAATATATTTCATCTCCAAAACTCATCAGACCATGACCTTGTCGATGATGTAATTATTTTGCAAAGTAAAAACTACCAGTTGTAAATATCTTGAGGCACAGTTTATTTACTACCGTCCATTAACAATTAATTTCTAGTGTTCATCTCTAAAACTCATCCTCAAACTCTGACCTAGACGACAGTGTAGTTATTGTGCAAAATAACAAATACTAGTACCAAATATTTCGAATCATGTTTGATTTACTACCATCCGTTAAGGAGCTCCATTATTCATCTGCAGAATTTACAATCAGATCATCAAAAGACTACTTCACTAACATGCTCTTTCAAGCAAAAAATTATCATGTGAATCGGCACAGAAATCTCGGAAAAATCCGTGTACATACGTACAAAAGATACGCATCAAATATGTAATCTCTTCCTTTTTTGCAGTGAGTTAAAATGAAGCGACATGACTGACGGATATTTTCTTTTGGGTAAATTAATCAGGATATTAGATTTTCTGTTAATCGTACCTACGTATGAAGTACTTTAGTATAATTTATGCTCAATTATATAAAACAATTAACGGTTTTGTTTATATTCAATTCCCTTCTTCATGTTAATCATCAATAATATATAAAAGGTTTTTTATTTTGAACTCTTGTGTGTAAGGTGATTTATAATAAATACATGAAATGTATTATAACAAATAGAAGAAGGATATGCACGATAGAGAATTTGACCCTTTGATCTAAATACCTTTTAGCTTAAACAATCAACTACATAGCTCTTGTCTTATTGTTAAAACAAGGCTTTATTGTTTAAACAATTCTCCAGTCATGACAAGGCATCGTTTTATATCAACATTTTCTCATATTCGAGTCGTAGCTTCAGAATGAAAATCGTGGAACATTTGGGCGGTTCATATTTGCCTCACTATTTAAATTATTTCGAATTATGTTTTGAACTCATGGTATCTTTATAAACATTGTTCCTTTGTATTTATTCTTCATATTTATTTTTATTCAACATAATTAAGTGAACTAAAAAAAAATAATCTAATGGATTGCTAATGGTTTTTGTGCTTTGTGTTAGTATATATATATATATATAGTTGAAAACTATTTTCTTTATTTCTCTTCTCCGCAGAGGTAATGAATAATAAATTATTTTGAAATTCGTTGCTAAACGCTGTCGTAATTTTCGTTCTACTTAAATCATGTGATCATGCTTAGATATTCTCAAACCAGATTTGGTCCATGATACGTCTATGAATGCTTCACTGAACGAATTGAAAGACAAATCCTCTTTGCTGTTATCGGAACTGGCTGAGCTGACTAGAATAGAGATAAAAGGGACAGTTAAATATTTAATGTGCCTCTAAACTAATTCCGTGAAACAATTGTTTTTGGCTTTAAAGCTGTTTTAAAATTAAAATATGATATAGCTTAATAAGAAATATTTTAATTACGTTTTATGCTTTAGTGTTATTTTCTAAAATATGATAATATTAAGCTATCAAAAAATGTAGAAATTGGGTTTAAAAGGTAACTGTATTTTAGAAGTTGAGTGGTTTTATCTAAATTATCTAAATTAGAGAAAATAATAATTACACTTAGGTAACCATAAATTTATTTAAATATCTTTAACGCTGCAATTATATATGAGTTATTGGATTTTTTTTACTGTAGATATTAATTTTTGGTAATTCAATATGTAATCGTGAATAACGGAAATAAATTTATATTCAAATGTTTTACACAATGATTTTAAGATAGGTCATAATCAGTTTTGTTTTAGGCGGTACTACTAGTAAGCTGTGTGTGACAAAAATTCTCGTCCATTTGTCTTCCTCTGTCAACAATTTATTTTCTGTAGCATGTATTCCCCAAATCAAACTGTACTAGACGTTTTATAACCTTAGTCGGGTATATTATATTTTTGTTTAGTATTACTGAAGAAACTATGTATAAACATGAGTAACTTTCTGAAAAGTATGTGTAAGGTTATATTTATAACCAGCGACTTTAAAACTTCCATAATTACCAATAATATATTCTGAGCTATTTCCAACTCTTAAATCATAATTGACGAATTTAAGAATTTTAATTTTTTTTTGTGCGGTTTATTAAAAAACATTCTGGGGAAGAGTCCCATACAATTGTTGGCCTCATTTTTTCAAATTTGTTTTTTAATTTTTAAAAGTAACAGAATATATCCTTGAGAAAAAATTATTTATAAACAGTAACTGCTTAAATATGAAAATTAAATGTCAACATATACGTTTCTATCAAGTTTTTTGGGAAATCTTAATTATACCGGTAACATTTTTTTTTCACTATTTCACAAACAATAAATAAGAGTTTCTTTTTTATTTTGTCGTGCTTGCTTTTGAATAGTATCTCCCTATGCTCTTGCTTGAGGTAATAAAATAGTCAATATTATCTTCTAAGAAGTGTAGATCACAGATGCATTTGAAGATTGTCATACATTCAAAGGGAAAAAATATTTCAAACAATTTTGCAATGTGCATGTGGGTAGCACAGGTCATGAAAATGGAAGTTTAGGATAGAAATCATCCAAGAAAATGGCTCCCGATCACCTTATGGTAAAATGGGAACACATTTATCACAACCCTTAGACACACCGTTACTTATTTTAAATATTTGTGTCCAAAAATATGTTAAACCCCAGAAAAACTTATAACAAAATTCATAATTATATGTTGGACTTATTCTGTAATTATAAGTAATGAATCTACGATATCTTAGTTTAAATTTTTTATTTTTGAAGTTAAAGGCTCAATTTATATTTTGTATTATCTTTAATTTTTTTTGAAACATCTTTATTTTAAAGTATATACTGAAAAATTAAGAAGCGATACATGTTGGAAAGTGTTTTACAAAACTTCATGGGTTTGAGGTTTTCTGTTTACAGTGAAATATGCTGGATTTCTTACTATATTTTGAAATTAATATTGTACGAAAAAAATATTTAGCGTATGTAAATTGTGGTTACATTCTATGTTATTTCTTTGTACAAAAATATAAGTGACAATCTGTGGATATTTGCATAGAAATATGTTTTATTAAACGGGAATGACATCAACAAAGCAGAGAAAAGGTGCTATAGTCATCCATTAAAGTATTTAGCGTACATTTTTTATGACCCTTAACCTCAAATTCGGTAATACAACTTCCATAGAACTACTGACTCACCACAATTACATGTTTCATGACCAACTGTTCGTAACTTTTAATTATTTTGACATAAGATGATTAAAATTGAACGTGGACGAGTTTTTTTTTCAATTATGTCAAAAAATATCATTTATTTTAGAATAGATCGAAATTAAATATATATTATTAATATATACAACAATTCTATAAATATGCGTATATCTACATCAGCGAATGATCTGTGAAATATAGTGCAAAAATGGTTTTAAAAGGATACCTCTAAAACATTAAAAACCTCAGAAGTGAAGAAATTTATTGAAAAATAAATTTATTTTAACATAATATAACGGTCTAATGTGAGTTTGGCTCGCACAATAAAAATTCCGTACCCCATTTGAAATTAAATTACTTTATTATAGGTCATTACTGGGTGATTTTTTAAGCAATAAATACTTGATAATACCTAATATAATTCAGTAGGCGAAAATATACATATTCATAAATATCTGAAATTCATGATATCCACACGCGTTGTTAGGAGTTTTCCTATAACCTTTGTGTAGGTTTCTTAAAACCTTATTCTTTATCACAATTTTATATTTAGCAGTTTTAGGAATAATGACAGGTGTAATTGTGTCCGAAATTTTCAGTACATCTCTGAAAACATACTATCTAAAGTTATGAAAAGAAATTATAATTATATTTGAACGATATTTAACTACTATACAAATATTTTTGAGTGTTAACCATGTTTTATTACCTGGTAAAAACGGATATGATACGAGGCTAGATGGACCTGTGATTGATCTTATAAGGATTTTTAATTTTTTTTCTGATAATAACATCCCTAAATAGAAATAGTTCAATGAATGAAGGAAAAACAGGTAAAACTAGCCTTTCGAAAGATTCGAATAAACAATAGTTTCATGGACACATGATGCAGTTATAGTAGATAATACCTTCTGACTAAACAAAACCATCTGAACCTGAGTAGAAATATAAGAAAAGTTTGCTTAGTAAAACGAAATAAAATAGCATTTATTTTTAAATAATGTATCATAAACATATTGAAATATTAATACTTCTGTAATATTTTCATAGTATTGATTGAATATAAAATATAAATAAGGTGGAATAAAACTTTGAATAACTTAAAAATTATTTCATTTCTCTTACCAAAATATCTTAATAAATATGCTTTCCATCATTTCGAGTATGTAATACCGTCATACATGTACCGTTTGACATTACATCATACAACGATACAACCTTAAACGAACAATAATTCAACTGAAATTTTTTTTTTAAATTAAGCTAGTTAAGCAAAAACCGATGGACATAATGATTTTAAATCATTTCAAAAAAACACTGACAAATGAAAGTCATTTATATAATAATTAGAAAATTTATTCAAAACTACATCATTAATCGAAGTTTTGCATACACATTTACGATAATGAGTTATGAGTAACTAAACGTATAAAAAATTAAGTTAAATAAAATTATTTTTTCGAAAATTTTCAGCAATTACAAGTTGTTAAGTTACTATTATAGCTCACTCTAACCACTCAAGATAAGTGGTATTCCTTTCTAAAAAAGAATTGGTCTATTTTATATATCTATTAAAAGTAATTCTCATTACTGGTTCCATCGAGTGAATGAAAAATTAGTCTCTTCATCGATTGCAATTAGCTGATGTAATTGTTGAGAAAACACCACGATCTGATTATGCACTTTGCTATGCTTAATAAGATGAAAAGGTTATATAGGAATAAACTAAAAAATAATGTAAATATTTGGACAAATTACAAGGAACATTATTTTGAGCTCCTCAAATTTTGGTTTCATTTTAGTCAGCAGAAAATTAAATTGACTGACTTTCTTATATATTTAATATATATAATTTCTCAACAACTTATCAATTTTGCCATATTTATGGTAATATTTGGTAACCTGCTTGAATAATACCTATATTTAAAGAGTCGTTAATTGAAAATGCCAAGACTAAATTATGATTTTGATCATCGTATCATCATCTTAATAAGCCATTCTCGATCATTTTGGTGTAGGTCTCCTTCAATCTGCACTACTCGGTTCTATTTCGGCCTGCCTAGTCCAGTTTGTTGCCGCCACTTTCATTATGTCAATGTAAATTGTTGTCATTCCAAATGTGTAATTTGTTGCCCTCCAAGGGTCTCCAATTCAAGAAAACTTTGCACCACGAATCCAACTTTCCAGCATTGTGACCAAGCTACTATCACTTAAGTTTCACCACTTGTGATGTCAGCTATTTTGCTTTTCTCCAAAACCACTTATTTGTTTTGCGGTCTTTTAAGGAGATTTCCCACCAACTATCTTTCCATTGCCCTCTGAGCAATAATAAGCTTTTGCAGGACGGCTTTTGCTTTCACCCAGGATACAGCTATAATTAAAACCCAGTAGTATACATTGATTAAATATTCGTGGTTTTAAGAGGTTCTATATGTAAAGTTTAAAGGCATACTCGAGTTTGGAGAAGGCTGCCCATCCCAGCCGTATGCATCTGTCTACTTCGTTGATCTGGTTATTTTTACCCATTCGTAGTTTTTGGCCTAAATATACGTACTTACTTGATTTATTTATTTATGATTTCGAGATAAATATATGAATAAAAATTGTAAGTACTTTTGTGAAATCCTTGAAAAGTCTTCACTTACTTTCACGCTAACCTCCTGCAAATAAGAGAGGAAAAAAGTACAGGATGTAAATATGTTAATTATATAGTGTAACAAGTAAAATATCATGTAATGGTGCTTAGGATGCACTTCAGAATGTGGAGTTTACTTTTGAAATCTGGGGAGAAGGATTATTATTAATCAGGTACTCTCTATGTCATAAAATGAAAGACGCTAGTTTACGTCGGGAATTTTAGATATATGTATGAGTGGTTTTGTTGTATGTCGAGATATCTAGATACATGTACGAGTATTATATGAGTGGGCATATAGATATATGTACGAGTGGTTATATTGTATGTCGAAATATCTGGATATATATATGAGTATTATATGAATGGGCATCTAGATGTATGTATGAGTGGTTATATTATGTTTTAAAGTTTAACACCAAACAGCGCGATTTAATGTGTACAGATATTTCTTCACCAGTAGCAAATATAAATCATGCAGCAAAATAAAAAATTCAAGATAATTTATGTGACGTAAAGCAAAATCTTGTGAAATTACCAAAAATACGACCTCTTATAAATTGAAACTTTATTAACATGCAAGTTTTAATTAATTAACAAAACGTTTTCTTTAAATCAGGACAATTTCTGCCTTTAATAATGAAAACCTACTGAGCAAGCGTCATAATGTTTTTCCTAATACTTCCGATCGTCGTTAGTTAAGTTTTCGTTATGTTCAACAGAAGATCACTATTGATAAGAAAGTTTTTAAAAGTCTTCATCATATTTGGAGATTGTTTCAGATATATACTGGAGAAATTATTATCTTCTCCAAAATGTCAATAATATATTGTCAATAATAAGTCCTTTATTTTAGATGTATGCTTCGGGGTACTTAAATAATAAAAAAAATTCCCCGAGAAGCTTACTTTTCACTTTTTTTACAATCGCCGCGGCAATCTATGGCGAAAAATTTGCAATGTTGTAAGTATTATAATTTGTTCAATGATGATCTCAACCCAAATATTTCTATACAATGAAACCCAAAGGGTTGGTAAATTAACGTCATACGAATATCGTCGAATATTTTAATGCCATCAGTTGCCTTTTCTACTATTTATATACTATTAAACCCCAAAATATTTTGTGACATGTCATGTAATAAGAAAAGTATCCGGCATCGGATTATACCGCAGATCCCTCACTAAGCTAAGCACTTATAAAATTTACAAAAATTATGCATAATAATAAATCTTTTCGGCTGAATAAAGAGTTTTAGGCCATGAAGTACTGTTTTGTGCTGCATACTCTAGATTCTTATGAGATGTCATCATTATCTTATAATGAAGAATGGTCCTCTATTTTTTCTTTTTTTATTATGAGTCCCTAATTCATCTCTTTAGAAATATCCCCAGTGGATGGATAAGCTAATTCTTCAGTTTTATTATAGGTATAAATTGGTAAAAAAAATACTTACGTGGTTTAATAAATTATTTCTATCATTTAAAGACCGTTTTAAGACGGCACTATCACTTAAATCAGGATTGAAATTTATTTAGTGTTTAATATAGCCCGGAAAGCAACAAGTCAAATCGATAATTTTGTCTGATTTTTTTACAATTCTGTTAAGCTTGATAACTTGTTCAAAATTAAAGAATAACCACGCATTGTATGAGGTTTAAAGTACTCAGATCAACGTTTCAATAAATTCACAATTAATCACCCGCGGGGAGCGTGTAATCAATAGCAAAGCCTAACTTTGACACTACCTCGCCCAGGGAGTCAAGAGCTAAGTGCACGGTCATGGCAGGGTTCAATGCCGTACCAATAATTATACTGAGATGGGCTAATTTCATATCTATTTAAACTTGTTAGATTAATCATGGATAGGATTCAGATTTTACTGATATACTGCGGTAAAAATCTGCATCATCTTTAAAGCATCTCTCTTCTGCATCATCAACCAAAATTGTTTTCCATCAATCATAATTACTTATTTCATAATTTCATCAACTGTAAAAAAATATTATTACAAATAAATTTATAACTATTACTGGTACTCACACACAGGGGTTCCGTGCAACTACATTAAAAACAATTAGGGTTAATGTTCTCCGGTCTAGGAATGCATTTCTTTAATTGAAAACTTTTTTGCCTCACCTTGTCCAAAATTGTTTGATGAGAAAATGTTCGTGATTTGTGGTCATGACAAGCGTGATGCACGTCGGGTATACTTGGCTGCATGTCGAGATTTGATTTTGGGTAAACTCGGCGCTAGGCCGAATCCATCTTAATGAGAGGAATATAGAGTGTTGGAGTTAGTAGATATGGTTTTATTTCATGAATTTTGGATAGTAAGTTATTGGCGTAGCGGTAAAATATTGGTTTACGTTCGGGTCACGACGAATATTTGAGTTCGAATCGCAATGCAAGTGTTTCTTATTTTTGGTTTTTTTATGTTACCTTTATGAAAATATTATTTATTCAAATAAACGCAAATAAAACTCCTACTCTCTGGCACTCGGGGTACACTTAGTATATAAAGACCATATTTATTATGAAGACATATATTTTCTCTTTAGACAAACATATTTATTTATTGAGTAGGGCATTTTGTACATAATTGCAGAAGTTTGCATATTTATTATGAAATTATTTCAAAAAATTTCATGTCTTCAAAGTGGATAATATAAAACCAGTGCACCATGCAGAAAATGCACTGCATTGTTTGATCTGTCCATGTGTCTCCGGGAATAGTTCATGACTGCTATTATAGGTAATTATTTTTTTTTATTTTCTTACCAAAAATATTTTACGTACACAGTATAATTGTTGCCAAAGTTTCCACATCTATAGTTAAGAATATCACATTTTTTCTATGATTTTGACTTTAGACTTTTGAGGCACGGATTCAAACAACCGAAGGTTTTCGTTAAATTGAACTCTATGATGATGATTATTATAAAATTTAGGACAGCGCAACCCTCACATCGATGGAATATTTTTAATGGTATGTTGGCTCATTGTTAAACTTAAGGATGCAATATGTTGTGTAGGATCATTTTTTAACTTAAGGATGCAATATGTTGTGAAAACTTAGTAGAATATCATAGCTTTTTTATTTTTAATATACAAATAACCACTTTTGTTGTGGTTATAAATTTTTTTCAAAACAATCCAATTAATATAAACTTTGTTCTTATCCTTGTATTCGCCTACTTAAAGGCTACAAATTTAATTTAAAAACATTTTAAAAATAGATTCAAATAAAAAGGACGACGCCTTTTTCCTCTGATATAAACCCAAACTTGTGTGGGGTACATTAAACTGGAAAAAATATTATTTTAATTTTCATACCGTGCCCGACAAAAATATTATGCTATGTAATAATTCTGTGGTTATAAATGGATTCAACCTAATCTAATCTAAACTTACCTATTCTAACTCATCTAACCCTATTTAACCCAATTTAACTCAATGCAATACTACCAAGCTCAACCTAACCCAAACTAATCCGACCTAATTCAACTTTACGCAAAATAAAGGAGTCTAAAAGCGGAAAATAAATGGTAAAGAATAAACAAAATGAGGTATAATAATAGGTAATGCGACATAGGAAACTCAATCTGAAGCTGTTGAGATCTACAAAACTAGGCAAGTTAATTCAATTTATATTGCCGAATACTACTTACCGAAACAGGATAAGTTTTATCGTCTTTCAAAAAAATTGTAATGTGGACAATAATCGCTCAAAACGATTTAACCAACAGAAGTATGATCGCGGATAGAGTAAGCTGCACATTATTTATAGGAATATGAGAAAGAGATTAGGAGCATCAGTTTTACCCTGAAACAGAGTTGTACTTTGTTTCAGTAACTTCTAAATATATTGTCAAATAAATTGTAAAAAAAAGACATGTAAACGCAAAATTCTAATTCCAACCCAAAAAAACTTCATATTGGCTTGAATGAAATTATTATCTTAACATTATCTGAAATCGGATTAAAAATAATATATAGAAAATTTAAAAAAAAAGGAAAAAGGATAAAAAATACCTTACTTTTTGAGCTTAAAAATTAACCATTGTAATAGTCTACTTCTGTTTATCAGTATTAAGCATGGGTATTAAGTCATGCTTCCGAAGTATCAACAGTAAAATTTCAAGATAGGAATACGAATATTTGATTACAAAAATATTTTCGATTTTAATCCGTACCTTGAAAAATAGTTTAGTAGGAACTTTCTACTAACATTTCTTTTAAATACGATAACCAAGATAAATTAAATGATTTTAAATACTGTTGATTTGTTCAAGTAACGTCGGATTGAGATATTTTTGTTAATTTCAATAAAAAGGTCCCGCGTTAAGTAATACATAATTATCTGTATTGTGCAGTATTCTCAGCGTAATTGGGTATTGGATCAATTTTTTTTTTCATTAATCATAATTTCAAGGTGCAAGCTTATGAAGGGTGAAAATAATTTTTAATGGTCTTAAAAATTTACCGAGTTATAAAAGTTTAAATTTAACCTTAAGAGAAAGACGGCAGTACTATATTGTGAGATCATTTTTAATATGGCACGTTATATTCTACGAGAGGAAAAGAGACAGGGATATACCCAACTCTATCCGTATCTTTAAATTTAGAAGCCTACAACTGGCTTACTTTTCAATCAATTTTTGAATTTTTTTCAAATATAAAAATCATTGTGAAATATTACTTAATTAAAAAATTAAGTAATATTTCACAATATTATACAAAAAATATCAAAATTTAGAATGAGTCAACTACCGTATTGTTTACATTCCCAGCGCAGGTTTAATTTAATTCGGTTTTACGTAACGTTTAAACAGACAAGTTTAACAAAAATAAACAAACACATTATTCAGTGTCTTTTAGAAAATATTTGAAAAAGAAAGAGGGTAGCCGAATTTCCAATTTGAACCCAAAGGACTATTCCAGTACATGTTTCAATAAAGTCGCTCAGTAATTTTTTGCCTAAACCAAAAAAAATGCAGATTTTAACACAGAAAAAGTTTTATCCGAAATTGCCTCAATAAACGTTTCTTTTATAATATTATGATAATATTTATGTAGATTGTTATTTTCTAATAAAAGTTAGTACACAATTATTTCAGTGTATAATTAACTACATATCTTCCATTAGTTCTCTAATGATTCATTAAATAAAAAACATATATGAAAAATAGCCATTTTGATTTCATAGGTATCATTTTTCCCCTTAAGTGCGTTCGTAATCATTTAATCGGATTGAGAACGGTTTTGAAGTATACATTTTTAAATTATATAAAAAGAGTGTTTAATATAGTTCAACAACACAACACGGAAAATTATGAATTTCTTAACATGGAATCCTTTTATTCAAATGTCTCAAAAAAGTCACAATCCAATGTTACTCAACTAAATAAACAATCGTTAAAAAAGTTCTGTCAGGCAAACTACAAGAATCCATGTAATGTCATAAAAACCTCGAAAAGAAACATTTCCGATAGAAAAAGTTAAGAATACGCATTTTTATAAGGACAATTGTCAAAACTAATTAATATTATACTAAAACAGTTACAGTTGACCGAAAAACGAAAAATATTTCGAGAGTCACTCTATGGAACGTTTTTGCGTAAACATTTCTGTCCTTATGGGGAAATAAAACTGGTAAAATTTTTCCACATTACTTAATCTACATGTAAATTAATTATTTAGTAATTCTATACTTGTTAAAACAATAACTTTGTGGATTTTCTTCTTTTTCGCATTTTAGATCTCCCGTTATTTTAATTTTTATCACGAAAATTGCAAAATAAAATATAATATTCTTGTGCATTTTTTGACAGGAAGGTTTACTAATTATGGAAAGGAAAAAATCATGGACCAAACCATGGAAATAATTTTAATAAAATTATTAATAACTGTTTAAACGGGTATAAATATGTAATGAGGCAAGGAGATAATGAGCTTACTGCTGATGTGATCGCGATGCAATTTCGGCATTAAGCAAGATATATTTATAGAGTTCAATTTAATGAACTCTTCGTATGTGGGAATTTGTGCCTCAAAAGATTAAAGTTAAAATTATGGAAAAGAATTCGATGTCCTTAAATTTAAAAGTGAAAACTTTGGCAATAAATATATTCATACTGTATAATATATATATACAGTTATTAACAAATATAATCGTACTATATATTATATACGGATATTTTAAATAGAAAAATGAAAAAAATACAAATATTCTCAATTCTTTTAAAAAAGTTCTGCAATTGTATACAAAATTCCCAGTTTAATAAACAAATACATTTGTCTAAAAAGAAAATATACGTCTTCATATCAAATGTGGACTTTATATAATGAGAATATCCGAAGCGCGGGAGCTAAGGAGTTTTAATTGAATTTAGTGTAATAAATAACATTACAAAAAAATAAAAAACACAAACATTGAGATTTGAACTCGAACTTTCGTCGCGATCCGTACATAATGCTACGCAAATAACTCGCTATACAAAATTCACGAAATAAAACTATATTCACTAAATTTAATGCTTTATATTCATCTCATTACATTGGATTCGGCCTAGCGCCGAGTTTATCTAAAGTCGTATCTTAACATAAAGCTGAGTATGCCCGACGCGTCGGGTCCTAACGATGCGCGCATCACGCTTGTAGCCAGAAATCGCAAATCTTTTCCAATCAAACAATTTTGGACAAGGTTGGCCAAAAGAAGTTATCACCTAGAAAATTCCGTTCCTAGACTTAAAATTTACCGGGAAACTATATCAATGCTTTTAAGTCTCATAGTTCATGAGATTTTTCGCCAGTGAAACATATACTAGGCAACAAATTTAAATGATGAAAAATAATACTAATGTTTTGTGCAAGTGCCACTCGTAGTTAACACATTTATTTATTTTAATATTTTTTAATGCTGATAACCAAATTATGAAATAGTTAATCACGATTGATTAAAAACTCATCTCAACTTGATTATTGGTACGACATTGAACAAGGCCATAACCGTGGAACTATCTCTCCAGTCTTGGGTCAAATTAGTGAAACTATTTAGGGCTATGCTGTCAATTACACATTCCGCTTGGGTGATTAAACAGTAGGTTTACCGAAACGTTGATCCGAGTACTTTAAAACTAATGCAATGTGTAGTTAATCTTTCATTTTGAAAAAATTGTGAAGCTTATTATAATTCTGAAAAATTAGGAACACTTATCGATTTGACTTTTTGCTTTTCGCGCTATATTAAACACTAAATAAATTTCAGTCCTAACTCAAGTGGCAGGGCTGCCTAAATACGGTCTTTTAATAACAGAAATAATATATATAATTCCGTAAGTATATTTTCCTAAGCAACATGCACGTAATAAAATTGCAGAATAAGCCTGTCTGTTCACTGAAGATATTTCTAACGACATGACTTCGGAAAAATAATAAAAATATAGAGGGCCATTCTTTATTATGAGATAATGATGACATGAGACGATGATAAATAAAGGGTACGCAGCAAAAAACGGTACTTCATTACATAAAACTCTTTATTCAACAAAGGATTTATTATTATGCATCACGGACGAATATATCATAAGTACTAAGCTAGGCGTGAAGGATCTGCTATATAATCCGATGCTGGATGCTTTTCCTATAAATTTTTGTTTAACAAGTTTAATAAAAAAAAATATTCAAATGAACAAGTGTTAGTTTAAGGAAGTATCGTTGTATCATCTAATATCAAATGACTTATGTAGGACGATAACACATACTTGAAATGATGTATGATTATATATTATATGCATGTATATATCTGATGGTATGAATGATAATTATTATGACATTTATGAAACTTTAAGCATATTTTGGTAAAAGAAAAGAAACAAATTTTAAGTTGTTCAAACTTTTATTCCATACTAATTAGATTTTTACATGCAATCAATAAAATTAACATATCACAGGAGTATTAACATTTTAATATGTTTTTGATACTCTATTTACAAATAAATGCTGTTTTATTTCGTTTTACCAAGCAAACATTTCTTATATTTCTACTCCGGTTCAGATAGTTTTCTTTAGTCGAAAACGATTTTCTAATGTAAATACATGATCCTATGTATTTACATTAGAAAATCCGTCCATCCACCATCCATTCCATGATCCTATTGTTTCTTCAAATCTTTCAAGAGGCTAGTTATGTCTGTTATTCCTTCACTCCTTAAACCATTTTTATCCAGGGTTTGTATTAATAAAACAAACGGAAAGATCGCTCATAACTCATCTGCTCCTGTGTCACCACCGTTTTTTTTTAAACTACCTAACTTAGAAACTTGAAATTTTACGTGGTAATAAAGCATATTATATTTCATAGTAAACATATATAAATCATTATATTTCTATAATTAACACTCAAAAATATTTTTGTACTAATTTCCTGAATAGTGTGGCGTTGGTCGGTTGTTATAATTTGTTGGTTGCTTAGTTGTTATAATGTGGATTGGTAATCAGTTTTTTTCATAATTTTAGGGAATATTTTTTCAGAGATATAGAGAAAAATACGCAAAAATTACGTATCTCTTTACGCTCAAAACTACTGAATATGGAATTGTGGAAAAAAGCTAGGTTTTTAGAAGCATACATAAAGGTTGTGGGAAAACTCTTGACAATGATTGTGGATATCGTAAATTTCAGATATTTGCGATTTTATATGTTCCCCTACTAAATTATGTCAGGTATTATCAAGTACTTTTTGCTTAGAGAAGTCTATATTTTTAATAAGTTATAATGAATAAAGTAATTTTATTTCAAAGGAGATACGGAAATCGCATTGTGCGAGTCAGACTCGCGCTAGGCCGTTATGTAGTGTTAAAACAATTTGTTTTGCAATAACATTTTTCACTTCTGTAGTTTGAAATAAAATTACTCTGCTGATGTATTAGGGGCATTTTTTTTCAAAACCACTGTTCAACTATATTTCACAGACCACTCACTGATTTAGACATATACATATTTTTAGAGTATGTTCATTGGATATATTCATTTTTTTCTGAAACAAGTTATATTTTTTGTTTATAATTAAAAAAAAACTGTCCTACTTTCTATATTTAAATATCTTACGTCAAATTATTAAAAATTACGACCAGTTGGTAGGTGAATGGTGAAATTATGGTAGATCAGTAATTCTGGGACAGTTAAATTTTTCGATTTTGAGGTTCAGATCATAAAAGAATATACGCTAAATATTTTACTAGATGACCTTAAAACTTTTTCTTTCCTTCAAATGATTAATTAAAAAAAACTTTATGTTGTTAAGAAAAGAAACATTATTGCAGTTAATAAAATAAGTTTCGATGCGTTTAAATAACCACAAAATGTGAGTGCCTTGTGTAAAGAAATAATACCGAATGTAAGCACAATTTTCTACTTGAAAGTTGAGTAATAAAATTAAGCTTTTTATGAAATATGACCAACGAGCATTCAACTGGACTTTAATAAAAACATACACTAACAAAAATGTCAATGGTTTAGTAAAAATAAATCTTTTGACACTAGGTACTTGTTTAAATACCTTGAGGGTTGCGGATCATATACTTACTACTGTTTGATAATAACCCTGCTAAAATACATATTATGATCCAGGAACTGCACGGGGTTTCGCCGTAGGCAGAACTCAAAATTAAGATGTAGAAAAGTAATAATATTGGAAACGTGGATGGTCAAATACGGCAGTTTCTTTAGGCCAAGAATTAAAAATTAATAGGTAGGTTTCTTGAAATTATGGTAGGTCAGTACCTAGACCATGAATTAAGTACACTTAGTATCTGGATAAACAATTACGAAAAGGGTGTATCTAATAGACGAATATAACTAGGTTGGGCAGCATTTTCAAATTTGAGATCACTGTCAAATTATTCATCAAAACCACTTTAAAATAGTCGATCAGTGTGTTCTGCATGTCCTCGCCTGAGAATGCGAAATTTATTAACAACAGAAACCATGTTGTAAAAGTATATTGTTGCTCAAAGAACCATGGAAAAGAAGGTGATAGCTATCTCTTAGAAAGGATCGCTTGAGAAATAAGTGATTGCGAAGCAGGGTAAAATTGCTGTAATTGTCAAAAGACACTTAGCTAACTTAACTTAAGGAGCAGAGGGACGGCCACGTAGCCCAAAATTCGACATCGTGGTGAAAAACTATTTTGTAGTGGACACACAAATACGATGTAAAGATGTTATGGTGCTGGAAAGTGCAAGTACAAACTAGACAGCTCAGAATGTAACGGAGTGGAGAAAATTTTCAGATTGAAGAATATTTTCCGAAGTCAATTATAAACCTTCGATTATTATCGCTTATTAATCTTTTATTTCTTTATTTTCTTTTTATACATAAGCTTATATTTTATAGTCTGCCATTGTTGAGAAAATAAAATTTCAGTCTGAAATCTTAACAGTAAGTCCGATATACGTCTTTACACGTTAATGTCAAACAAATAAGTAAATAAGATTACCTCTGTTCTTCAAATATTGAGTATCCAGTAACTTTTTAAGCAAAATCTATTTACATGTAGCACAGAATTTCGTATTAATAAAATGTCTACATGAATGTTTATAGGTAAAACGTGATTGACGTTGAGATTTTATATTTTGATAATTGATAATATAACATAACACAAACAATATATAGAAATGTATTTGCTTGTGTCTAATGGGGAAAGTTCTTTTGAAACAACCTAATGTTGATTAAAAGAAGATCTCATAAAGCACGCCATTTATAATTTACATATTATTAATATATATATATATATATATATATATATATATATATATATATATATATATATATATATGTATATATATATATATATATATATATATGTATGTATGTATATATATGACCCATTTATTGAATTTCATGCATATACCTATTTTCGTTCAAAATACGTGATGCAACAATTAAATAAATGTGCATGTTTTTATACCGATCTAATATTTTAAAATTGTTATAATTAATTCCAAAAATAATTTTTTAAATAATAAAAAAGCATTAAATTTGTAAAGTTTAATATGTAAGGATTTAATTACGGTTTACTTAATAGAAATATTTTTTTCTCGGTAATATGTTTTTTGATCATTAAATCAAAGAAAGTTTAATGTTAATTAAGAAAGAACTTTATCTAATTTTATCGATCCGCATACAAAAACAATTGCAATTTTGTAAAAAAAATTATTCAAATGAAATATTTAATTCACATATAAATAACATTTCTTGCTATTTAATTTTTTAATACCGCAAAAACAAGCTAAAGAAAATGAGACTGGTTTAAATATTGATTTCAAATATATTTGCTATATTTATGTTTTCCAGGCCTGTCTATCCTTATTTAGAAATTATGACAGTGTACTGAATTAGGCTCCCCATTTCTCCTTTCAGGAAACCATTAAAAATTCTGGTAGAACAAAGAGAAGTCAGATGAAAAATAATTACTTGACCAATCAGCTGTTAAAAGGTACTGCAAGTAACCAACCAACCAAGGCAATTAAAAATAGTATAGAAATAAAGCAGACGACAGATAGAAACAGTAAAAGGCAGATAAATCTGGAGATGCACCATAAAAATATTAAAATAGTCTAATAATTGAACCAAAAAGTCGTTATCATCGACTTAAAAAAGGAAAAAAGTTACCACGTATTCTCTTCTCTAGTGAGCGTGTAATATCTTTCGAGCAATATATCTCTACACCCGTCATCGTAAACAACGATCACGCACCTAAGCTGTGGTTCATATTAACGTTAATTACAGTACTTACGAAAAGGCGTGAAGAAAACTTAAATAGTTCACGTGGCAAAAAAAACCACAGCCAAAATTAGCAACGAACGATTTGCTAACTCAACACGTATCTTTACAAGTTACCAATCATTATCTTATTTATCTTGAATTCTTTGGTAGAGTAATAAATACGTCAATAACAAGAAACAATAATCAAATTTGTGATTGTAATTCTAAAAAGAAAATTTTAGTTTTCTTACACGATGTTAATCAGTCAATAATTTTTTCAAATTGCTATCACTCATTTATTTTCACCACCCGTAACACAGATCAATATAATCATTCAACGTATCAAAAACAAACCAAAAACATTTTCTAAAATATCCCGCGCCGTAGGATTAGTCATGTCACGCCAGGTAACATCCACGCTAAGTGGGTTGAAATTTATGTTTAATGACACTAGATTCACCTAGTTCTTTAAATAAAAATTATTAGCATGAATAATTTTAAAAAACATCTTGAAAATATGTGACAGAAATAAAGTGCTGCAAATAGGGATAGCATATATTACCTTCGAATGTTAGTGCTTGAATCTCATTAAATACATTGCGTTGTATAATAACTAATCAGAGCTGATAAATGTTATAATTTTATGCGCGTTAACATTGCAGCGTCTTAGCTACTACTAAGTCAGTGACAGCGTGCCGCGCCCTTTATATATTTTTGATCAAGACACCTTCTAGAACGTACTTGAATTTTCTAGATAATTTTTGAAAAACCCCTCATTTCTTTTAAATCACCCCAATACAACAGAAACTTTTTAACATGTATGAATTGCTTAGAATTTAGGTTAAGTATATATAAGTTAATAAAAGTTCAGGTAGAATAAATTTTCTTTCATTTTTAATAAGTAAGTTTTTATGGGAATTTTATTTTGTTTTAAGTAAGTAATATTAAGTTAGTTAACAATATTGGAAATTACAAAATTATTATTATAAGAAAATAAATCATTTATTAAAATATCACAGTTACTACTTAATTGTCACTTACGATTATAAACCCAGAAAACACAATCGCCTAGCTAAAAATAAATTATTTTCGGTATTTCTAATTTTATTCCAGTCAATTTTAATTAACACGTTAATGAAACTATTTTCTTCAATGCAATTGTTTTCTTCACTTTACCTCTTACTTAATTTTTTTTTAAAAATTTAATTAAATATGAAGGGCGATAAGAAATAATTGAAAAAATTTAAATTTTTTTTATTTCTCTCGTGACATACACAATAGTTTTTTTACACAGACACATAAATTTAAATTTTGGTGTTCATGTTAAGTATTAATTACCTTCATAATATTTTTATTTCTTTGCAACAAATTCTAGAGAAAAAGCATTTTTGAGCTACAGCAACGTGATATATATCTTGCAAAGTAATTATCTCATTAAGACATTGAATTTTAAATTGAATATTTTATATTCAGTAACTCTTAATAAAGAAACCAAAACAACCTTAATTTTGCCACAAGAGTCTGCGAATATAGTTGGAAATGGGTAACGTAACAAAAGTTTAAATATTTAGAACGTATCTTGTTGAAAATTGTATTCTCTAAAATATTTCAAATTTACAACACGTACCTACCACATATTGTATAACTCTCTGGGTAAACTGTATTTCTAAAAAACGGAAAAATCCGACTGCGCTTACTATATGTATAGACCGAAAGGAATAAACGAAGAAATAAACCTGTACTGTTTTACATTATATATTGCTTTCGCTAGTTTTGCTGTTCATTAGGTGCAATAAAAGGGATTACAAAGGACTAAGGACTGAGCATCCCCAAGGCGGGTCAAGTAACCGCTCCATCACTATAGTTTAAGAGATTTTAGTCAATAAGATAATTTTATTTTCAGCACTGATTATCTTTCGTAAATCTTACGAAATTTGTAAACGACATTCGATCTTGGCAGTCAAACAGAGATACCATTTTAATAAACATCACACATTCAAAACCTGTATCAAATAATAATCATTTTTTTGAGCGTCTTAATAAAATAAGTCACTGGTGTTGTATGAGTCTAATAATAACTAGGTATTGTTCTTTCACCTGCGCGTTCCATGACGTATCTGATAGATTTTTCATTTCTTTAACACTTCATCTGATATTTCAGAAGTAGAATCAAGGTATTAGTCGAAACATATTTTGAATATATTTACAGGACAAGTAAAATTGAAAATGTTATTGCTATTTAGTAATTCTGACTCTGATGAATTTGCATTTACAGATAATGTTATCTTTCGTGAAACTTGAAATAATGCAGCTGGAGAAAAAATAAACCATTATATGAGCAAAACATGTATTTAAAGTTATATTGACAGTGAACATTTATTGCTTTCATTATAACTTTTTGGAAAGAATTAATTTTAACTTATTACTAAAATAAGCATGACGGACATAAATACGGTACATTTTTTTTTAAATTTACTGTCTCCCATGGAACTTATATTTAATAACAAAAGCATTGAAATGACTTGTTTAAGTCACTAAATGTGGCTAAGACAAATATATGTAATTCACTCCATTTTTTTGAATGCCTCTTATCGTTTATTCATATCACTTTCGATCTGCAACACACATCATCATTGTTAGAGTTTTGCTAACTCCTTCCTTCGTAACGTCTGCTCTTATAAATCTGCGTTTGATATTCAAGGATCGACAATTTATCGACGTTGCCATTAATTCAAATATTTTGAACTTTTTGTTGTACAACTTGATTAACATTGTATTGCAGTCAAAATTAATTTGACAAGAATTTTCCGTTCTTTGATTACTTGATGCGCGATCTGTTCTGAATATTCTGTTTCTCAATTTGTCGAAAAAAGATCTTAAGTTATTGCAAAATCTTTATAATACCTGAGACGTATAAGACTTTCCAGTACATTGGTTTCAATAACTTGTACAATATTCACAAGTCAGACAGTCAGTATATTCTGCTGAAGATACCATAATCATTTCTTTTACATTTCTCATTACTATTTGGATAATATTATTGAAATATTGTGTTTTCCTTAAATTTTGTCCGTTTAATCTAGATTTCGATAATATTTTTTAATATTTTTCTTATTTTAATAAATATTTTCTTATAGCAAAGTTTAGAAAAAATAGAAAATTTAACTTTCAAAGCATACGAAAAGCTTTCTAGCAATTTAATAAAAGCCAAAGCTTCCTTTCTGTTTACATATATGTATATATAAAAAGTGGTGTCTGAAATTTTCAAACACTGCTTTGCCTAATCAATATCGTTGACGATTAATTAAAAATCTCTTTATTTCTTGCGGCCATGTAGTTTAATTCCACCCCTTAAATGTGGAAAAACATTATAGGAAAAAAATTAAAATCTAAGAAAAAAATTAAAATTTTATTTGCGTATTAACACTTTCCAAATATTAACGAAACTATTAAAATTTAGTTTCCTATTATCTATAAAGTAATAAATTTGCATTATTTGTTTCCAAGCTTTGACTTAACGTAATTTAAATTAGTTAAAATAATTTTAAAATATATTTTTCAAATTCTCCATTTCTGATGTTTAAAAAGAATTTGAAAATAGTATATGACATACACACACACATAAATATCTATATATATATATGTATATATATATAGATATATATATATATATATATATATATGTATGTATATATATAGATATATATATATATATATACATATATATATACATAAATTTTCTTGAAAAAAATGTGATTTCGGGGGAAAAAACAATTTCGGCTTGCGAATTTTCGAAATAAACCGTTCATACCTGGATTATTACTAGCATTAAAAAGAACCCTATAGCACCTTTATTTACTTCAAACGTAACTGAGAAAAATAGCTTGTATATTTAGATCTAAATTTATATTTATTACACGGCAAGTAAATGCTGTGCCAATCCAATTATCACTATTCAATGAATTTTTGAGATTGACATGTCGTTAAAATAGATCACCACTATCACATTAGAGCCGTTTATTTTTATTAACACAGACAGAAAATATTATATGACAAGTTCGGGTTTACATTATTACATTCTAGTAACAGAATAAAATATTTGAAATTATGTTAAGTAACATCTGACGCCGTACAAAAAATGTATGTTTTATATTGTACAAAAAATATTTAGCAAATATTCAATGCATTTTCAATAAATGAGTTAGTGGAGGATGGAAGCCACTGAAAAAAATCGAAAATTAAAAAAAAATATCTAGACCTAAAATGAAATTACAATATCATTAAATTTTTATTATGTTTATAAAGGAACTTAGCGATTTACCCCATTATTTGTTCTGGTCTAATTCATACCTTTAATCAATATGACGAATGAGTGAAAATTTAAATAAGCAATTAAAATGTTTCACCTATCTCTACTTTGGCAGCATCGAGTGAAATATTATCGAAGGTTTTTTTTTAAATATAAACTATCGAAAATGTTTTACGATAAGTTGAATATTTTGTTATTTTCTATTTCTAAAATTATTTTGCATAAATTATATTAGTAAATTAAAAATGTGTACACAACATTGAATTTGTCTCATCTCCATTGTAAAAAAACTAAGAAATACATAAATGTAGCGAAAGATAATATCAACACCTTGATGGAAGTAATCGGTGAAACTGAGAGATATAACGTAAGTCGAAATTTATGTACGTCGGATCCGGAATACTTTACGATTAGCGTACAAATCTTGTGAATATTACGTGTATTTATAAGTTACGTATAATAATGCAATTAGAATGAGATGAAGAAATTACTGTAATTATTTACAGTTATATCTTACATATATACATATACATATATATATATATATATATATATATATATATATATATATACATAATTGTATACCTCGAATTTAGTGTCCGGTCAATAGACAAATATTCAAAATCAGAAATGTCAGAAATTGAAATCCAGGTAGCAATAAGATTAAGTTTCTTTTATATAACGATTAAGTTTCTTTCATTCATGTAACGAGCATTTTCTAGTGATGATGATTTTTTCGCCTTTCTTTTTTGCATCAAAATTTATAATATTTTTTAGCTCATATATTTTTCACACTTGGCTCAATTTGCTATTACAAAGACTGTCCATTTCAATGCAAAAACTTTAAGGCCATCGACCAATATAGATGGAGGCAACAACAAGACACTTATGATAATTTCAGAGATAACATCGCGTTACCATTAATTACGAAACGATGATGTAGAAAAAGGACAAAAGTCAAATTTATTCGGTTAATATTTTCGAAAAGAATGTATTGACGTACGCGAAACAATGTGAATCGAATGCTTCTATTTATTTTCTTTAGTATCAAAAATTTAACATTTTTTAAAATTATATGATTTTTTTAATTAAACGGAAAACAATAAATTTCCCGGAAACCACGGGACGTAAAAACTTGAAATTTGTAGAGTAACATACGTTATTAGCTTTTCAAAATATTCATGTAAGAATTACAGAGGGAGTAAATGAAGGTCTTAAAAAATATTTTCTTATTTTACACATAACGTGGAGTTTTACTTGAAAGAAGTTAGTATGAAAAATACGAAAATATTTTCTCATAGCTTTAAATTGCATATTTCCAAAGATATTTTCAAAAAAATATGCATAAATATAGCATTCACGTCCTAATTTGCGAAATTGTTGAACGAAAAGTCGTGAAAAATAGGGTCGATCAAATCTAACTTTAAGATTACAGGAAAATTATAGCCATCATCCCACGTCTAACAACTTTACGCCTGCAGAGGGTATAGTAGGCAATAAATTTCCGCCGTAGAAAATTAATATTTGTAAATAGTTTAAAAGGTGTACTATGTACCCTTAAATGTTTACAAAAGCCTAAATAAATACAACACCTTTGTAGTTTTTTTAGCTGTAATGGTCAAATTTTAGACCCTAGAAATGTTAAAGAGGATAATTTATTTTCCTCAGGAAATGATCCGCATATTTCATATTAATAAATTAAACTTTAGATATTTACGAGAACGTGGTTCTTGCTAAATATAGTAATAATATTTAGTTTAGGTACTATTAGATAACAAAGTCAAAAAATTATATATAGTATACATAAGTAACATCTCGTATGGTTCGATGTCTAAATTTGTCAATCATAGAAATACGTTTTTAATTAATCGGATAAATAAATTCTGAAGATAAACTTAAGTAAAATAACTATCGGTACATATTATTTCGTCTGTATAGTATCCTAACGACACGTATAGCATCCTAAAATGCTATTATCATAGAGTCCTTCTTTCAGTCATCCTACCGTGACATGATTCGAAACCTTACATATTAGTTTTACAGGGACGTAAGTGGGTATTTCAAAGTACATGGTATTGAACAAATTTACACCTCGCATTTGTAAGATTACAAACTCGAAACTTGCATTACATATATATCTTATCATTAGAAACACAATCTCTTAATGTTACACACCTATTTCTCTATTTTATTGTTGCAACGTTTGTAACGTTGTAACAATAAAATAGAGAAGTAAAGTAAGTAACTTCATGTAATTATTTTTGAATAGAATTTCTTAAGTCATTCAAGGAACAGTCTAAGTGCCTGTTAAAGCATTAGTTAAAATATAGTTCAATAATTTACATAGAGATAAAACCTCCTAAATGTTCATAATTACCTCGTAATGCAAAATATAGTCATTGTCATTTTCTGTGATTTATGGGTAATATTAAGTTTATTCACCAGTATTATGGAGGCATAACAAATACATGTATTTCGGTGGCCGATTAAGAAAGTTTACTTCTACGATAATTACTAGTGGCTAATATTCCTTCATCATAAACAAAACAAAATTAGTTATGGCAGTTCTTTGGTAGACCAGAAGATAATTTTGCTTAAAAAGAAGAGATTTTATATAATTTTGTTACAGATGATGCTACTACATAAATATGGTAGCCCTACGAACATTGTTTTCGAGACGAGAACTTATTTTCGCACAATACCAAATTCTAAGTTCAAAAATATAATAATAAATTACTGGAAATAAATTAGGAAAACCATCTCATTTAATAAAATTGTAAAATTGATCGAGCGTGTCTTTATTTAAAAATATTAAATTTTCAAGAACGTCATTAAATGCAAGGCTGTACATTTAATTTTATCTGCGTTCAAAATTGTATTGTGATCAGATATGAAATATTAAGTTAAAGGTATTAATAAATGTTTAATTACCACTTCAAAGCTTAAGCGAGTACAATGTTTTTAAATAAAGGACTCTCCTTTAAATTTTGCTAGAGGGCATCTCCAATAAGATGTTATTAAATTTCCTTAAGGGCTTTCAGTGTTTCCGGACAATACACCTCAACTCCAAAATCCCATTTAAAATCAATATTCGTCGTTTACCTTACAAAATTAAAACAGTTTGTAATCTTTCAAGAAATGCGCAATTATGCAAATATAGTACAGTTATACGTTCACATTCTGTAATGGAAGTTTTGTATAACATATTATAAAATTAAAAGACTTTTATGGGAAATCATAATTTGGAAGAAAAGCACATTTCAAGATGTGGCAGTAGACAATGAAAATATCAATAATTTAATTTACTTAAGAGTGAAAGTATTGTAAAAGGGCCTTGGTATGTGCAAATTGCGGCGACTGGGTACTTCCATTCATATATATTATTTCATGTATTAAATATATTGTCATATTTACAGAGACCGGATATTCAGGTATTATAACGTTTTAATACTCAATATAATCCGGCATATAATTTAATAATTGACTATTAAGGTGAATGCTGGCTAAAAAATAATGATAGTTTGCACAGGGGGATTTCATTTCAACAGTTCAGAGCACGTGGACTCCCAAAGAAGTGAGTGTGCGTGCATGCTTGTGTGCGTGTGCGTGCGTGCGTGTGTATATACACACACACACACACACACACACACACACATACACACACACACACACACACACACACACACACACACACACATATATATATATATATATATATATATATATATGTATATATATATATATATATATATATTTAAACGTATAAAATTTGAAGTTGCCGGAATTGATTTACTGGTGTAGTTGAGAAGTAAAATTATGGTGAGTTCACCCAACTCACTAAGTTTATATTATTACTATAGAAACTATATTGATTTTATAACATTTACGATACTGAACAATTATCAAGGTCGTTTGGTGCAATCAGATTTAAGAATATTGGAATCAAGCTGCCACCGCGAATCTAGGCCAGTTTTACCTACAACAAAACATCCAAACTTTTTAAGAAAACTATTGATGTATAAATATAAACACAGATATAAATATAAATACAAATATAAAAATATATATATGTATAAACGTAATGATTTTTGGAGTTACCTTAAATTTGTACAATTTTGTTTCTAAGCTCGCAAAATACCTCACTCTTAGCCATATTTTTATATAGTCGTTGAACCTGGATTTACTTTCTCCTCAGTTTTAACTCGTTTAAGATGATTATATATGTCATTGACCTAATAATACGGATGTTGAATTCGACAAATTTTTATTAAATATTCTAAAGTATAAAAATTTTACCATTCCATTAAAATCTGTTTATATATATATATATATATGTATATATATATATATATATGTATATATATATATATATATATATATATATATATCATAAAGAAAAGGTGGTAAGTCAACATGAAGGGGAGACAACTCTTAAAGACACTTTGGAGTTACGCAGCTTATAGGATGGACAAATTAGGTTATGATAAAATAAGGTAGAAGCAGCAAGTTTATTGCAGAAGAAAATATTTTAGGGGAGAATTTCCCCAAAAGATCGAAAACGGCTTCGTGATTTTCACGATAAATTGCAACAAGATCGAAGTTCACAATATCCTTGTGTTTTGTATTTTCATACCGCCTTTGAATAGAAAGAATTGATATTGAAGTTACTCCTAAAATAGTCGATTAAATATGAAAAGTATCGAAACATCAAAAAACTTTCTCATGTGATATTTATAGTTGACATAGTTAACATAATTTATACGATAATATTGTTCAAAAAGGTAATATATTTATTATATTAAAAATGAAGTTTTTAAGTATTATTAAAACATAATTCAAATTTATTAATATTTTAATATAATTATGTTAATATTTTTATTGACAGAACCAAGTTTAAAAATAATACAAAGCTGTACATACCAATCTCTGCAACTCGCCCAGCAATTTCTGTATACCGGTATCTCTTTCTCTCAGATCATTAAGAACACGGTCACGTTGCGTGGTCATCTCTCTTAAATTATCATGGAGTTCTTACCAATCAGGAGCTGCCTGCGAGTCGCATGGAGGACCTGATGGCGAACTTTGCCCTGGTTGAAAATGTGATAACAGTAAAAGTAAAATTTAATTTATTTCCTCACAAATATTTCTTAATTCGATATTTTTCTTTATTAAGCAAAATCTTTATATCATTAATCTATCTATTATGTTTAATATAAACCTGTATATAACAATCTATGGTAACGGCCAATAAATTACATATGAATTTCGATTGTCTACATGAAATATTGTAAAATTTATGGTCTGGGTATTAATAAGCCAAAAGAGGGCAGAGGAAAACAAATTTTAAAAATTCGCAATGTCCAAATAAGGAGGAAAGTTATTTTATCTTTGACATACGTATTTATTAACTTGTCAAATATTTAAAAAAATATGAAAAATATATTTTTTACTATAATATTATTAATTACTTCCTATTCATGACTATTAATAAATTGTTATTTTTACCACCCTGATATACTCCCTGTAAGTATGTTGACATGCGAAGGTATGTCACAAATGAATTAAAAAAAAAATGTTAGCAATGCTAACTTATTTTTAACGATAAAAATATAATATTATAGGACACTATATTAATTTTTAATCTTGGACGATTGACAATTAAGCTAATTGACATCAACACTATTTTCAATATGAAATAATGGTATGGTTATTAAGTCGATATTTGGTGTTTCTTCTTCATCTTTAACCATCTTTTTATCATTTATTTCCTAAATATGACCATCTTATCCTTTTTTTAATTTCTATTTATTTAATACAAGTATAGCTGGAGCCATTTGGTCGGATTTTGCTAAAATTGTTTGAACTATTAATAAATTAGGTTTTTCCATTATTATACAATGTTACATATATGTGTATAACCAATTATGAATAGAAACAATAAGATAATAGAATTATGTCTGAATATATCAGAATATATCACGTATTGAAACCAAATTTTCCCTTCATGTAATCTACCTAGAATATCCAAATTACTGACACTTATTTATACCAATCTTTCTGTATATCTATAAATTTGTTTGCTCTATGAAATTGTTTTGTTCCTTATATTGGAAAGTGAAACCAAGAATATGGTAAAAAAGAAAAATGTATTTAAAGAGATTAATTAATGATCCATACAAAATTACTGCGATATTGTTTTAATCGTTTATAGGTAGTGATTATATAAGAAAATGCGAAACGAGTTTTAATGAACTTATAATCCCACGTAACTTTGGAAAAGAAAATTCCTCATGAAAGCTATTTTCATTCTTAAATTTTCACTAACAACAATATTTTCCGCACGTGTCCAACTTGCCCTTGACTTTTATGAAGCCTTACTTTGCTAAGAGAATTATAGAGCTAGTATCATAATTGCTAGAGTTAATTTTATATAATTTAATAATTTTGTCTATAATAATTCGGTTCTATTATAAATTATTCAATAAAGTATCCAACTATACAACTTAAATGATTAGTTTCATAGTTTCGTAGTTCATTTAATACCCTATAACGTATTAAATGAACTAAAAATTATTAATCTGACGGAACAAAGTAGTACCGATTGTAATGCAAAATAAACCAAGGTCTTAGGTAAAAGACTTTAAGATAGTGTTTTAAGTAGAAATAAATAAAAAAATGCCAGTCTTAATTTTCTGTATTTTTTTATTGGAGGACACGTGGTATTTGACTTACCACGGACCGGTTAAGGACCAAAGGTGAAAAATGTATTTCTGAACACTATTTATGAATATTTCGTTTTGGAGAAGAATACTTTTATAGTAAAAATGAAACTGGACTTATTTAATGTAATTTTATTTCAAAATTGATCTAACACCAACCCGCCAGTGTGGGTTTAGGAAAGTGAATATAATTTAGTAAAGAAGTAAGTTAATTTACATGTAATCAACTTCTAGCATACGTTGTTTTTAATTTTGTTCTTTATTACATTAAAAAATGCATGGTATGTACTTTTTGTTTTATCAACTATTTAGAAATATTGTCATACCTTTTATTTAAAAAAAACGCACCTATTCCAAATTATGTTATTACTCTGTTAAATATACAATTTACTTTGAACGAGAACATTCGCATTTCAAAACTGGAAAAAGTCACCAAAGATTTGTTTCAAATCCTACGTAACAGCCAATTTCTTTAGGAAAATATATGAAATAACCATACCCCTAATTTAAGTGGTATTTTCTTAAAAAAATGAGGTCTTAATTTAAGCTCGTTATATGTCTTTGTAAATAATAAGTCCAGGGCTATAAGATGTGTGACAAGTGAAAACTTCCAGATATTTAAATTTTTTTTTTTAATTTCTAAAATATTCTCATGTTCAGAATAATTTCGACATGTCACTAAATTTATCTATGAGAAAAGCATAAATATAGTAACTTGTTTACATGTGTCCTTGTATGTTATTACCTAATTCATCCACTAATATTTACCCGTACTTACCAATTTAACAAACAATAAAATTCAAATTTGATCGAAAACTACATGTCAAAATAATTTGAATTCATTGGTTACCATTAACATAGTCGCGTGCATCACAATAGATGTCTAAGCCATCTGGTGAGCATGGATTGATACAAACGCAGGCAAACATTCTTCCATCGGTCATATAGACAATTCTTCAACGAAACAAGTGAGTAAACCGAAATGCAGTCCAAATGCAGTACTATATAATTACTCATGAATGGAAAATTGGACACCAATTAAACAAAAACTTACAAAAAAAGTAATTTTTATTAGATAATTTACACAGAGATGTTTAATAGCAAAAACCCTATATATATATATATATATACATATATATATATATATATATATATATATATATATATATATGTGTGTATATATATATATATATATATATATATCCTTTGATATTAAATTTCTCTGTTTAATTCCTTCAAATTACTATTGAAGGATTAAAAGAAGAAATAATTCTACAAATGGGAGTAGTATAATATAGGCACATTAAATTGCAATGAACATTTTTTTCTATGTTTTACAATATATTTCAGTTAAAACACCTTACACTTTCACTGACTGCTTAAATAGTTGTTTGACGTTGTCGCACAATTACTCGTATAAAAGTATGAAACAATAAACAATACTCTCGAATTCACCGTTGAAATTTAAAAATACTTCATCCTACATCGTTCTAAAGTCGATCTTTGCCATTGTGGTGTATTGGGTTAGGCATATGGTCTTTGACATCGCACTGCACCGCGGCAACCCGAGTTCGAATTCTGGCCGCGCGTCGATCAGTACTGAATTGGTAGTCTGGTAAATTATAAGAGATTACTTTCGTAGCAATAGGTCTGCCATATGTATCAATTGTGTACATCAAAGCATGTTAATAAATAAATTAATTAAATCTAATCTCAAACCCTATATAAAGTTTATGGAAACATACGCATCGTTATCACAAAAATTTGATTAACCGAATAGTAGTTCAACATTGAATTCTTTGTCTTTATGAACTGATATTACCTTCATAAACTTAATAAAATCAGTAGCAAAAATATATTTAAATATTCAAATAAAGAAACTAAATTTTATCTTAAATACGTAATATCTCTCTGCTTCACTGCATGTAAATCAAAGTAGGAATGGTTCATTCGTAATATAGAGTGCTCTATTAGTATAAATTATTACTCATTATCGACATCGACCATCTAGAAATGATTTTCTTAACCAGACTTGTTCACTCGAGAGTTTAAGATAATGACAAAGAGTTATTTCCCAAAAGCGGGTTATGGGTGTATTGGATCTATTTATAGACTTTAATGTAAAAAAGCTTGGAAAACGTTATTCCAAATGCCAAGGTAAGAAATAGTCAACTAAACCCACAAAACCTTAATTTTCAAGATATTTATTTTTCCTGAAACTGAAAATTTGGTTAGGTTGCGTATTTGGGATTTTCCAGTCTGTGGTTGCAGGCTGGCGAGAGCCATCTTAAACATCACACACTTGCATGTCCCTTTAGTGATACATTTTCTCTATTATATCTTAAAAAAATTAATTATATCTAAAATAAATCCTATCAATATCACATAATTTTTGGGGGTTACAAGAAGGTTCTTCAGAAACGAATTAGACAACAAATTTTAAAAAAGAGCAATATCAAAAACTAGTGAAATTTAAGTATATATTATACCACTATATGACATCAAATATTTTGTTTTAATTGTACTACGTCAGTAAGAGTAGTAAGTAGCAAGAATTGTATATTATAATATATGAATATATACGTGTATACTTATATATATATATATATATATATATATATATATGTATGTATATGTATGTATATATATATATATATATATATGTATGTATATATATATATATACATATATATATATATATATATCTATATTATATACATTAGTTTGGCTAGTAAGTTTTAGCCACAATTTTGGAACATTTCTAAAAAGATTCTCGAAATTTCTAGAAGGTTTTGCTGGTAAAGGAAGTTCAGCAATGAGAACTAGGATCTTAAGGACGAACCCCGTATCGGACGTCTTGTTGAATTGGACGGTTAACGACATTTATTGACATTGAAACGTAACTTCGACTGGCTGAATCAGTTTGTCACTGGCGATGAGAAATTGGTTACATACGTTAGCCATACACGCAAACATCAATGGCTGGGTATCGGAGAAACAGGGGTTTCAGTTTCAGATGCTGGTGAAATATCAAGGGCATTATTCATTGGTATTTACTTCCAAAGTAATTTATAATTAATTCAGATATATACTGTCCGCAATTGGACCCATTAGCTAACAAATGGAGTAGTCAACAGGATCGAGTTTCTTTTCTACGTGATAATGCTAGACCACATGTTGCAAAACGTATTCGCGTAAAATTAAAGGATGTCGGCTGGGTTCTACTCACTCATCCACCATATTCGCCGGACATTGCTCCCTCTGATTAGCATTTATTCAGGCCTCTAAGTAACAATTTATGTTAAAACAAATTCGACGTTGAAGAAGATCTCCGAAACAATCTCGCACATATTTCTGAATAAAAGTCACCAGAATTTTACTAGAAAGACGTTACATATTGACACTGCCCACTAGATGTATAATAGATAATAATGTTGCATAATTAAATTTAGTGTAACGTATAAATTTTTAATAAAAATTATAGACAGCTACTCGGTGTTAAAAACTTATTAGTCAACCCGATATATATATATATATATATATATATGTATATATATATATATATATATATATATATATATATATATATATATATATATATATATGTGTATGCATATATATACACACATACATGCTGACTTATAAATCACATGCTCTCTTATATAACTGATAAGCTTAGATATAGTTTCTATATAACTGAATGCATTTACTTATCTATTTAATATGTTACTTTCTTACTTACATCAATACATGTCAAACAAGTGTAAACTCGATGAGTACACTGCCATTGTCAAATATTTCTTGTCTCATCATTGACTTGACCTTGACAATTTCGGACTCCGTTGTAATAATTTGATTTTGCCTAAGAGCAAATTTATCTCGACCTAAGTCGTGTCTTATTTGGTTTTCATTAGACTTATATCATTCAAACTCGGTCACGGCAACTGAGTTTTGAGGCCTTCTATGGTGTAACTTAAATTTTTATGATTAACTAGCAACGAAATTTTGATTATTGTAAGCTTCTAGATAAAAAAAGAATCACCCATATCGGTTGATAAAGGAGGCGGAAAGAGTTCATACATACAAAAAAAAACAATCGTATTGAAAACCTCTTATTTCGAAGTCGGTTAAAAATATACCAAAAAATTTCTATAGTAGAAAGTCTTACTCCCAAGCGAATGGTGTTAAGTAATAATTATCTAATATTTATGATGTTCGTAAACAAAAAATCAATGTATTAATTTAGTCAATAAATAAATCGGTGCTTTTTGCGGTTCCAAAAGAAAAAAATTGAATCTTAATCTGGTCACTAACGTGTCTATCCGACTGTGTGTTAGTCGCATTCATATTTCTCAGAAACGGTTTTGACACAATAACTTGATATTATATATGATATAATAGCACATTAACCTACATATATCTCAATATTTTTTGATATGGCTGTTTTTTAATACTGTCGTCTAATTAGTTTCGGAATGGGCCTATTTGATCCACCAAGAATTATGTAATGTTGACAGAAAATTCAGTATTGTTTTATAATAATATATCCCTAAGTAGAGGAAATTTTTCATTTAAGGGAAATGCAAATGTGCGATGTTTAATATAGCTCTTCTCATTCTGCAACCACAAATTGGAGAAATCTTTATACATAATCTAACACAATTCACAGGAGTGACAGAATGTCCGCCACAGAGGTTTTCTTTGGTAAAATAAATATATTGCGAATTAAGGTTTTGTGGGAACAGTCGGCTGCGCCTTACCTTGGAATTTAGGATGACTCTTAAACATTTTCTACCTCATATCTAATCAAAATTCATGGATAAATTTTGAATAAAATCTATAAATATTGGGTATATTATATCAACACCCATAATTTGCCCTTAAGAAAATACATTTTACATTTATCTAGAGATAAGAAATGTTATTAGTTAATAACGATTTAGACTGATGGAGCACTCCATAACACGAATTAATGATTCCTACTTTGAGTTATCTACAGTGAAGCAGAGAGATGATACGTATTTAAGATAAAATTTAGTTTCTTTGTTTGAATATTTAATTATATTGTCTTTTCTGTTATTGATTCTATTTAGATTCTGGGTAATACATAAAAGACAAAGAAATAAATTTTAAACTACTTTTCTGCTTAATCAAATTTATTTTTTAAACGTTGCTATTTTCATGATCTTTATATATGGTTTGAGGTCAAATTTCATTTATTTATTTATTACCCTACGTTGACATACACAACTAATGCATATGGCGGATCTATTGCTATGGGGAAAATCTCTTACAGCCTACCAGAATATCAGTTCAGTACGAACAGACGCGCAATCGGAAATCGATACCGCTCGCCGCAATGCTCTCCAACGTGACAGACCATATGTCTTGTGGTCAACCCAACACACCACATTGATAACAATCGACTTTAAAATGATGAGAATGAAATATTTTCAAATGTTAACTGTGAATTCGAGAGTACCGTTTATTGTTATATATTTTGTACGAGTAATTGTGCATCGACGCCAAACAAAAATAACATACAAATTACGATGAAAACTATTTAAGTAGTCAGTGAAAGTGTCAGATATTTTAAGTAAAATATATTTTAAATCGTAAAAAAAATGGTTTGATGCAAATAAACATTTGAAGTACTGATAGTAATTTAATTCGTAATTGTGGGAATATTGTATCTTTTACCCCTTAATCAACAGTAACTCGAAGAAATTAAACAGAGAAAGTGAATATATCAGAGAACTCATGTCCCTAAAATATTTTAATGAAAATTATTCTTATTATATATATTTGTTTAATTGGTATCCTACTTTCCTCTCCTCATTAATTATATAGTTCCAAAAATCAAGATAAAGTTGACCTATGTTGTCTATTTTTGGAGATCATTTTGGTTTAGCCACAATTTTCGGTGAAGAGATGCCTACCTGCATGAGCAATGGAGGAATATTTGCCAGCGACTAGATTTATTCTTGCTCACTAGATGGCTCAGACGTCAACTGTGATGCACGCGACTATGTTTACGGTGACCAATGAAGTCAAATGATTTTTACACACAATTTTCAAATTTTCAATTTTTTAATTTTGAGGTTTATTGTTTGTTGAATTGATACGTATATGTTAGTAAATACATAGACGTTATTGTTTAGTAAGATAATTAAACTTGTTACTATAGTTTTGTTTAAACTTTAAGTAAATTGAATGACTTGTGACAGTAATCCCAGATTTGAAAATATTTTAGGAATCTTTTATAAAAATTAGAAATATTCATAAAAAATGAAATTTAAATTAACACATTTTATCACCCAGGTCGAAATATTTCTAAAAAAATATACTGAAGTTCAATTAGTACTTTAAGCACTTTTTCTCAGAAAAACACACACAATGCCACATCAAACTTAATGGAAAATACTTGAATTATATATTTACGGGGAGTGTTCAAAATATTCTAAAATAACATTTACCGTATAAATGGTAAAGTTTTACCAAAAGTTAAAATTATTTCTTATTGGCAGGTTTTGAACATAGCGAAAGTATAACATTTTTATTAATTGAATTTAATTATTGACGATCTATATTTATCCCAGTATAGGGATAAAGATCTAAGTATTGTTACATTGACATATTATTGTCGATAACGTGATCTTGTATAAATTTCAACATTAATAATATAATAACATGCAAAATATTTCAAGGAAGAAAGTGCTAGCGGTGGAAGAGATCCATTTGTGCAATGTTGCCATATTCTTTTTTTTTTAATGCAAATGTATTGATTTTTACAAATACCTTTTTTTCGTCTTTTAAAACTATATGCCTTAAATAATCTATGAGCGTGGTAGTGACATCGTAATCTATTTAATTTTTAAATGATACTGCTTTAAAAATAACCACAAAATTCCCAACAGATCTTTTGTTCTTAATACGATGTTTTTCATCTAAGTACCTTCCTCCGGAATGAAGTTTTTCTTAGGCGTTTTACACTCACCCGCTGGGAAAATTGGAATAAGCTGCCTGTGCTATGTAATGACATAAGTTTACAATTTATTGTTGTACAGCTTTTTATTTTCAAGACGAAAAACAGTCCGTGTCCGAGTTTAGTATGTCACTGAAATACCACGGTTTGTCGATAATAAACCATTTCAGGTTCTAGGTTCTTTATATAATTAATATACATTTAAAAAAGGTCTCTTAAAATAATGTGTACCGATAGATATTTAGTTTAAGTATACATTCAGAATTTATTTTTTCGATTAAGTAAAAAAGTTGTTTCTATTATTTTGATAAATTTAGACATCGAAACCTTACGCGAAATTACTTATGTATATTATTTATATTTTTGTAACGCTGTAATTTAATAGTACCTAGGACAAAAGTTATTGCTACTTTACCAAAGACTACGTTTTCGTAAATATCTAAAGCTAAACTTAATTATATAAATTTCCTTACGAAATTTTAAATTCTCCTATTTAACACTCCAGAGTTCAAATTTAGTTTATTGTAGCTTTTAAACCTTTAAGGGTGGATAATATTCATATTAAACAATTTAAAAATATTAATACTTTACAGGATAAATATATTGCTTACTATAACTTCCGCAGGCTTGAATTGTGTATATTTGAAAAATTATGAGATGAAGGATGATAGCTATAATTGTCCTACAATCTTCAAGTTAGATTTTATCAACCCCACCTTTCATTTTTGGCTCAATAATTTTGATAATATGGGAATGAATGCTTTACGGGTATTTTTTTGGAATACCTTTTTAAATATACAATTTAAAACCATGAAAAAATATTTTCGTGTTCTAGTAAGTTCATAGTGAGTTATTTATAGTGAGTTATTTCAAGTGAGATATATAAAATAATAATATGTTTTTTAAGACCTTTATTTACACCTTCTATAAAACGTATATAAATGTGTTGAAAAAGTGGATAACAAATGTTAATATATAAAATTTCAAGTTTCTATAATTTCAAGTTATACAAATTGAAACATCGAATATTCAGAAATGATCGCGCGTAAAGTAACCAAGGAACGAAAGATTCTTGCCAAATGAATTTTGACTGCAATTTAATGTTAATCAAGTTATATAACGAGTTCACAGCATTTGAGTTTACAGCAACGTCGAAAATAGTCGATTCTTGGGCATGGAATGTTATTTTTTATGAGCAAGCGTTACGTAGGAAGGAGTCAGTGAAACTCTAACGGCAACAATTGTATGCGTTGCAGATCAAAAGCGATATAAATAAAGTACCAGAGGCATGGTTGCGTTAAACAATTTATTGAATTACATAATTTTGTCTCAGTGACTTTAGTGACTTAAATATTGTTTGGCGTGCGACAATTAATTTCTAAAAAAATGTATACTTTCCAAAAAGGTATGATGAAAGTTACATAAGTTTCACTCTTAAAATATACTTTCTTTAAAAAATTGTTTTCTTATATAGATGATAATTATTTATTTTACCTCCAGCTGCATCCTTTCAAGTTTCACGAAAGTAGTAAATACCATTTGTAAATACAAATTCATCAGTCAGAAGTATCAAATAACGATAAAATTTTCAGTTTTATTGTCCTATAAATACGTTAAAAACCAGATGAAGTTGGAAGAAAATGGAAAATCTTTCAAATATATATTTTTTTTACTTTTTCGAGTATACTCGTTTTCGAAAACTTAATTCGCAGATTCCTGTGACAAAAAAAGTATAATTTATATCGTTAATAGGAATGATTGGATATGATGTATACAATATAGAATTAATTATCCTATTGGGATGGTGACTTTACAAAACATACACATATACATTAAAAGGCATTTTCTTAGAATTCGTCGTAAAGAAATAAAAATAAAATGAAGGTAATTTTTAGTAACACGACGCAACCATTATGGCGTGTCGAATCCGGCTGAGGTCCGCTATTCGAAGTCGGACGACATGGAGAGCGCAATATACAAGAATAATCTACATTAATTAATGTTTTATATATCGTGATTATCTTTTATATTTTTGTTTATTTCTTTGTTCTATATTATACAATATGTATCATTTTATAATAAATGAGACGCAACGTGTACGAAGGAGCCGTGTTAGAAAGAGAGAGGGTTCGAGAGAGACAAGAGACTAGGACAAAAGAGTGAGAAAATGGAAGCAACGTCGCGTCGGGATGGAGCGAATAGAGGGAGCCCATTTCCGGCGCAGTCATCTGTGTAACGTGAGCGAGCTTCAAGTGATCATCAGAACAAGAATAAGCATTAAGGAACAGGGCAGCCGGAGCAGTGTCTTCAGCAGCCAAGCAGAACATAATCGAATTGGAAGTAGGTCGTGTCTATACTCTGATCGAATCGTGAGATCGGCACTCTCTTTGAGGCTCTCTCCGGCAATCAAAGCCCGGTAGTGAAACGTAAGCCACGGCGCCGAGCTGTGCCATCAGCAACCGCAGTGTAGTCAACAACCGCAGTGTCGTCAGCAACCCCAGTGTTGAGAATAACTGCAGTATTTTCAGCAGCAACACGCCGTCACACTGCTACGCCCGCCCGGAATAAGCTCCCCCGGGCTGCCCATTTTGTAGTGACTTCATGATATGGCACACATGGATATCGTTGCCCTCACCATCGCCTGCTTCACACAGACACACCGAGATCGCCTGAAGGAACGCAGTCTCTCGAGCCAACATTCGTAGCAGCACACGCCATACACCAGCAACCAAGCTTGCCCGAACGCTCACGCTTCTCGTCATTCTTGACATTCACCCACAGTGTGGCAAACGTCTTACTTTTTATTGAGCAAATTCAAGGAAAAAATAAGACAACGCGGTGTGTCCTGGTGTTCGGCACCTACAGTACGCTCAGCAACCATGGACGTCAGAGGCAGAACTTTTCCGACGAAATCGCTGCCCTGCACGCCGGAAAATCGATAAACGCAGACAGCCGCCTTCGTCTCCTGATCCCCAAACCCGACAAGGAGGAGGTAATGCATTTACGCGGAAGAACCGACGCCGTGGAGGGAATTGACCACGCGATGACTAGACCAGATATACTGGACGGCCTACGCCTCTACATACGCCTATTGATACTCCACCATCACAGATTAGCAAGACACGCTAGTACGGAAACTAGTGGTAAATAAGCTGCGGCAGCCTTATGGAATCACTGCATTACGACCTACAGTGAGACGCGTCGCGCACGCCAGTTATGTCGCATCCGCAGTGTCTGCCCGCGAACACCAGCAATTCGCCCTCACCCGTTCACCTTTTACAGTCTGGATTAGTTCAGACAAATAGACGTCATGATCAGGCCGTGAAAAAAAAGCAACGGAGTGCTGTTTACATGTCTCACCACGCGAGCAGTTTTCTTGGAGCTAGTCACCAGCCTGATAACCGACTCCACCATCATGGCAATCTGCCGAACGATGGCCCCACGAGGCTGCCCCACGTCGCTGTTCTTGGACAACGGAACGAACTTACGCGGGACTGACAACGAATTATGTCGGGCCCTCGCGGAAGTGGATCATCACCACATCTTCCAAGAACTGGCCAATAAGGGAGTCGAATGGCGCTTCATATTACTCGCTTCGTCACACATAGGAGGCTTTTGGAAGAGACTTGTGAAGAGCGTAAAAGTGGCCCTGCAAGCCACACTGAAGGAACGAGCATCTAGGGAAGAAGTGGTCCTGCTGTCCGAGGTGGGACACAGCGTTAACAGCACACCACTCACACGCGTCTCCGTTGACAGCCACGATAGCAAAGCCCTAACACTGAACCATTTTCTGTTGGGTTCTTTGTCCGGCGTTGAGGTACCTGGCAAGTTTACGAGCTACGACTTGAAAGGCAAAAAACAACGAAGGACAACACATAGACTCGCTGGAAATTTCTGCAACCACTGGGTGCGCGAATACTTGCCAACGTTACTACCGCGACGAGCCATGTACGGAGAACAGAACCTGCGAGTTGGAACGTCTTACTGGTGGTGAACAACACGCTGCCCCGTAACACCTGGCCTCGACGCTCAATCAAGGCTGTATTTCCGGGGAAGGACGAGTACGCGTGGTGGAGATCTACTTCAGGGGGACAACGCTTCTATGCCCAGCCACGAAGTTCATCGTGCTGTGTACGAGACAGGAGGGTGGGAGAAGGCGGCTTTTCCGCACCAAAAAGGAGAATATTATCAACACGACGCAACCATGATCACGTATCATCTCGAGTCCGGCCAAGGTCCGCTAGTCGAAGCCGACCGACACGGAGAGCGCAATGTACAAAAATAATTTACATTAATTAATGTTTTATGTACCATGATTATCTTTTAAATGTTTATATTTTTGTTTATTTCTTTGTTTTTTGTTATACATTATGTATCATTTTGAAATAAATGAGACGCAATGCGTGCGGCATACGAAGGACCCGTGGTTGGAGAAAGAGGGGTGTAGAGAGAGACTAGAACGAATAGAAGGGGAAAACGGAAGCCATATCGGGTTGGGATGGAGTGAATAAAAGGAGCCCATGCCCGGTGCAGTCATCAGTGTAACGTTAGCGAGTTTCAAGTGATCATCAGAACAAAAAAAAGAAGAAGCAAGAAGGAACAGGGCAGCCTGAGCAGTGTCTTCAGCATCCAAGCAGAACAGAACCGAACTGGTAGTAGGTCCTGTCTACGCTCTGGTCTCTCTCCGGCAATCAAAGCTGGGTACACCTGATCGCCGTCTCGGAGGTAGAAATTTTTAGTTTTATTTTTCACTGAAGCCCCGAGGGGCAGAACACCCCGGTCACTCGTGAGAAATCTCCGAACGAGCACGCCCCGTCTTACTGGTCCTCGAGACGTGTTGACGCAAAGCGAGCCGGTGCGCCGCAGCCCGCGTAACCCGCAAGCGACAGGAGGTCTGCGCCCTACGTAAGGTGTAGCCAGACCGCTTTAAACCCTGTCGCCTGTCAGCTACAGTAATGAATATCAAACGTGAACATCAATATTTTAATTCATATGTAACGGCAGAAAAATTCACGACGGAAATAATGGAAAATTGTTACGTGGAAGATTAACATAAGGTTTCAATAAATTTACAATAATTTCTTATATTTCCCTTCAAATATTATTTTTGAAACAAATTTAAAATTAAATTAAAAAGTAAACAAACAAAACTTTTGCATTAAAGAATAAAGTTATTAACGTATTAACGAAAACTGACTGGAATAAAGTAGATACAACGAAAATAAACTTTTTTTGTTAGGGTATTATTTCTCTGAGCTTATAACTACAAGTAGCAATGAAGTAGTAACTGAGTTGGTAATAGAAGTTTTTTTTTTAAAATAGTTATGTAATTTTCATTATTGTTAACTAACTTTAAATAAATTACTAACTTAAGACAAAAGAAAATGTTCAGAAAATGTTACTTATTTAAAATAATACTAACGGTATTATTACACTAACGGTATGGGTGTCAGGTCAGGTAAAGAACTAAACTCGAAACGTTTATTTAGTTATGTTATTTTATTGAAATGCAAAAGAAATAAAAAATTCAACTTAATTAATTTGATTTAAGATAAAATATTATAATTAATATAACTATACAAATTAAGAGATATTATATACGACAGAAAACTTTTTAATATTTCATATATTTTAAACTTAAATTTTAGTGGTTTAATTAAGAAAAACTTTACGAAGGTAAATAAGATTGCTCAATAAGTTCAGGTTCCTCACTAAATTGGAGGAGCAAATAAAATAATACAACACTCTTAGTAAAAATTATTCAGTGCCAAGATATCACGAGATAGGTAGAATATTATATAAAGGCAATTCTGTTAGAGTAAAATTTCACAAAGTAGAAGATGTATACCGTGAATTAAAATTATTGACTTTTATTAAAAGCTGGAAAATCATATATGCAATGTTTTTATTGATCTTTTGTTCAATGTTATAGCCTTTAAAAAGACTTTGAATCCTAAGATTTTAATAGACATTACTACAAACCTGAACGCATCAGTTACATACTCCCCTTGCATAGAAATTTGACAAAATAATAAAGCTTATGCCTTGCATATGTTTTAAAAGTTGACGTTCAAAATAATTATATAGATATGTTAGAGGGAAAAAATAAAGTATTAATTTTTTTCGTATATTTTACGAGATATGATTTTAATGAAAATATTTTATAGCATTCGGAGTTCTTTTTTCGGAAGGGTTTGTGTCAATTAGCCCTAAAAATATTTTTAAAAATATCTTCTTTACTTTAAAGTTAATCATCAAACGTTGAGCTATTTAAAGTTTGTTTTAATCCAATATAATCTCTTGAGGAGTAAATTATATTATAGTTAACTTTCGTATTTCTAGGTCAAAATAACGTTCACTTTCCCAAACTAAATAAAGTAATTATGTTCATGAATAATGCTCTCCAATCTCTCTCCAGCGCTTGAAAAATTCTTAGCACATAAGGTCCAAGCTTGTAACGTGGTGTTTTTTGCATGTAATGGCAAAAAAATGATAAAGGATTTGAACATATTTGAATGCATTTGATATATCATATTTACTGTGATATTATTTGGTGTCAAAGTGAATAAAATATGAGCAGTTGATTGTGCACAGCATCCAGGTTTATTTACTAATTTTTTTGAATATATAGGGACAATACCACAAGTATTATTGATATTTTATTTTGGTCTTCAATTTTATATTTAAGATATAGACCTATAAGAAATAAACCTATTCGACCCTACGAAAATCAAGACATTATTACAATGAAATCTTTGCGATACGCGTTAGTATGAAAATAATGTGGGTGTGTGCATGCATACATGCGTGCGTACGTGTGTTAGTGTATGTGTATGCGAGAGCGCGCGTGCATGAACTCACAAAAAGTATATTCAAAACAATCATACTTCCTATAAGTGAAACATTTACAAACATTAAATTCAACAAACCCCATTTTGAATATCTTAAATCCAAAAGAGGGCCAAATTTACAATCTTTGATACTGGAACTCAAAACAAAAAAATTACTCCAAGGAAAGCACTCCAAATTCGATTAAAATTAAGATAATTTTCATTTAACTTTGTCAGATGTGTATCTGACAAATATGAAGGCGATAATGACTGTTTTCTAGTGCGACACTTTAATTTCTATAATTTGGAATTGAACGATTATATCTACAAACATGGCACATGAAATTATGATAATTGAAGATTAAATAATGGTAGAGATTATTAAACATTTGGTTTTATTAATTACAACAATTACAAACATAGCTAATTATACCATTAGCAAAAATTATAGGATTCAGACTATGTAGATAATATGAATACTCCTATTCTCTTCACATTAGTCATGGCTAGATAAAAGAATTTGCATTCGTCCGCAAAAATGATTATCGATGATCCCATATTTCCGATGACAACTCAAATAAAGTTTTCCGATGTCGATAAAGAATAATGTGGTATCAATTATTATATACAAATGTATGAAACATTTGTAAACTAAATTAATAGATAAAAAAATTAATATAATATAACAATAAACTATGTTTTCCAATTAAGGTAAAAAATATTTTTATATACCATTTTTCATTATTGTATTGACAAAGTATTCTTAACTACGCAGTTCAAGTGAATATTTAATTTAAAAATAGAAGTATTTTGTGAGTAAATGTAACATAGGATATTTCCAATATCTTTCTGAACGACTAACTAAGACGTAATTAAATCATTTTTGAAACAACTTTTCATATTGCCCACTTGAATATGTTATAATATAGATCGTTGCAAAGAATTTAAATGAAATAATACTACAATACGTAATGAAATAAAATATACATCACACATACGAATACGAATGAAATAATACACGTAGCACTACATCATGTAGTTTCATTGAATTGTAAATAATGAACTTCTACCAAATTAACGCCAAATATATTCAACATCATTTCATGTTTTTCCATCTCCTTCCTTTATGACTATAAGCAACGATTTAGATATGTGAGGATATGCACGCAAATATGGGATTAACAACGGTCAACTAAACGCTACACAGAATTTCAAGTTTTCATTCATATAAAAATATTAATTTTGTTTCAATCTGTTTGATATACTGAACGGGTGGCGTTGCGTGTGGGTCACGTTCGCACCGATCTAACATGCCTGATGAGATTTGAATGTTGACTAGCATCAACCGTTTCACCAAAATATAATGGGAAGTAATATTTACACATACTGAATAATTTTACTGTTGATAATCAACAGAAATTATTTGAAAATTCCATGTTTATCGTAACTATGAAAAGAGTTTCACAGTAACTGATATATCGTGAACTCAGTATATATATATATATATATATATATATATATGTAAAAAGAAGCAGTTGTAGTTTAGATAGTATATAACCCCTATTGCGAACATTTACTTTTTTGTAAAAAGCAATTTAATTCGTCTTTTGAATGTATACAGATATATAACAAATTATTAGTTTTAAATCTCAGTTAGTTTCCTTTATTTCTACTCGCAATATAAGTGCCAGATCAAGTGAAATTCTAACCTAAAAATATTTAATTATATGTGGTCTATTTTTGAATGGCAACCAAAACTAATTATAATACATTATTTCAATTATAATACAATATTTTAATTATAATACAATTATAATACAATATTTCAATTATAATACAATTATAATACAATATTTCTATTATAATATAATTATAATACAATATTTTAACTAAGATAATTTACCAAAATTTAAAAAAGTCTTATACGTCGGAAAACTTCGTTATTTTTAGTCTTAACATTATAAACCACAAAGGATTAATTATGAAAAATTTAGATAAATGACTACCGGTTTCTGAGTATAATTCGAAAATTTATTTACATAAGGAATTTAAAACATTATTTTGATTACCGTAAATCGCACGTTCTCTTGATTTTTAAATACATTTTACAGTTAATATTACTCACGAAAATTGAAGGAATGTTAAAAAAACTTCTCGATACTGACCATCACACGTGAGTCACCGAGTTTAGGTGATCAAGTTCTAATGAAAATCTAATAAGACACTACAAAGGGCGATATAAATTTGTTCTCAATCAAAACGATGAAATGATGAATCCGGAAGGTGGTGATAGAAATGTTCAATGATAAAAACTAAGCTCATCTTGTTTGGTCTACTTTGTATTGATGTAACCAGAAATTAACAAAGTAAATAGATAGTTTAGTGTACATAAGTATGAAGCATCTAAGATATTAGTAGTTAGATAGATACTTAAGTAAGAACAGGTATAAACAAATACATGATGTTAGTATGTCGGTAGGTAGTTAGGTAAGTGCATGCGGATATATACCCCGGCTTGAAGTACTAATTACGGTGAAGCCAAATGAAGGAATGTGATTTATATGTGTTTATGTATACATGCATGTAGGCATATATATATATATATATATATATATATATATATATATATGGATATTATAGTCGCTAAAAATAAAAAAATAATTTTTTTTAAAAGAAATTGCAGTCAAATAACATTTGAATAAGAAGCGTACTGAAAAGCCGCAAATATTTAAAATGCGAGTGCTCTGTTAGAACTTCCGCTGTAAAATGTTGTTTTCAAATATGAATAATTTTGCAAAATACTTGTAACGGAACCTACTCTAAAAATATCTAGGAATTTTGTAGTAAGTGCCAAGTGAAATTCCTATCTGCGTATGTAGGTATTAATATACGTGAGATAGAAGAGTACAAGATAAAACCTTTTTTCTATAGGATTTTATATATGATAGTTCCAAGGATATGGTTGAGAATGTGCCCAAAATAATAAATTCGTCACCATATTAGTAACTGATAAAATAATAATTATGAGAAAAATCGCGTCACTAGAAATTTACTGAGTTTACTGAAAAATTGTGGAAATTATTTTAAATCCATCCAATCCAAAAGTAATGTTAATTAGTCCAGTATTTAATGGAAATATTATTAACACGTAAATTTTTTTATATTATTAAATATCTACCGAAAACTAATAATGTGAATGCATCTTGTACTTAACAAGTTATATTTAACATGAAAACGAAATTTTTAATAATTTTTAGGTTTTCGGAAATGTTTATTGATATAAATTCTTTAAAAGGTTGAGGTTTGGACAGAGATACAAATAAAGAAAGAACTAGCAAAAGTTAATAAATACTCTTCAAAGAAAATGAAACCGTAAAAGTTTACTTATAAATTGCACCACCCGGTCCGTGGAGGATGAAATTGTAACATTGTTTTCGTAATGTATAGTATTTATTTTTAATAATGTCACTGAACTTTTACATAGTGATTTTATCATATACTTTAGTAGGCAGGATACTTATAAAAAAAAATAGCTAAAATGAGATCTATTTTTATACCAGGCCATAGATGTAAATATTTTAATGCCACTTTGTCCGAAACCCTGACAATGTTGATCCTGTGAAAACGTATATTTTGGTACTAATCCAACGGTTTATTGTTCGCTTTAGTATTGACTAAATTTCATATAGATTACGTATGCTACGGCGTTAATGATTTCAATGTTCTTCTTATAATGCTTCTTAAAATGATTATTGTTATTGAACCCTAAAAGTACACATCTTGTGCTAATTATATAACTGCTAATGGCAAGTCAAAATACCTTTTTAAATTGTTAGTTACTTTTTTAGAGATGTTATTAAACGTGCTTATATTATTTATGGCTTCAAAGTAGAACATTTAAAGTAGTTTACATTAATGTAATTTTACACCGCACATAGTTAAGAGAAATAAAGATTGAATGAAAACTACTTTGATGAAAAAATCTATTTAAAAAGAATTTAATAATTCAAAAAATACATTAATTGAAATAATTTCAGTAATTTCTGAAATATTTCTTCACACGTAAATATATCTCTACATATAATAAAATTATAGAGTTAACTTAAAATATCTACAAAAAAATATTTCGATAAATATAATAAAAGTAATATAATATAAAAACACTTTTTTAAAATTTGTGTGTGCCCCTGTATCGATTTGAACGATTCATGTGAAAATTACTAACACGATTAAATTGAGTTTGTTGAAAGACATATGGATTAATTTTTAGAATATTGCATGAGTGTAACAAAAGAGAGAAATGCCTAGCTACTCGATGCCTAATAATTATACAAATCTACTCGATGCCTAATAATTATACAAATATATAGTGCATTATACAAATATATAGTGCATAATTAGTGCATTATACAAATATATAGTGCATAATTATATTAGTGCGTTATACAAATATATAGTGCATAATTATATTAGTGTATTATACAAATATATAGTCCATAATTATACAAATATATAGTGCATAATTATACAAATCTACTCGATGCCTAATAATTATACAAATATATAGTGCATTAATTTATATCGATAGATTGCGCTCATAGTATCTTAAAATCATAATAAAATTTTGTACATCGGCGAAATAGGTATTGCTAGAGGTAATTTGTAGAGTGGTATGAGAGGAGTAAATATTTAACTAAACAATCTGAATGCGGGTAGGTGCATGAGGGCAGAGATTGTTTTAAGTTGTCTTTCGCACATAAAACTTCGATGTTGAATGTATTCATAGTAAGCTTCAATTTTCACAGATTTAGCATTAGGCTGTGTGAATTTGTTACATTTTTTATTGTCTATAAATATTATAAAATCATGGCAATGGTGTGTGTCAGTTAGTAGGACAGAACAAAATTAATAATAGAGAAAATATTGTTTTTGAAATTGTTTGGTGACAAGTCAAAATTGTAACCTTTTCATTTGTTCGCTTTTTAAGTAAGAACGATTGAAATAATTTCAATGAAGTTCTTTTCCGTCTACGGTAACATATAGACAATATTTTATTGTAATCGGCCATCTAAAGAGAAGAAATCTTTTTCTGATATTCCAATACAAAGTGTACTTAATTAAAAGAAATTTACTATTTCATTATTTTAATAGATGACGTTACGTGTTAATTTTATGCACAGCTTAATAATATTTTCTAATAGTCTATTTTATTTGAAAATATTCTCCATAACTTGAAAAAAAATGTCTAAATTGTCAAAGTAACCTTTTTCAGAAACTTTGTTAAGTAGTATTGAATAAAATTTCAGTTATTTCTTCAAATACCAACCATTTGTCTTTAGCTAAGAATAAAAATTATTAATAGTGCATTAAAATCAAGTTAATTTCACATTTTATGAAGTAAACGATTGTGATAATTACTTAGAAATGAAATTTTAGTTATATCTATAAACTTTAATAATAAATTTATAACATTAATAAATATATAGCTTCTGATATACCTAATTTATCTTTGTTATCCTATATTTGTTATCTCGAATTTCACACAAGTGACACCTTGGGGCGACGCTAGTATTAAACAAAGTAACAATATCAAACAACGCTTCGTATTGACGAAAATTAAATTTTTTATAGAAATTTAAAAAATTAAAATTAAAAATGTGAAATATCACCATTTTTGGAATCACGTAACATCTCTGTAATGAAATGGTTTATCCTTTTTTTTATTACCATTTTTTGTAACAACCTTGATTTTGTTAGGAGGCTTAGAATGTAAAAATGTAAAAGATTAAAAATATTTTGAAAAAATGGTGAAAATTTAATTTTAAAAAATTTTAAGTTTTAAAATTGTTTAAAACTAAATGTTCATCTTTTTTTTCCAAAAAAAATATAGTCAGCTTGTATAAAATACTGACTCGCACACCATTTTAGTAAATTTTAAACAGCAGATTTATAGCACCAAGATTCCTATCCGATTTGATACTACCGCAACACCTCTTTATAAATTATCATATGAATGCGTGTTTTCTGTGGAGATACGCAAGTAATATATTTAATATGAGCTTTACGAGGGTGTAAATTGACGCGAGTTATATCCTATAGAACTCACACCAGTTATCAGATTAAAAAGTAGCCTGTACGTACACTCTACAACAAGCTATGCCAGTACCAAGTTTGATAAATTCGAGCCGGCTATAAAATCAGTTTAATAAGTATATACGTTATACTTTCAATTCACATGTTTTTATACAAAACTGTTATAATTGAGGAAAAACTCTGAGATTCATCCTACCATAAATATGCTAGTTCTCCGATTAAATAGTGATCTACATGTTAACTCGATCATAAACTACTCATGCGTTTGTACTAGGTTTCACTAAAATTGACCCAGTTGTAAGCAATAAATTTAATATACATTTTCCACTTTCAATATAAACGCTAAGTATATAACTTACCTACAAAATTTGTATTCTATCAGGTTAAAAATTACCGTAAATATTAATTATAATAATAAACTAAATCTATTCAAGCACAATGAAATCTAATCAGCCGTTTATACAAGATTGAGTAATGAATATCACAATTACTGGATTTGTAATAAGCTACTGGGCAAAATTAAATTATTTTCAAACATTTTATAATTTTGAAAGTCTCATTCTGCAAAAACAATTCGATTAAAATGTATAAAACATTCTTTTAAAGGTAATTTTATGCTTTTTAATATATTGATAACTGGGAATACTTTTAAATAAAAAAAATTCCAAGACTTTATTAATGAAATAGTTTTTCAAAACATGACGCAATGTTCTATAAAAAATATGAAAATACTCGATATAAATTGAAAGTGCATATTGCGACTAGAAGATAAAGAAATGAAAATATTTGAATTTATGCATTTTTAAATTGAATATTTAAAACACCATTCACATATGACGAATAAATTTTTTGATAAATATTTACAAAATTAATTATGATGTAGTAATACATGCAAAACGTGCTTTAAACAAAAACGTCAAGCAAAATTTCACAAATTTTGACTTGTCACCAAAGGTGCAATAAAGTGGGAGTAATAACAACATTGCATAATCTACGATACTTTACAATGGTAATCTGGAGCATTTCAAGAGGTCTTATCGTAAATATTAGTCCTAAATACAATGATGCCGTAACACGTGTATTCATTACAATTCATGATCGATATCAATGTAAACCATAAACCATTTACGAGCGCTGTATTGCGTATACAGCGCTCGTAAGTCTCGTAAACTTGCAATATCTATGATATTCCAAGAACAATTTGATCTGTATATCATAAAATATATTTTCATAATAGCTATTTCGGAAGAAGACGTGTACTATGTAAGAGGAAACGTTTATAAATGAAACGTGTTTAGAAAATTAAATAACTCGGCAGTCTACAAACAAAGAAGGCAAAAATAAAACCCCCATACTATTAAGAATACATAGAAGATAAATATACATTAAAAGAATGGGTGTTGACGTCCCATCAACCAATTAATGATTGACAAATTATATATCTGTTCTTGAAAATCGAGATTTATCTTCAAATTAACTTTCATATTTCAATATAAAAGTTTTTGACATTTTGCATGATTGTTTTCATATATATGTGATAAAATATTGAACAAGGTTTATCAACCATAAAATATTATAGTTTTAGCTCTACTCGCACTTGACAGGTTTTATCGTACTTTGTTATAAAATTAAACGGTATCTCTGGACAAGTAAACAAAAATTCAATATTTTCGTTGTGAATAAATTTACATATTATTTTTATATTTAATGTATATATATATATATATATATATATATACACATACATATATATTTATATATATATATATATATATATATATATTTGGCATATTAAAATATGCAGGTTCAAATTTTATTTTTTTGAAATTAGACCGCCTACAAATAGTGCCTTGCAAGTATAACCCCCTTCTAAAATTGTTTTCTTTATTTTATGAAGTCATCAATTTTCTTGGCCACAAAATCTATTTTTATTGGCGGGACGATTTGTGTGTCAGATACAGATTTCAAATATACCGATAAAATCAGTATGCTTGAAAGTGAAGCATTTACAAATTTATTGTTTAGTGTATTGTTTTTCTCCTTCTAATTTTATCATTTAACATTGGTCGTATGACTAAAGGACTATTCGTGTTTTTGTTGTTTTAATTAAGATAATTTCTTTCAGCAACCGCGACTAGTTGGTATTTCCTCGTTAAGATGGTGTTGGAAACCTGGTTGTTTTGCTTGTTTATCACTTGAATATATTTTGTTTTCAACAGTATACTATTCCTGTAACAAATAAAAAAAACTTCAGGTTCTCAAGAAAATTTATTCAAATATACTATATTTGATAACTTTAAAATTTCGTACCTGAAAAAAGAAAACGTATTAACATAAAATTATTTACTCGCCTATCCACTTTTATATCCAATTTTTTCATAAACAGTTTGATGTTGAAATATGAAACAAGTCTAATTTGGAAATAGTTCCGAGCGGGATTTGGTCTATGTTTCAAAATACTAATCTGCTAAATTTAGATCAAATTCTGACACTGATTACATATTGACTCAAAATCATGTTTACTCACGTTCTTCAAATGAAGATTTGGAAGATGATGCGTCGTTGTTAGCTTGTTGTGATTAAATATGGCAACTATTTATTATTACTAAATTTTAATTTCTTCATAACGAAGTCGGTTTAATCCAGCTTTGATGATGACGAAAAATAAAATATGGTTGCAAGTACACATTGGTGCCGAGAACTTGTTACCTGATAAAGGGTTTGCATTAATGGAAATCTCAGAAATGAGAGCGTTTTAACCTAATACAGATATTTACCGACCAAGCCCTACCAATAATTCACATCGTATTGGCCAGTAGCCTTTTAATGTAGAAATGTTATCTCCAGGTGGTACAGGCTGCAAATTAGCTGTCAATAATATTTGGATGTAGGGAAATATTTCTAAATGTCACATGTGCCTGTTTTGTCACGTAAAAGTCATAGATATAAAACATGGAATGAGTTTATTTTGCATATATAAGCTAGGTATATGCCCTCTATATAAATAACTATTTCTGAACATTTCCTTCCAAACAAACTTGCAGATTTACTTTATTTATAAGTTTCAAACTAGATAAAATCAAATAAATGCAGACAAAGCACTACAGAAGGTGAAGAGAATAATCATGGTTTAAAAGCTCCCCCTTTTATTTGGAAGGCTGATGATAACCCGACCAATGGTAATGAATGATTGTATTTTGAAATATATATGCAGCCTCTTATCAATAAATGGTAAAGCGTTACATGCTATAAGTTTGTTTAATCTCTTATCTCTGTCCGAATATTCAAAAGCAAAAAACGTTAATTCTACCTACAAAGTCAATAGCAATCGTAAGGGAATACCAACGTGTAGAAAGCAGCAAAATAATAACTACACAAGGCAACTTTGCTAAGAAAGTATACAGTGCTTTTGACCGTCCATTTTAAAATTTTAAAATGCAATTCTAAGCCCTACGAACACAGATATAAAATTAGTAATTAGCCCAAATAAGTGTTAGACCCTGCAGATCAAAGGAGTTTCAAATGTTCTATATGAACTCCATCGACATATTTAGTCAATTTACAGATATTTTTAAATTATCTTCCACGAAGACATGGGCAAGAAATAAAAAATAAATATAAAAGGACATTTTTCCTTGCATTTAATATAATTCTATATGCCGCTAATTCCACGGTTATTATATTTATAGACAATAAAACATGTAACCACCAAATTGTTATTGGCTACTATTAAATCCATCAAAGTAACTATAATATGAAAATAAACAACAGACTAAAATTTCAAACGAATTGATGAAATAAAGTAAGTTTATATCGAATACATAGAATATTAAAAAAAGACGATCATCAAAGGCATATATCGTCAAGCGTCTCACTCACTTGGTCTGTTAGTTACTTCTAGTTATGCTGGCCTTCTAGACTTTCACCGATGTATGCCCGATTGGAAAATATCTTTGCGCAATATAAAATACGCGTAAAGCCATGTATTGATGTATATGGTATGCCATACAGTTGTCTAATTACAACGCATCGAGTCGCTAGGCAATCTTTTGTTTTTGTTTCACTAATGTCGTGTATAAATTAAAAAAAAATTAATTTGCCTACCCCGTGAGAGAGTGAAAAGATAGCGATGAAATACGTACTAAATTTTTCTTCCAAGCTATTTCTATTTTCTGTTTCCTTAAAAAGTAACTTAGTAATTTTTGCATGACGCATGCATATATATATATATATATATATATATATATATATATATATATATATATATATATATATATATATATATATGAATACATATATATATACACTTTTTTGCATTAAAAATGGACGGTTTTGATTTTGTCATATTATTAACAAAACATTATTTTATAAGAGGTTCAATTAATTGCAATTGTTAGTGGCAGGTATAGTATATTCTGGCACATAAAAACAAACGTTCCAAATTTGAAATTTATTCTTTTTGAATGAATTGTTTGGCGGTAAATGAAATCCAACTTTATTAAGTTCTTTTTCATTTGTTACGTTTCTTATTTTAACGAATAAATTTTAATTAAATTTCTATTATTTGATGCATTACTTCAATTCTGTTTGCAGTTCTCAGTATGGTTGAAAAAAACGATAATAACTAGTAAAATTATTGCGCTGCTTGAAGAAGGCTGTAGCCAATATTATGTGTCTCATCAGTATAATATTAGTCGTTCTACCGTCCAAAGTACTTGGCAACTATAACAAGAAACGAGCTCCGTCAGTAAAAGGCCCAGTTCTGGTGAAACGGTGCACTGAACCACGGGACGACCGCTTCATAGTCAGTCAAGCGCTACGAAATCGTCAAGTTAGGTACGTGGATCTCAAATAGGACCTGGAGGACATCAGAGGTACACGAGTAAGCCTATGGACAATCAGAAGGAGACTTCAGACCGTCAATATACGTAGTTATCGCCCAGTTCGGGGCCCTACATTGCTCCGTGAGCATCGAGTTGCCAGATTGAGATTCGCTCATAATTTCTCGTCATGGACTCAACAAGAATGGAATAGAGTTTTATTCTCCGAAGAAGCTCTTATATCGATTAGTGGTGAGGATCGACGTCGGCGAGTCTTACGAAAACCTGAAGAATGCTTCGCAGAAGTGTGCTTTGAGGAAATCATCCCTTACGGTGGAAGCTCCGTAATGTTTTAGGCTGGTATTAACTCTGATGACCGTACCGAGTTAGTTTTTATTGAAAATGGCACACTTAATGCGCAAAGGTACATAACAAAGGTTCTTATTCCTCATATCCAACCCGCATTAACAGCAGTTGGAGGCGAGTCCATTTTTATGGACGAAAACGCTCGCGCCCACCGCTCTAGAGACGTTGATGCGTATATGCAGGAGAGCGGAATTCGTTGGTTAGACTGGCCAGTTAGAAGTCCCGACCTCAATCCGATAGGACACATATGGAATAATCTCAAACGACGCGTCAAAGCCGTAAAATCAGCTCTAGAAAACATTCAGGCCCTTAAAAATGTGATCGTCGCTCAATGGGAACGTATTCCTGAGGAAATTCTGATAATAAAGCAGTTCATTTTAGCTAGAGGAGGCCGTGCTCGTTACTAAATGTTCATATTTTATGTTAAATTATTAAAAAATATTCAAAAATAAACTTTAGCCATTTTTAATGTACCAGTATGAAAACGCTCGTCTGTCGACTTTACATCGTTTTTTTTATTTATTCGCATTTTTAACGACTAAAGTAGGTAAAAAGGATATCTCAATAATAAAGAACAATATTCTCATCCTATCGCTATACAAAATGCATCAAATAATAATAAAATGACTCTGATATTGTTTATTCTTACAGGTGCCCGTTTTTGTGCAAAAGAGTGTACATATATATATATATATATATATATATATATATATATATATATATATATATATATATATACATATATATATATATATATATATATATATATATATATATATATATATATAAATATATATATACATATATATATATATATATATATATATATATATATATATATATATATATATATATATATGTGTGTGTGTATATGCTCTATCAGGCACGGTCATTTATGCTTACACGATTGCAGTGCATGTAAAATTTAAATATAAATGTTAATTATATTACGTGATTATACAGTGTACAATACTACTCAATTCATTTTGTTATCACTGCATTTATAGATTTTTTAATAAAATAATAGAATTTTATGTAAACTACAAATAATGATTAGCTCTAACGCTCAGGCGTTATACTTTCACTTATTATAAAAAAAAATAATAAATTACTACACAATCTTTATTCAACAATTCTAATTAATTAATTAATCCTCACTAATAATAAAATAAATTATTTTCTATTTTTTGTTTTTGTATTTAAATAGAGACAATGATTTATTTTCAGTTTCAATCTATCCGGTCAAAGTAACATTAATTTTGAAATACACATATACTTAGTATACATTATGTATTACTATCAATTTTATTACATAACATTTAATTTAGAATATGAGCACGAATTTATAACAATAATTTAAAAAAAAACACATAATGTGATGAAGTATTTATTTATATATTAAAAGTAAACCAGATTTCACGTATGATTTTCAGAATAGTGGGTTGATGATGCACATGGAAGTTTGAACATAGTTTAGCACTGCATGCAGTCAAAAGTTCAACGTTAAATAAAACCAACCTTAATCACTTCTCTGCAATACAAAATTCAATCACACCTCTATAATTGCCAAATAAGCACATCACGATTAACCCAAATCCTTTTTGAAAACCTTATTAAATCCTTGCTCATTTTCCGTTCCTTTCATATTTATGAATCAGCTTAAATATGTAAATATAGGCAGGATTATCAGCAAATAGCTAGATACTGCACGATATTTCAAAAGTCTCCATTGATATGTAAAATTTTGCTTTGTTTTAATCCCAAACAAAGTAATGAATCGAGGGCGTTTACACTGAGATTTTGTTTGAAGTATGTTGAGGATTCGCTTCTCTAATCCACGCTCCGCCCAAATGCGCTTCAACGGGTTTGAATGTTGACAGTATCCATTTACTGATTTGTATGTTGACAGGCTGAACTAAAGACGTTTTACGGTATTGATATTAATTATGATGTTACATCGTAAATTTTCCAAGTTGACTCAAATATTTTCATCACGAATAATTTTATAAACCATACTTTCTCTACTGTGTAATATTAGCAACACTCTAATATATATTGACGTTTCATCATGTTGACTTTTAATACTAACTTTAAATCGTACAGCCTATATTAGAGTGGCGAGAAAAATATTTCTTTTTCGGTTATCGTGATGGAATATTAAAAAAGGATGACCTTATGAACACGTTTAATAATAGAAAATATATTTTCGTCCTAAATTTATATTTACAGGTAACCCAAATGCCAAGCTTTCGGTTACGTCATCGTTCGCGTGGGTTTTTTCAGAAGATTATAAGATTTATTTCTAACTTAATGACACCCACGCACCACATATATAAACACACGCATATATATATATATATATATACATATATATATATATATATATATATTTATATATATATATATATATATATATATTTATATATATATATATATATATACATATATATATATATATATATATATATATATATATGTATATATATATATATATATATAACTTTTCCCTAATATATATAGTATTATAATTTTATTATTTAACTTTAACGCCGAGTTTCATCTCAGAGGAACAATGTTTTTTCTCGGGTTAAAAGTGAAAACACCTTATTTGATGAACTATAACTGTACCCTTTAGATTAACCACTAACTAATATACAAACACACTTTTCTTGTCATTAATATTCAAGACGTGCGAAATCATGGATAACACAAAGCCTATGTATTAGCCTCTTCTATACGTTTTTGGTAGTGATTCATTGCTCGGTTGCGGAGCTTTGAAACCGAAAATATTTTCTCTGATATCAATCGAGTGCATAAGATGACTTTTTATAAGTATTTTGTCAAAACAATAGGGATCAAATTTTTTCCATCTAATGTGCATAACACCCAACTATTTAAAAACGATAGGTACCTAATCTACAAATATCGTCGTATATAAGGCAACAAAAATTCCATACAAAAAACAACAAACTTTCGAAGAATTAAAACGAAAACTACAAAATTAATACAAAATTTAATTGCAGACTTCATTTACAGATTTTTTATAACAATTAGTTTCAAATAAGTTCATATCTTTTGAAGACCGTAAAATTTTAGACAGTGGACGAAAGATAACATATTTGAAAAAATTAATAGTTATGATGTCAAATATCTAAAACGGTAAAGAAACTAAACTGCTAATGTATTAATTTGCACTAAGCAAATTAATTATTTTCAAAATTATGTATTTTTTAATTTTATTATTCGCTTATCGCAAATAAAGGTTAATATGATTTAAACTATGCCGAGCTTCTGTATCAAACAGTTTCTACTAATAATTTTATAGACATTTTGGGTAATTCTTTTCAAAATCTTTTACGTGAAATTCCACTACAAATTATTTTTTAATTCCTAATAATTTACACTACTTAGACTGTATTTACATAAAATCAGAAAGTAAAATTTGCTTCTTTTTACCTCCAACAATTTTTGAATATTAATTGACAAATGTTGTGTTTCTGAGGAAAACGACAGTGGTGGAAGGACAGACGAACAGATAAGTGAATGGTCATGTAAGAGTAATAGTTATGAGGTACGAAACCTTAAAAAAATCTATTTGAATTATTCGTAATATTTAGCTTGCAAAATCCTAATATTATTACATTTGAAATAGTATTTATGGAAACTGTTAGGTTAATTCACATTTTTTAATTGCGGGCATTTCTTTTTGTAAGATTAAAGTAAAGTAACTCGTTGTTTGACAGTCTGGCAATTTTCAGCAATCCTACCAATATACTGACCATAATGCTATAGTGCCCATTTTGCGCCTTTTATTTTACGTTAATCTTTGGCATGCCGAGAATATTAAGAAAGTATTTCAACCATTTCTCCCAATAGCTTCTTCTTAAAGGCTACTTCACTCTATTCAACTTTTTCAACAATGTCCAAGGAGATGATATCGATCGACCATCCAGGGCCATTAGCACGGGTCACCTTCGATCGAATCTCTGCCATGTTTAAAGAAATTACGCCACTTGTAAGTTTTTGTTTTAATAGTACAAGAGTCCCTGTAAACCGATGACATCTCACTAAATATAACTTATAGTGTTTTTCTTGTTATATCAGTAACTTCTTAAGAGTTTGAAAATAAATTTTCTCCATGGTTGACGATTTCTTCCAGAATTATTTGTTCAATGATAGCTAAGAGATTCATAAAAAAAAATAAACTAAAACTTATATCCGAGACTATATATATATATATATATATATATATATATATATATATATATATATATATATATATATATACATATATATATACATATATATATATATATACATATATACATATATATATATATATATATATATATATATATATATAACATGTATATACTCTCGGAGAGTAAATTTTATGCTACTATTAAACAAACCCCACCCCTCATTATACCCTCCCTTTCGCTAACTGTTTGACCCATCCTTGTAAATCAGGCCCTTAGCCAAATTACGAAAATATAATGGAACCGAGAGGTGGTAACAGGTACTTCTAAATGACGAGGAGTTAATTTACTGAGTTTGATATCATTTTACTTATCCTAACGTGAACAATAAACTAACAAACTGTGTAAATAAGTAAATACAGATACATATAAAGGCACGAAGCAACTAGGATATTAGTAGGTAGGTAGATAAGTACACATGTATAGATATAAAAAAAATATATGAAATTTATTTATTTGCAACTTTTATCGATACATCTCGCATATAAGTGACAGGTAACCTATTTGTAACGATAAGAATTAATGGGTTAACAAAAGAAAAACAAAGAAGGCATATGTTAGACATGAACATACAGAATTATAAAACATAACTATGACACCTTTCGACAAACCTACTTTCATTTATCCTATATAAAACACTCTGGTGCGACCGCGTTCAGGTGGTTGAGCAATTGAAAATCGCAGGAAACTGGAGAGTCGTGTATGAGGAATGAAAAGTTACTCAATAATACAGCAATTAATAGTTGGAAAATAAATTCCATAATTGCAATGTCTCTTTTGAGTTGTAGAAAATGGAAATCTAGCATACCCAAAAAGGAAATCGATAGGAAATAGAAAGGAAAAATAACCATACTGTATCATGTATAGATATCTAGGAAACGTTTTTTGTACACGTCCAATTATCAAACTGTATTTAGCTTTGTAGAGTGCTTCGTCGCGAACAATCACGTCATCGCATGAAGCAACATCCTGAGCGCCGCGAATAGATCTTTGGGAGCTTATATATGATCAATGCGATGCACAGTTGCTTTTTAAATTCAATTCTACATTATACATTATTTTTATGGCGTTCGACTGTAGATGGAAACGATTTAAATATCTCGTAATCACGAGCAAATCGACGATATTTCAACGTGGATGAAAGTAATATTAACGATTGATGTCGGGAATTAACTCTTAACTAAACCAGACTGGGTACTGCACCATAGAAATCTTTGGAGTCTTACATGAGTCGATACGAGAGTAGACTCACTTTCCAAAGTGTAATACCTCGGAAAGTGAAGGAAGTGATTGAATCTTTGGAATAAATATTGGGCTGGTTTTTTTAATGCAGCCCTATGCGCTATATTGCCTGTATACTGATCAAGCACATTTTCGATAAGACATCCTAATTTCATTTATTACTTCTAAATTTTGAAGCGTAGAGGACTTCTTTGAATTTATTGTTTTATTGAAATAAAGGCAACATGTAAGCTAAGAAATATACCACTACCGTACATGTAATAATTAATCTAATAATTCAGGTATATAAGTGCCCTCAAGTACTTTCAACACGTATATAAATGTGTGTATGTGTGCGTGTGTGTGTGTTTGAGTGTGTGTGTGCGCATGTGAGTGTACGTGCACAGGCACGTGAGCCGGAGCGTGTGCATGGGCGTGCGTGTGTGCATTTTCGCGTGTGCGCGTTTGCGCGTTTGCGCAGTACGCGTGTACGCATGTTCGCGTGAGCGCGTGTGAGCGTGAGCGCGTGTGCGTATGTGCACGTGTGCGAGAGCGTCGTGTGTGCGAGCGTGTGTGCGTGTGTGTGTATGTGTGTGCGTGCATGTGCGTGCGCATGTGTGTATGCACGCACATACACGTACACGTACACACGCGCGTGTGTGTGTCAGTTTAATACAACTGAATTTTAAATAAATTTTTGAAAATTTAATTAAATTTCTACTATAACCAATGAGATTATTGGAAACTTTATCTTTGAAACAATGGAGAGTCATTTTGTAATTTTCTGTTGGAACTAAAGTAGGTATTTTCACTTAAGAAACTGGTTGTTTGAAAGTGTTTATTTCTGTTGATTTTTTTTTTAATATTTCTATTTTATTGAGTTATTTCTGTTCTGAACACAGATAGGGATAGGTTTAAAATAATACCGTATTTAAAAAAACTGCAGTTTCGAGATTTTTTTATCTTGAACACGTATCTGTACTGTTTGATAATTAAATCTATATTATGATGATACAGAACAGCTGAAAGTTATTGAGCTTAAGAATAATTCAAAATTAGTTATTCAAAAATATATAGGTGAAAAAACGTTATTCCTTCATAAAATGTTGGGCAGTTGCGTGTTCAACGTTAACGAATGAAGTGCATACGGACCTAAGCGTAACTTAAACATAAGATACTATATGGAAAAGGCCGCAATAGGTAAACGTTGCGGGTACATGGTTAATGTTTGATAAAGCTTAGATTAGTAGAAAATTTCTAGCCGAAACCATGTCTAAGTTAGACGTTTTTGACAAATAATTTATAGGAATATTATTTTTGTGCAAACATCTGATTGAAAAATTAATGACGAAAAATAATTTTATTATCCTTAGAGGCTAATTTTTATACTGATGTCTAATATTTGTATAAAATTTTGAGAACCGAAAAGCTACATTTCGTGTATTACGCGTTTATCATTGATCTAATATATAGATATAATTTTATAACCTTAAATCTTAACCATATAGCATTTATAACCATAATATTTTATTATGTTATTTTGTTTATTAAACAAGGAGGAGATATTTGCATATTTCTCAATGTACAAATGGGGATAGTTGTATAACTCTCATAACCGTTTTTATTTTGTTCTAGTTCAATCCAGCTCATATAATTATAATTACTCGGTTCAACATTCCGGTTCTTGCTTTAAATCAAGCACAATTCGTGTGACATCATAAGCACATACATGACTCGTAACTGCCAAATGACATATTGCTAAGTTGATTGATGGAATATTTACGTGTTCAAATCACATTTTCGCTTCATGTAACGTGAACGTTTGGCATCACAAGTGGTAGAAATATTTGTATTATTGATTAGAATTTGGTAGTATGTGACGACATACATATGACTTTACAAATATTCGTATTATTTGGAAATTCACCGAGAGAAACAAATGGACCCATGAGCGAAATTAATAATATTGTGAGAAATAATTACTTAATTTTATTATCTGATAATATTTATATCAAAAAAAAAAAATGTTAATAATATTTTCGTAGAGTTACGTTATAAAGAGTTTTGTGTCGCTAACTCAATTTTTTACAGGCACCATTTTAAAGAGTTTATCTCGTACTTGTAGCATTGAAAAACTTTTTCGAGACCACCAAAGTAAATATCAAAGTTGAAAACTTTTGCGTTATAGTAATGAAAACCTTCATGAATATTATAAGGCAAGGTGTTTTATACTGGAAATAATTATTAAAACTAAAAGAAAGTATAGGTTGATTAGTCACAAACTGTCTATTTAGAGTAAATGTCTCTTTTTACGGAATAATAAATTTTTAATTCCCCCAATTTTAAACTGGATTGATTTAATTTTATATAGTTTTATAATGTTCACGAATGTTTCTATTTTGTTGTACAAGTAATAACTCTGGAATATCATTTTAACAACACCAAAATAAAAAATAAAAAAATTAAATTAACAGTAAATCAGTAAATTCACTTCCGCTCGTTTAATCAGTAAATTCACTACCGCTCACTTTGTCAATACTTGAAAAGAATGATAAAAAAGTGAGTACTACTGACGATGCAAAAAATATACTCCTCGTATTACAAACAAAAAAATTAAACATTAATTTTCTGTAAAGACTACTTAATAAAAACTTTAATAGATTCGTATTTTGATAAGATTTGTCTAACAAGGTGAAATCGCATTTTTTGTTTTTTAAGGGGTGCAGTCTATAGATAATAAAAGCCCAATGAAAATAATAAGATAGTAAGATGTTATTGATAAGATAATATATATTCGCCGATAATATCATTGAGGATAAAACGAGATACTGCATGTAATGTTACGGACAAACAAATGCTGACGGAAAAATTCACCTCATAAAACATCAAAAATTAATATTTTTGTACTGTAACATAATGTGTCCTAGGGAAAATGTCCTAATGATTCTAATAAAATCGTATTTATTTTATATTTAAACATAGCTAAAACCAAAATATTGTTATTTGCTCTTGTGTAAATAAAGAATATTGATTCCTTCTGATTACTTGTTCATCTATTGGTAGCTAATGCGTCTAAAAGTCAATGTAAGGAAGTTAAACTATATGAACACTTCGCGAGTGATTTAAACTAGAGTCAGTTCTGAGCATACATAGCTAGGCAACATAGCTAGGCATTACAACTTTCAATGTACTAACTCTTATCAATATGAATCTGTCATTTATAGTAGCGAAATATGCTTCATATCGAAATATTTTGTTCAAATTTTAATCAAGTTACGGATAAAAATCTGCGTGATGGCAGAAACGTCACAACTGTTTTTCAGAAAATACTTTTTACGTTTTTCAAATGACTGAGAGAAACGTTTCAAATAAAACATGCACTATGAAAAGGTAAGTATTGTTTCTTTTCTTTTAAAGCTATAATCTTAGCCAATCTATCATGTTGAATTTATTATTATACAACAATATAACATTTCCTTTCCAATACAAAGGTATCACGAACTTCATTTCAGTGGTTCCAAAATGAAATAAATACGCATAGAATTGGTTTCATTACACAAATACCTACTATAATACTGATATTTCTAGAGTTTAAGTTTATTAACACTGTTGAAATATTAAAAAATAATATATTTCAAAACATTAAATGTTTATTTGGCATATTACTTCAATTTAGTTTAGATTAAATTCTACTTAACTGCTATAAGGTGAATTAAAAAAAAGAATAAAAACTGTTTAAGACATCCGTTCTTAATTTTCTTAAAACTTCCAAGTTAAAAATCAAATATTTTTCAAATACGTGTAGCTTGTCTACTCTATCAGATTTTAGATGACTTTATTTAAAATTCAATATTTACTATTAGCTTACCAGGAAATAGCGATACGAGGAAATTTTGCGGGGATTCAACGCTTGATAAGATTACAAAGTAAAACTTCCTTTTTCCTCATAGCTTATTTAATTTAGTTTGGTTTATCTAATTTTTAATGTTAAATTCTACAAAGTTTCCAGTATGCTCTTGGGTTAATATTATATATTTATTTATTTATTTACTTATACACATTTGCATTAAAACGAACGTTTCTAACATCTTAATAAGACTAAGTATAAATAAAATGATTGATAAATTTAGAGATAAAAACAAATTTCAAGAAATATATTCTTTCTCGTTATAAACCTATACTCTAACTCAATTGCGATCAGATAATTAGGAGTTGAATACGGTGAAGAAATAGCAAATTCCGATATAATTCTCACTACCTATTTACCTATGGCCAAAAATATATTTACGCAAGCACTGAAAGATATAAGGTAGGAGAGCGTTCTCAAAAAAATACTTGGCACTAAACAGCAAATTGATTAAATTAATTGGAGATTATTAGGAGGGAGAGACATCAGAGACTCCTGATATTACTAACCTCCTTGCTTATTCTTAGTATAGCCATTGTGAAAGAAAAATACGGAAGCCTTATAACATCACCAATCGTCATCTGCATCGACGGACAGACGTCCGTCCGGTGATAACGGCTGGATATCACAGTAGTTTTTCTCAAAAACCGTTTGACATGGAAATTTAAAATTTGTTACAGCTATGAAACATATTAACCTAAATATATTGCAGTACTCAATATTCAAAATTATTAGCATTGAAATTATTGAAAACATGAAAATTCTCGAAACCTTATTTTTTTAATTTCACGTATGGTATGGGTTATTAATTGACAGGGCAATTTAATTCCTTTTTTCAAAATTTAATCTGAGATATTTCTATAGATTATGTTAAAAGTGCCCATAAAAAAACACGATGATTTCCACCCTATTTCAATTCCTCTTACCTGATTGAGTCAAAATTATGAGCAGCAAACAAAATTACTTTAAACTGAAGAGAAGGCTAAATCGATCATTCTAACGTCGCCGAAGTTAATAAATAAATGTCTTTACGTTACGGACATCGTAAATAATATGATGTTAACTTGTAAAATTACAGATTTTTTAAGAATTTGTAACAATATTTATCTCAATAACAATATCCTTGCTTTCGTAATTACTGTGGCAAAAGTTTGAAATAATGAAACTTCGAATAACTTATGACTTTATCTACGTTCTGGTCTCAGAAACCCAATTTAAAACTTGTGACTATGAACCATAAATTATACGTAATATATTTTTATAATATTTTCAATTTGCGTAAAATATTACAATCCGATATATTTTTGTTTCCGCTTAATCGTGCATAATTAATTTTAGTCCAAATATATTGCCTACGTTTGCATTTACGGCAAAAGCCTCTTCAAGTGCACATAAACATTTGGCTTTTATAGAAAATTCTGTGACAATCTTATTTAGTACTGTAGGAGTTCAGGAGTCAAGTTAGATGACTGCAAATCCAATGAAAAGACATAAAGAAACTGGTGGTCACAAAATGAATTCAAACAGCCCAAAATAGAATAAAATGGTGAAGATTGGAAAAGACTCATACCAAAATGGTTGAAGATAGCTTAAAATTATAAACATTTAGTGCCAGTTTTTCATATCGGTAAAATTGCTATTTATTTTCCATTGAAATACTGTTTTGGAAAGGTTTGCGGCCAGAGGATTCTGATTCAGAAGTGACACAAAAGGAGTTCCAGCTATCTGGTGATGATTATGGGATGTTATTCAACATATTAAAAAGAACGTACTGAAAAAATACCGGTGACCTTCTTTTAAAGGTCATACTTCATAACCTTCTTCAAGCAAAATCTGATGCAAGAAATGTGAAAATTAACAAGAAAAAAGAAGAAATATCTACTCTTATCGCAAAGACGTAAATGAGCTTCCAAGTTTTTACAATGAAAATAAAAATTTGAAAGAAAATATAGTAGTTTTTATTCTCACTGTACAAGATAAAATATGATATAATCAATCAAGTGTGAAGCCATGGCACGTGATCGATTCCTCGCTTTATCTCGTATTATATTCTGACGATGCTGCTGCATCTCAGATACATCAGTCAGATGATAAGTTAGGACTTATACACGAAGAGATTTAGTTGCACCCATGCATACGTACCTACATTGGTATAATATTTGTTTATTTATGAACAACTTGTTACTCTACACGGCTGCTGTCTTACCGGCACAAAATTCATTCCGAACTAAGTAAACTAAGTGTCAAGTTTTGGAGCGTCGCAGTGATATCAATTACTACTGGAAAAGTGAAAGAAAAAGGGAGACACAAAAGAAGTACTGTGTTCTATCTTAAACTTAAACTGTTGTGAAATACTTAGTGATAGACCTCGAGAAAAACTTAGTGATAGACCTGACCGTAATATTAATTACAATATTTTTTCAACTTTCACTTCAGTTAATAATTTTTTTGTCCAAGTTCCTGATAATCCTTACCATCAAGATAAAAAAAAATAATAGGTTACGCTTTAGATGATGACAATGAAAATACGATTAGACATTTGATGATAGTATTATGATTTTAACTATATATTATGATAATATTATGATTAGTGATTACAGATTTGACGATAGTATTATGATTAGTAATAAAGATAAAATTATTACTCTCATGAGCTTGCTTCATATTAGACAAAAAGTTACATATTATATGATATCCTGATATGAAGAAAGCTAAAAATAGAGTAAAAATTTGGATATTATATTCATACGTAATGCCGGCGAAGGTGGATCAATTGGAAAAGATCACAATTATATGCGATGAAAACATTCGGTTAAAAAAATTCAACATTAAACTTTCTTCTTTTTCAACACAGAGTATAAAATATAACTAGAGATGGTAAGTAGACGTGTCACGCGCGCCACTATTTTAATTATTTTGTAAATAGTAGAGATCTGTCATTCATTGTTCATTAGCGTGCAAAAATTTTGTTTTGTTTTGCCATAATTATATGCAAAAATAAAGTGAAAAAAAATTTTAAACTATTTTCTATCTAATCAAAATCATGTAAGCTAATTTAAACATATTTCCTTTGATTTTATTTAAAAATACTTTTGGTGACAGCTTTATACCAGTATGTTTTTCTTCTGAGCTATATCACAGAGCATATTACTGTTTTGTGGTCGGTACACGTCACTAGTGCCGGACAGTTAATGTTATTATCGCATAATGTCGATAAAATTAATATGGTTGGAAGACTGTGATCTTACTAAGATAATATTTTCACATTTTAAAGCAGTTAATTTTGAATACCAATTCGACAGTTAAATATTGGTGTTAGAAAAACTGACTGCTTTATTCACAATTAAATGAAACTATGTGATGTAGTATAATTTCTACTTTCTTTAAATTCTTTACCACGACCTAGGTTTCGTTGTATTACAACGTCTTCAGGTGGGCTATTCGCAAAGATATCTTCTCTCTTTGATCTTTGCTAATGAATATTTAATAATTAATTTCTACGAAATTAACGCCAACTATATTCAATCAATGACTGCTTTATTATTTATACATTTCATAAGCTAGATTATAAGAGCAAATGAACTAGTATGATAAAATTTTTAAGCATTCATTATTTTAGTAATGTGTATAGTTAATGAAAAAAGTTATGTTTGAACAGAAAATAAGTGACTGCATATAACCATGACAATTCGGGAAAGCGCAGGAATTATAAAATTTTAATTTTTATTTCAACCCTCCATTATAAAACTAGATTGATTGGGCTGTTTAATTAAAAGTATAAATGCTAGATGAGGAATTCTATATTTTAAGAAACACATATTTAATAGTAAATACTATTTTAAAGGGATTTGGTAAATCTTATTCAATTTCAACGTATACTAAATCATTTATTCGTTTTATTGCAAGTGTTTGAACTCTTGGTCGGACAAAAGAACGAAGCGAAAATCGGTGAGTGGTATAAAATAAAGATATACTCCCTCAATGAGAAGCTTTATGCTCATTATTTTTCAGCGAAATTTATTAATTTGTTAGAAAAACTTTCAATATATATTTGCTCCAAAAAGTGGTACGCAACCGCGCACAATAACTTCTTTATCAAGAAGTCCTTTATAGAGTTAACGTATAAAGACAAAAGCACGAATTACAAAATTGTTGCCAAACTAGTCATTGATGAAATAACAATACGTAGTCGCATCGAGTGAGACTTTAAACTGTTTCATGGGTACGTTGACTTAGGACATGCTTTAAGTGATGATTGTCTGGACGCAGCTAAAAAGGCTCTTGTATTTTTAGTTACGGCTATTAACTCAAATTGGAAGTTTCCAAAAAATACTTTTTGTTTGTTGATGCAACAGGGGTGAAGTAGTGAAATAGTAAATATAGTGAAAGAATACTTAGAACATATCCATGAAACGGGAATTAAAATGATTTTCATGACCTAAGACTGTTCCGCAGCTAATGTTTCGATGACAACCAAATTAGAATACTCAATGGAAAATTATAAAATGGTCTGTAAAACTACATTAAATAAAACGGCAATTGCTGTCATTCGATGTGAAATTAATATGTTTCATATTTAAAAACAATCAAAATTTTTAGTTATTTTTAACCATAAATGAGGAAAAGATGCAAGAAAATTATATTAACATAAAATTTCAATGCATCCTAGTACCTCGAAAAATTATTCGTTTAAAATTTATTTCTTGTTTTTGTATGGAATAAATTGTTGACAATATATGTATATATATATATATGTATATATATATGTATAAATATATATAAATTATAGTTATGGTTTTAGAATAATTTTTTGTTTAGATATTAAATATTGAAATTATCATAACATTGTTATTTTTTAATTCAGACATTTGGAAATTTTATTAAATTAAGTTATTAAATAGTTATATTATTTATTTTTATCTTTGTAGCTAAATTCACTCATTAGATATGGGGAATATTGTCATTTCATTAAACTGCATTTCATTGTTGATCTTTGTTGTTTACTAGGACCCTCGTTCGTTGTATCGTTCAATTTACATTAAAAAAATAAAATATTTTCTTAATGAAAATAGCAAAAGTTTTAATTGTAATGCTCTGAAACTGACGAAACTTTGTTGGTAGATTCTATGTTTCCATTAGTCAGTGTCTTTTATTACAGATAATAAACTAATAAATATTTTAGTACGTACGTAAATATTACAGTTTGGTAGATTTTAAATTTTCTTCAAAAAAATAAACTAAGTTGTATCGGCCTTTTTTTACCTCTATGATATCTCGACATCGTGTTGAGCGGGCGATAGATATATAAATTACACTAAAATATGCGAACGATTTTAAATCTATGGAATATTTGTTGGAGCGAAATAAATAGATGTGTCTTAAATGTGCGGAAACGGAGAAAGGGTCGTGTCCTGAAAAGTGATTTGCTCGTTTGAAATTCATTTGTTTTAAGGAGCGAAACATGTTTTTATATATTTCGACTAATATTCCACTTTTATGTTATTATTTGTTCTTTCTTTTTCAATATAATGTATATAAGCGGGACGAAGTATTTTAGAATTTTGATTATGCTTGCATAGAGAAAAGACGAAAAACGTTGAACTGTTATCATTACATTAGGAAAACCCTCACTGGCACCTAAATAAAAATAACCAGTGGTATTAAAGTGACACGGTATATTTATTGTACCAAAAAGAGGGAAGGGATAAAAGAAATGATTACAAATGAAGTAAACATTTGTGTTCTAAGCGAACAAATATAATCCATAAAAAAATGCTCATAAATACCAACATCATCGTCATTACAGCATTTTAGGTATTGTTTTTAACAATATTACATATTTACAAAAAAAACTGGATTATACAATATAATTTTATATATCTGTTATAAGCGTGTTTCTAAGAAGTTTGTATCATTTGATTTACCAATTTGATATTTAAAGGTTGCTAAAAATATAAGCCCTGTCTGGAAAGTGTGTTCATAAAATGTGCCGCAAATAAAAAGTTAAACAGTTTTAGGCGAAAATGTATCTATAGACTTGATTATGCCAACAAAGTCGGCATCTTTTGTAAATGAAAGTTAATTCGAGCAAGAAATGCGGACAACAAAGTCGTGCCTTATTTAGAGAGTGAATGGAACTCATAAACAGCAATATTTTCGATGTAACATTCTTGCTGTCCAAATTACGATGTCGGATTAAATTGAATTACTAATAATGGAACATTTCACCATTAGCTGCAAAACGAGAAAGCGTCTTCTCACTTAAATTAAGTTTCATCGAATAAGTAAAAGAGAATTTTAGTCCTTTATCGAACATAACATTTTCTTGTATTTAATGTTACATTATCAATGATAGTTTATACCATCATAACCCAAATAATTACAGCAACAAAAGGCCTGGATTCTAAGAGCTTAAAAGTAATGACCGCAAGAAATTTTAGGACATAAGACAGTTCCAAGGAAATATCTTGATTTTTAATTTTTTTATCTAAATAAAGTAAATATTTGGAGTACCAACTTTTTCTAAAAAACACTTTTAACAATATGGAAAAAATATATTAAATATGTGAATTAATTATATGGGAGTAGTTTCGATGAACCTAAGCCTGCACGTTTCCTTTGACCTAAAATGATTGTAGATGGAAATATTTTAAAGCGAATGGTACTGAAGTAAAGAGGAGCAGGCAGATAAATTTAAATAATCTACCCAATTTATGTTAAAATATTATTAAAAAATTCAATTCAAGTGAGATTTGGACTTCCACATAAAGTTTCTTTGTTATTCTGTTTTCAACAATATATTGTACGCTATATGTTTAATAATAGTTAAGTATCCTCTTTATACATACAATCACCTGAAAGTAATTTCCTCAAATCTAGTTTGACTCTGGATTTAGATTGTTATTTTATATAAACTGAGCTAACATGCAGCTGCTTCTTACTGTTTGGTAGTCAGAGTGCAAAAGAGGTCTGATGAGAAATTTCCAAATGCAGAAATTTAAAACACAGTGCATAACACGTGTTTATTTTATATGATAATTTTCAGAAGATACTAAATTTTTCGTCGAATACGCAACATTTATAGGGGTTAGTTATTTTTCGCCGAATAAACAACATTTATAGGGGTTAGTTATACTTCACTGGTTTCCACCTAAAAAAAATGGGGTTTTATTTATATCATCTTCGGATAAAATTAAAATATCTATAATAATTCTCGTGATAATTTGGCATCTCCACTACAAAATATGGAGTAATAAATCGTTTAACGGAAACTAAATATAGACTATTCGTCTACACAAATACGAAAACTCTGAAATAAATCAAACCACTTTCTAAACTCTATCAAAAAATTACTGTTACTAAAATACATGAGAAACTTTGGAACTACCTACAACATTCGAAGAATTATAGTTTTTGTTTTTATGCCTACAAAAGTATTTACGAATAGCGTTTTCTTTCACCGTGAATAATATTAACAATTAAAACTAAAATATTTATTTAAGAAAATGTTAGAAAAACAATTGCATTCCCTGCAAAATGAAAGGCTGAAAAAATAGTAAAATTTCCAAATAATATTTATTTAAAAATATTGAAAGTCTAGGTTTAGTCTCTCGGTTTACTAGAATATAGAAACAGTACGATACTACTAAAATGAATATGTTTTTAAAAATATAAACTCAAGAAAATATATCTAATAATAAATTACGAATTTGGAAATATTTATATATGTAAACAAATTTAATTAATATTGCAAACATATTTAGAGTGCAAACAAATTTAATTAATATTAAAGCATAAAAATAACAAATTAAGAAAAAGTTCAGTGGGTCAAATAATAAATAGAAAAAAAAAAATTTTAAATAATTTGTTCATGATTTTAGATTATATTAAATCCGGACATTTCATTATTTAAACAAATAATTTAATTCGCAACATAAACGAGAGCGGGAAAAAATTACGACCGGAAGAGGTTACAATATCTCATCCGCTAAGTATTCTTGTCACATATAGCATTTCATGGCATTGTTACGTCGCGTTTTAATGTCGTTTAAAAGCAACAAATCAAGTCTAAAACTTTATTACGTGAATTGTTTTTAATGCATGTTTTACATTACTGCTTTTAAAAGATTAAGTATTATTTTTAGGATCCTTTACACTTTCATGTCCAAATTTAATTTTAAAGTTTTTAAATATTAAGGTTTTAGAAAAACCGTAGCTTTATATGATGGTTTTAGAAAAAATATCACTTAGGTTCGCCCGCAAGAAACATTTAAAAAGAAGAAAATCATTATTTACGAATGCAGAACAAAATAGTCCGTGTTATAAATTCATTTGTTAAATACGAGAAAAATTTAAATTATTAGGGTCAGGTACACATTTATTCCTTTAAAATACATTGCATTTATATTAAACCCTTTATAAATAATAATGTTATTTTTCAACACGCGAACTAGTACATATTTTATAGGCGTCAAAATATAGTGAGTTTTGGAAAAGTTTTTCCGTAATTTCCTCAAAACCATTTTTGTATGTTAACTATGTGCGGAACAAGGTTTGTGTGGAGTAAAAAATATAAGAATTACAAAATTCAGGGTGGGTTTTCATTTGCACAATTTAATGTTTTAAGTCTCAATTGAACCTGAAGCACTAAAAAGATTTAAAAATAGTCATATATATAAAATCTTTATAACAATATTTGATAATCATTTTTATTTTATATTATGTTTATTTTTAGGATTATTACAATGTTAACATAACGCTCATCACTAACGTCATACGCCATCCGCATGAATTTCAGGTATACTTCGAGATGTCTATTAGTGTCGTGATTACAGTTCGGAAAAACAATATTGCAAGTTAAAGATTCATTCCGACGGATTTTGAAATTTAGTTTTGAATTCGATTTTGAAATTCTAATGTCGCCATATCTGCCTGTCCGTCTGTCCATTTGTCCTTATATTGGAGAACCATAAGTCTTTCAATTCTAGGTCGGTCATGATGAAATTTTACAATGTTGCTTATATTAATTATAAAAAAGTGATCCTCTCTCCTTTTACGAGCTAGAAACGTGAAAATCTTATAAGAATTAAAACAAATTTAATAAAATTAACATAAAAAATTGCTTTGATTAACTTTAATTAATAAATTATTAATATATTGGCAATCGAATAATAAGATTTTATATATCTGTGAAATGTATATGAGGCAATATGTTTATAGAAGGAAATATAATATTAATGTATTTAATAATTTGATAAAAATAATATGCGCTCTTAATTATTTTTAAGGTTATGTACTTAAATGGATACGGAAACCTCAATTTTGTGAGTACTATATCTACATAATAGGTTTATTTATAAATAGTAGTACTACAAATTTGAAACCGCTTCTTCTTAATTAAACTGATAATATTTTTACATACATGTATTAAAAATCTCTTTCCAATTTTATATCAAACCCATATATAAAAGTATGAACTTATCTTATTCCATCAATTCTACTAGTACGGGGAACTTCATTTTATTATTATAAATTCGGCATATTAGCTCCATGTCTAAATTTACTTGGAAGCCACGAGAAAAAAGAAAATTGCTTAGACGCTACGAAAGGTGAAGGAAAAAACAGACATTAAAAAAGAACGGTGTTGGTTTATTGACTTTTTAAATAATAGTAAGCTTCTAAATAACGTAATTTATTTAAAGTTATGAAGTTCTCCATTAAAGTATTGCTTATAGGCTGAAAAAAATACTCACCGATAACTCATTACTTGTAAATCATATCTATCTACAAAATAAATATACCATATGACTATAGACAGATACCTTCTGCATATAACATATATATCTTCTAACGTTGATTCGTATATTTAATCCAAAGGCATTCATTGCTGTTGCAACTAAATGCACACTACTTGCAAATTGATATTTAAATAAACATTAATTAGAATTTTGAAAATTTTAAAGCAAGATTCAGGGAATTGAATCCATGTGCTACCCTTACAAACTGCAATTAATATAACACTGAAGTGTTATGTGCTGTTTTTGCTTATATACTTTAGATACAATCTGAAGTTATAAGCTATTTTTGCCTATATACTTTATATAAAATCCCACATAATGCACTTTAGTAATGGCCGTTTTTGAATAATAATGAAAAAAGTATTTTATAATAATTGGTACCAATATTGATAAGAACAAATATCATACATTAAGTGATATGATTAAAATTTGGTGTTTGTAGTTGTTTGTAGTCCGGGAATAATTATATCTTCTTCAGAATTTTCCTCGTTGAAAGACCTAAGCTTCCTCATTGAAAGACATAAGCGTTTTAAGGACTACTGTTTAAATTTGTGTCGTCGAAGAAATGGTATAACGATTGTGATTCAGGTACTTGTCTTGACTTCACGAGTAATACTATTTATTTGGTGACAGCATATCGGGTAATTACTTGCTTCGCTGACAAAAAAAAACATATTCCTTATCCACAAAAAATAGAAACATGGTAATATTGTCGAGATGGACGATGAAAATAACATTAAATTTTGTACATTAACTAAAGTTTTTCTTTGTAACCATGGTTATATCACATGCATTATTCCATAATTATAACTTGAAATTTTTTTGTAAAATGTTTGTGAATAAATTTGTTTGAAAACTACTGTAAAACAATTTTAAGCACTTATACCCAGCAAGGTTAGTATATAGGTTAGTAATATTTTTGCTATTTGGCATCTGATAGAATATTGTTTCAATTAACAAATAAACAGACACTTTATTGAGAACATTAGTATACAAATTGGACAATTACTTGTGAATAAATTTCCTACAAAGCAAATAAAGTCCTTCAAATTATAATTAATTTAGATGAGTAAAAAAAACTTTTCCGATTACTATAAAATCCTTTGTTATTTGGTTTACAAAAATGATTACAATCAAAATGGTTTCTTTGAGATGCAACAATTTTTAACGTCAATATTATGTGAAGACGTCTATATTATAGAAAGTAGCATTTATCCGCCCATTCGTTTGCATATAGCAAATTAATTAATAGATTATTTTTTTCTACTTTTTCTTTTTTTAAGTTCTGTAGCCAAATGACAAAAACGAAACCCTTATAATTATGTTCTGTCCGCTTGTTCATCTACGCCACTATTGGAACTATATTGATTAAATTTGGATGGCAGGTATTTTCTATGAACCGCTATATGATAAAATAGTGGAATTATGAAAAAAAATAATATTAGGGATGGCATAGATATAACTAAGGATTAATAAGAACAATCCAATGCATGTAGACGTGTGAGGTATCGTTGGCTACATCTTTAAAAATAATTTGGAGGTTTCAAAAAACTCTTTTATTTAAGTTGGTGAGTTGTGCACTTCTAAAATCTTAAAAATTCTCCCCTTTATTTTCAAATAAGGTGAGAAAAATTTAGCAAAAATAAGGTAGCAGAAATTAAAACAAACCATGAACAAAAATTGGTTTGAATAAGATATGCTGTGCAGTTTTTTAGGTATGGGATATTTTCCGTACTTATCTCAGCCATGATTTGTTTTTCCAGTATCTTTAAAAAGTACAAACTTATAAGTTTAATATTGTTTGGTGCTACGAAACCCTGCGTGCGCAAGTCCGCCTCGCAATTGGTCGAATTTTTCTTTAAGCATATATTTATGTTCACTTAAATATTTTTCTGCTTTTCCATTTTATTTATTAATTATTTTTAATTGATAGAAGCTTCTCTCTAAGTTACACAATAGCGTGTTTTATCATTTTGTGGGTATTTTTGGATGTCCTAGTACATATTCCCCGCCTTTGAGAAAAACAACCAGCCTTCAAATTGTTTTCAGTCATTTTAAAAGTTTATCGCTGGAATCAATTTATTGAAAAATCTAATGTTACTTTCATCGGAATAAATAATCGCTTGAACTCGTACGGTACACGCTTTGATCTGTATTAATGTAGATCCACCGTAAACTCTCGATAGTTACATGGTGGCCGATAAAGCGCTGCTCTGATTGTAAGTGGTTCAGGAGAAGGGTAGAGGGAATGAATACAGGAGAAAGGCAGATGGATGGAGGTAAATTATTAGATGAAATAACTGCAGATTAATTTTATTTCACTGAAAAATAATTTTAGTCAAAAATACCCCAAAAAAAGGTATTTTTGAGACACCATTCATTCACACTCCTTACTTCCCCTTACTTTAGATTAATTAGTGATTTATTTCATTGACTCTAAACACACTTGTGCAAATTTCGACTTACTATGCTGCATAACTTAGGAATCTTATGGTTATAAACGTTTTAACCCTAGTTATCGTTAACACACGACTGAAAAAAATTGTTTTTGAAATAACCTCAGAATAACATATTCGCAAACGTTATTTCTTTATCATGTTACTACACGTAGATTATATAATACATACTAGCAGGAGAATATCACAGGGGGTCAAATTTAAAAGTCAACTTTTTATGCTAACATATGACATCTGGGAAATTTAGAAATATTTCTGGTGTCAACATTATTTATAACTATTTTTTTCCAACTGTTTTACAGAATATTATGCGAGGCTTTATTATTAATAGGAAATTGGCCACACACAGGTAAACTGATTTATATTTTAATTTATGTCGTATAGTTTACAAAGCAATTACAATTTAATTTTTTTGTTAAATATTAATTATACTCCCAGTCTAAATAGCACCATTTATTAGTTTGGCAACGTGTAACAACTTGTTAAATGTCATGGTGACAGATGAATTGTCATTTAGCTTTTGCTAAATACTTATAACAAAAACGTAACGTTCATTAATCGTACTACAGTCATTAGTTTTGTCACATAGTGATGTATTCGTCATAATATTTTTATCGGTATTTCGTATTTCATATTGAGCGTCGCTTTTATTTGACTGGACATAAAGAAACTTTGAGACCAAATTTTAAAAAGAACAATTTTTTTGGGTAAACGGTCGTAGGTATATAGTAATTGAATCTCTGAAAAGCGTAAACTTCACTCCCAATTTTACCGCAATCTCCATTGAAATAAGTTGTAAATAATATTTTTTGTTAACCCTTTATACGTGAGGTCCTCGCCGAAATTGACAGATTTGATTAGAATATTAATACTATTCTGTTACATACTATTTTGTTACATTATATAATAATATAATACTATTCGTTTATATTACTATTCTGTTACATTTAGGTTATTTTTCATACCACTTTTGAACACTTTACTTTTTTGGCTAACGAATCCTACCTATCTGTGATACGTATAAAATCTAAAAGAGTAATGTACTCGTAGGTATGAACGGAGTACAGTTTACTGAAACATTCATATTTTGACATTTAAAAGCTTCATAGCTTATTATTTCATTTAACTAATATTTTGATTCGAATCTAATAAGCTACTCATTTAGTAATTAGTCATAAACCCAAGAAATATAGGTTAATAATTGAAATGTCCTATCACGGCAAAGGACCAATGGCAATTACTTTGTTGATGAAAATTGTTTGTATATATGTCATTATATATATATATATATATATATATATATATATATATATATATATATATATATATATATTTATATACATATATACGCATAAATATATATACGTGTAGTATTGTGTTTCTCCGTGGACGATAATCGTGGTTGATAATAAAAAAAAAAATCAGCCACGTATTGACATACTTAAGACATACGTGTGTTGAAACATGAGGCTCATGTGGCAACTGAAGGCTTATGTAAGAAAATGGTAACCAAGGTGAGTGGTAATTTGTTTTAAAAATGTCGTCATAGGAAGTACTTGCGCGTATAACAAAAGCTTGCTCTGATAAGAAATTGCTAGCCTAAATCGTAATGTGTTTTCGCAGATATAATCTAGTTCAAACTAGATGAAAGTATACACTACCAAACGTATTTAAACTAGGCAACAACAAATTCATTTAGTGAATTTTATTTTTCTGTTTTTATGTATGGTAGCTTCTTTTTAAATTATAAGTATCCCGATCACTAAAACCTCGAAGTGTATTTTTGAAGGTGAAAAGTGAACGAAAATAAATTCTCGTAGTTTTGAAAAATAATTATTTTTTCGAAAAATAAAAAAGTATGAGGGGAAAGTAGTGAAATCTTGCGTAGGCATTATGAAAAAAAACATTTTAGAATCATTATATGAAATTAAAAATATTTTTATATCACTTGTCACCCTAAAATTTTTTTAAAAATAAGATTCAAGTACCTATATGTTTATATTATTATGAGGAGTGGAATTTTAAAAATATAAAATTATCGCTGTAAGCCTTAAAACTATTATTTTCCATTCATAATGATTATGTTAAAATATTGGACTATGTAAAATTTATATTTTCTTGTTATCCTAATAGTAAATGGTAGATGGTATAAAAACGGCGACTGAGTCATCGCACTTTCTTTTTCTTCCCCCAACCCCCAGATTTCCTGCAGCTTTTGTTCGGTATCATCATTAATAACTGTCTCAAGAATTACTTTCATGGATTAATAACTTTACATGTTTTAATTTAACATAACATATAACTAAAGAATTCACTGTATTGCAAGTAGGACTAAAATCACCTACACATATAATTAAATGTGAACGAAATTTAGTTTTTGGAGAGCTGTGAACTGTATATAATTCTTATATAACGTTTTCTAATTTAGTATTAGATTTTATATTTATTGCTTAATTAAATAAAATTGTTGACCACAGAATTAACAAATGGATTACCTCTAAAATAAAAATCACAGCATCCCTCGCAAAAAAATATAACTCTATTTTACTGAATAAACATTTCACAGTGAAGTTTTAAGTGAACATTTGAAAATTATTTTGAATCTTCATCAAAGTTCATTGTACGAAATCGAAAATAGCACAAAAATCTACAATTTTTTTTCGAAAATCAAATTCCATGTTTTGGTAAAATAAATGAAATTTATAGAAGTATGTCTTGAAAAAAGATATATCCTTACGAAACCTAGAAAATATTTGGTAAATTCTAAACTAAAAACGTCCAAATAAATATAATTATTTTAAGTTTATATAAGTTACGAAGTAGAAATATCTTGAAATTGGCAGTCTGCTTGAATTTGTTGTTTGTCTTTATCAATTGTGACTGAAAATATCGCATCGCGTCGAAATAAATTTAATACGCGAAAACTTTTGTTCTAAGATTTTTTCACTTTTGTTTTAGTCTCGATTAATGACAAAGTTACCATCTTCTTTAATTGTCACTTTGGACCTCAAACGTCTCTACCGTTTTTAAAACTAATTTAACGGGTGCCAACTTGGTCGTATCAATCTCAGTGATGATCTGTGTTAATGACATTCCTCGACTACCAAAACTAAGGATAATGTCAATTCTGTGGAACTTATGATAAAGAATGAAAACAGAGCAACAGTAGGTTCGGGCGAGTTTAGGCATAGTTGTGTGTTTATCACAAAACATTTTATACGAATTTAGGCTTCAGGAAACTTTGATCAAAGTGGGAAACCCGCGATTTGACCGAAGCTTAAAAATAGATTAGAATTGATCGGTGTTACGAAATGTTAGAAAAGTTGATAATCATTTGCATTACGGTATTTTAAAAACTCTGTGTGTTACTTTATTTAATTGTATCTTTACTATTAGAGTACTTTTTCTTTCTTCGTGTACTTACGTCCTAAAATAGGAATGAATTCCTATCCGTTATGATGAATTCATAAATAAAACTGTATTATATTTATTGTCAAAAACAATCACTTCTTTGCCATAAAAGCCATCAGAATAATAAATTGTTGATTATTATATCAACTTAAATATATACTAGTTAAGACCTTAAGTACTCTCACGACCAGTGTATATATTTGTGTTATTATTTTTTTTCCCTTTTACTTGATCAATTTGTCTGTAAGTAAACGATATTTCAGAAAGCTGAACAGTAAATGCCTTCAGTTATTGCGCACATTGGATTTAATACTCATAGGTCCTAGAACTATATAAGTTATATATTAAATTTCCACAAATACAAAAATGTCATAATTGTGGCGTTAATAGGAAAAGTAAGAAATGTTACTTCAAAATTCAGTTCCTTTATTAAGAAACACAAACCAAAAATGGCAGTAATCGGAGGCCGTCATTAAAATGAACAAGAAAAAGTCTTGGCAAATTTAAATAACGGATGCGCTGAACCCTTTTAATCAAAGCGAAAAAAATACTTTCATCAATTCTATAGCCCGTAGGCGGATAACAGAGAATATGAGGGCCGCCGCGAGGCATGAATCATGGAAGGAAGTGGGCTTCATTCCCGTTCGTACCGGAAGGGCGATGCGCTCATATTGCCAATTATCCTCGCAATTAAGCTTCAGAGTTAACGGAATTTCATTTTTGACAGGTTTGATATAAACTGATCTCATCGAATGTATTTTCCTGCTCAGGATAATAGTTAGGAATTGTATTCGATGATAATCACTTTTATATTTAATTTGTGTACCTATGAGTTAGTAAATTTAAAGACATATAAATTAAGATTACAGTTTTTCGAAAAGATTACGGATTTGGCATCTCTTTGTCAGCATATATCTTTGGTTATTTTGCATATTATCACCGTATAAATCTTTGGTTATTTAAACATAAAATATTTAAATTTAATACGACGGTAGTTTACATTTATTGTGTACAGAATACGGATAATAAATTAAGATAATAAATAATTATTAATTTTTTTTAGTTATATATTATATGAAGAAGGTAGTTTAATTATTATCGAGGACGGGATTATTTAATATTTTCGGGTAACATTTGGAGTCTAATTGTTATGCCAAAAACTACATTATGTTTCATGTATGTTCACTCATTTACATGCAATGATTTCGTCAGCAAAATTGTTAAAGATATAAAAATACAGTATTTTTCTTGAAATAAAATTAATGAATTTTTCTTTTATTTTTAAATTTAAAAAGCCCTGAATGGGTTGAATTTACGTCACAATTATAATGTACTGTACATTTTTTAATGACCATTAGGTAATTTATTTATTTTTTAAATGTCTGAATAAAAATGAAAAAAATACGTAAATTTTTATTTCAATTCAATCAGAATATTCCCCGAAAACATATGAAGTGATCCGTGATTTTTTTTTGATATACACCTATTAAAATTTATGTATATAGTATATATATATATATATATATATATATATATACACACACACACACACACACATATATATATATATATATATATATATATATATATATATGTGTTAATATTCTGTAAATGGCGAAATAATTATTCACGGATATGGGTACATAATAGACCGTAACAATATTTTAATGTAAGAAGAGTAATGAATAAGTACCTACTGATGAAAATGAGCTGATCAATAGTAATATGTTTTCTTTTTCAATTTGTATGACACTAAATTCTAGAAATAAAAAGTGAGAAAACACCAACAAAAGAATCGAAAGATCATCAAATCTCACACAATATATTCAACTCTAAAATTTTATGACCAAAAATAGGTACTCTTAGTTGACATTAACACTAAATATGTTAGAATCATTCTGTCTTTCCCTAGAAGTTAAACAAAATGTTAGACGGTAAACAGGAAAAACCTCAATTTTCCATCTATGTGTATTCAAAAAGTGATTTAGTTTTAACCGATATGATCGTTATAATAGATATTCCATTTCAGTTCATTTCGTTGATTATTTTATATTTTTACTCATGGTTTTACCAAAATTGACTTCAAATTAACATTGCATATTTCAAGGAACTTGTCATCATATACATAATGAAATGGTATTGTATCATATTGGCTATATGGCATTCTACGTCCTACTTTTGTGTCCTTTTATCAGAATCATGTAATATCCACAAAAGGCAATATAATAACTGTAGCTGACTTAATCTTCTCACATTTGTATATAAATAAGGACTGTTAGAATCTTGAGCTTTATTATTCACTGTCCTGGAAAATATTATTTATGTCAAGGTGAAATTAATTATTAGTTGAAATGAAGATTTTTTTTTGGTTCTTAGAGATGTAGCAAAATATAAGATGGTGCTGATGCTTTGCCAAATGTAATGCAATGTGTAATAAAGGAATAGCGTCTTTAATGAAGCAAATATTTGCAGGTTAGTTAAAGTTAATTTTGAGCTTTTATTGAGCACAATAATATTTTGAGCAGAAGCTCCAGCAGCGATTTAATGATGTTATCAATTTGACCGTAGATACTCTTAAAAACAAAATGTTGTTCAGAAACTTTTTTCATGCAGTGTGATAGTAGAATTATTTAAAAAACTAGAAGAAAACGCAATAATATGGTGCCTACTGTGTGGTTGTTACCTTGTCTACGGATTATCGACTGTCTTAGATGTGATACGGATTTATGGTAGGTTTTTTTGTGTAATTGAACAAACTAATGCAATTTACATTTCAGTTTACAAACTGGAATATGGAACATTTTCCCAAGCGACAGTTGTGTGCTCTTTTCTATTGCAATGTCAAATTATGTTTATGCGTTTTTAAACGCAAGTCAAAAACGTGATTGAAGATAAAAATTGGTGATTGTTGTTTTTACCTTCAAGGTGATTTAAGGAAATATAAATTGTATGTGAAGAGGAATATTATATTATGCTTTTAAACATGTTTAACTCGTCTGTGTAATTAAAAATTTCGTAATCATGTCAAAATAGATACTCTCTTTATAGTACTTCTGAATACGATGCAATAGGACATGCTTATATTATTTTTAATATTTTTCGATTCCTATTAGTGAAATTATCCTATTAGTACAAACTAAAGTTTCAAACTAAAGAAATTATCCTATTAGAAACAAACTAAAGAAATTATCCTATTAGAAACAAACTAAAGAAATTATCCTATTAGTACAAACTAAAGTTTCAAGGATTAAAACGTCGAAATTCTTCAAACTAATACTTAGTATATTTCCTGTCGAAGTCTGTAATATTAATATGAACATAGTAGTCAGTCATAATTTTCATTAAATTCCTCAAAACCAAAATTATGTGAAAATTAAGTAATGAAATAATTATATCAAATTCGTAACTAAACACATAGTTTAAAGTTAAGAAAATCAACATTATTTATCTGCAAACATTAGTCCTTCTTTCACCGCGCGAAGCAGGTTTAGAAATTACTAGTGACGTTAATTTCACGAGTTATTTGTGTATAAAATTTATTTGATGGTATATATATATATATATATATATATATATGTATATATATATATATATATACATATATATATATATATAAATATATATATATATATATATATTTCGTATTTTTAGCCATATTGTCCGAATATAAATAATTATAAAAGTTATAAAACGAATCCATTCATTAAAATAGTTGATGTTAAAAAAAGTTCAGTATTTCCTTATCCGGTCTGTAGAGTACACTTTTATTCACTTGGATACAAGTTTATTATTCATATATTGACGTTTATATGGTACACATTATTTTTATAATTTGATTTAAAATAAGTCTTATTTTTCCTTCTGGAAACAGAATAATTTCTATGCTTATCTGTGACATGCAATAAATGATTTTACTTACAAAATTAATTTATAATTTTGCCCAAACTCAAATTACTTCTTTAATTATGGTTACAATTTGGAGAGAAATTCTGAGTAGTGATAAGTATTAGTCTAGAAATTTTCAGAAGTATTTCTATGAAGAACCATCATATATATTAAATGATTTGCAATTTATCTGTCTGGATGAATATTTCGCTCCTGTTGTCATAATATTTCTGGAAAAAGAGCTTGCAGGAAATTTTCCAGACGATCGCGAATCTCGAACAAGCTTTCACACAGTAATTCTGAAGCGATAACTAATAAATGGGGGAAATAAATTATGTCTACTTTATATATTCGGAGAAAATTAACAGTCGAGACAATTGAAAGTTTAAATTTATTACTAGTAACTGCGAATGTACTAACACATGAGACAAACTTAACCAGAGGCGGTAGCAAGCTTTATACACAGTTGGTAATTATTTTAATCGAGACTCAAGCATTCTTAGTTTGTATAAGTAACGATAATTGTACTGCATACCTCTCCAAAAACATTGGTGACGTAAATGTGCTTCTTGGATGAAGTTTTTCCCTATTCCTCTTCTATAAAATCGCAACCCCAACGGCTTAAATAGTTTAAAAGTCGTTGCCACCTGGTAGATTGTATAGTCTGTCAACTCCATAGCTCTCACCTTATAAAGGAAATAAATTATGTTTGAACAGAAAATATTTGAGTTTTATTAAAAGCATTTCTTCATAAAAAAATTTTGCGTTTTGCACCATATAACTTTTTGTATAAGCATTATTTTTAACTTGGCGTGTCATCAAAGATAGTCAGTTAAGCTAACAATAAAAAGTTCAGTGCCATCTTGCATTGTTCAAGAAAATTGGTTTGATTAAAACTCGAACTGTTACACGATTCATAAGAAGCGAGTAAGGAAATATGAATTTATTCTACTTAACAGCGATAGTTATACACTTGTAATGCCGTGAACAATCATTGGTTTGATTAAGATATTAAAGCAGTTAAGTGTTGAATATAAAATTGGGATTTCTAAAGGTTTCAATAGGATTTTTTTCCATACCGATTTAGTTATTTTAAATTAAACATATACTGAAATTTATGAGGTTAACAGGTTAATTAAAAGGAATTTTTTTAAATATTAAGACTTGTTTCTTTAATTATAATTTAAAATCTTTCTATATTTCAAATACATTTTTTTAGCTTTTTTTAATTTTTTTTTATGGGAACTTAATGCAAATCAAAACCTATTTCGCAATTATTAATTAACGCGTATACTTGAAATTTATTACTAAATAAGGATTGATGGTTAACAGGGAGAATTAAAGAATTATAATATTTACCTTTTATAAGTTTTTAAGATATGACTTAAAATATGTATTTGAAATTTCCACCCATCCTAAAATTACTTGATATTTCCAGTCTTCAAATATTGAATATATTTGGCGTTAATTTTGTAGAAATTCATTATTCACAATTAAATGAAACTACGTGATGTAGTATTATTTCTACTTTCTTTAATTTCTTTACCACGACCTAGGTTTCGTTGTATTACAACATTTTCAGGTGGGATATTAGCAAAGAATTTTTACAAACTGTAGGTTTAAGATAGTTCCGTTGAAAGTTTTCCTGTTTTTTGTATTGAATACGAATTAAGTTATAATAAGTAGTAAGCCTCCCAGTATTAATAAGTGATACTCATTTCCGCATTTGGCTGGTAATTGTGTCGGAAAAATAATTTTTCCTCCGCATAATTATATAAATTATATATAACTTCCTTATTAAGTATTCATGAACTGGTATAAACCAGCTATCTGTACAATTTTAATGTACCGATACTTTGAGTTAAAAACGTGATTGTTGTAGAGAAATCCTGATATAAATATTAAAAAAATACTGAGAGCAAAACTGTGAGAAGAAAGAGTTTATAATAAAAACCAAAAAATATTATAAAACTATCGACATTATAGACAAATATTACAATACACTAAAAATAAAAGTTAAAGTGTCTCATGAATACTATATATAAAATAAGCTTGAATTCTATTCGTCACAAATCAGATAACAGTCCATGTTTTTAATATGATTTTATTTCTAGACGATATTTAATCCTAAAATAAAACCATCGGTTTTTCATTTTATCAATAAACGAGTTGCTTAATATCTCGAAAAATATTTCAATAAAAAATATTAATCACGTATGAGACGGAACTTCCCGACACGATCGCCTAACCAGCAAAACTATGCTGCTTATTCTCTACTTCGGATTCTGCACTGGAGGGGAAATATACAATATGCATACGCTTTTGGTACATAATATGCATACGCTTTTGGTACAAGCTATATAGCTTTACTGACTACAGTTATTGAACTGTTTTATAGAATCGTTGAATATTGCTTATATGTGCTTATATTTATATACTTATGTTTATGATTACTATAATTCTTCATTAAAAGTATTGGTTACATAAAAGTTTCATACGACGAAACTAAGTGTGTTGGGTCTGAACACTATATAATTAACGTTAAGAAAGGCAAAGATCTTTTTTTGATCAGTCCGTTTTCCACATCCAAACTATTACATGAATTCGAATGATAAGGGTTTTTGAATTTAATAGAAACTTCGAAATGTTTTAAGTTATTTTTGCTTATATTTATTTGTATGGATAAAAATACACAATAAATAAACTAGTAACATAAATTTTTTCTAAACTTAAATCAATTATGATTAATGAGAGATAGTTAATCTTTTAAGCAATCTTTAATTTTCATGTGTTTTAATTACATTTTCAAATTTATTTTCAACGTTATTTTCTGTTGTGATTTCGTTTGTTGTCAACAAAATCAGAAGTTAAATTTAATGGGATATACAGAAATAATCCGTTAAATATAACTTCGTTATCAATAAGTTCAAAGAAAAACGGTTCAATTTACACAGATTAGTAGGTAGCTCTTAAAACTGCTCTGACATCTCGAGCTGTGCCAACTGAGTATCGCAGATTCATTTGTGGTATAAAAACAGAAAATTTAATTAGTTGGGTAAATTTGGAGATATCAACGTAATCCATTCAGATTTTTTCCAGTCATGTTATCAGTATTTTTGTCAATTAGAAACATTCTAAATATTGAGCGGATAACTTTACATAATACTAATCAATAATTCGATTCGATTCAAATAAAAAAACGAATCAACATTGAGAAAAAATCAAAACATGAGGGTTCCGTACACACTTAAGCACTTAAAACTATTAAACGCGCATTTCTAATAAAAAATTACAAATGTAATTTTCTCGGTTAAAGAAGAACATATATTTTTATATATCACTGAAGATGTAACACCAAAAAAATTACTCATGTAACAAATCCCTTCTAACGATATCCTTCACTATATATGGAATTAAAAGATATTTTTGCGAGTACTTAAATGTAATCTCGTCACTCTACCTATGATTTCAGTACAAATATTTTTAGAGATATTTATTGGGACATGCGCGTGTTAAAATTATTTGTTACTGGGCCAAATATGAAAATTCTCCGTCAGAGTTTGTAAAAAAAAACGACTGTAACCAGAAGACAAACAGACAAGTAAGTGGTACTATAAAAGTATCGTTTTTCCTTTTGAGGTATGAAACCATAATATTGGTAATTTTTTTATAGTAAATGCGATATACGGATTACTGAAACATTGAGACTCTTTTTTTCAGTTATCATCACTCGAATCAACTGTTCTTGATAGATTTTATAAAAAGTTTATTAAACTTAACCGAAGTATTCGTTTTATTTTTTATTTTATTTTCTGTAAAGGTAAAAAAACAAACACAAATTATTTGAATTATTCTATGAACACTAAATACGAAATAAATTTGTGTTCTAACATTTCCACAAAGAACAAAAAAAAATAAATACATTAATATGTATCCAATTAAATACAACAATACATAAATGTGACAATGTTAATTGAAGTAAGTGAAACAATATTTTTTTTTCAATTAAGACAAAAAATACATGTAATTAACTTATGAATTAAATAAAGCTGTAACTATGGATGACAAGTTATTTATGTGAGGCACTCTATTTAACTAATTTGAACAAACAATGAATAAAATAAAATGATAATAACATTAATGATCCGTCTGCTGTGCATAAATTTCACGAAGCCTTTTCTTTACATCTCATCGAAACTGGGGGCGTGGACTTGCAAGGATGTCAAGTGTCAACATTTCTTTATTGTACAAGTCGCACAACTGCCGTAGCGGTGCTCTGACACCGGCGTTTGTTCGTGCATTATCGACATGAAATAAGAGATGGCTATCAGTTAATTTGGACGTTCGAATCTTTATCTGGCTCAGTAGAGATAATTAGTCATAATTACTTTGACAGATGTTGAGCATAATCATCAACTCTAATAATGAACGTCTGTGATAGATGGCATCACATTTCTAATTATTAAGTAATATTTTATATGGTAATTTATCGCCACCTATACAATGCTGAAAAGCGTTCAAAAATTTTTTTTGTATAAAATTTTTTTTTTGTATGTTCTTGATACTATCAGAATAAGTGGCATATAGTGGATTCCAGACAACAACCGCGTATTCATTCGTTACCAAATATATATGACTCAACTTCGGTACTAAACGCTACTTGAAAACTTTCCTAACATCTTTTTATTTCATTCAACACTATGACTAAATAATTATAACACAATGAAGCTTCACGAAATATAACTAAAAAAAAAACCAAAACGTAGCTAAAGTGACTCAAATAAAATTTAGGATATTCGATTTTTATTTGTATCTTGATCCGAGTAGTATAATGGGCCTGTAATAATCGAATCAGGCGCTAGTGGATGTGAAAGTTTCAATCAATTATAAAGGTAAATTAAAAGCAAAAAGGAAATTATTTTCATTGTGAAAATACGGCAATCTATTTCTTTATATTGTTTCATAGTTCATTTATATGGAGGAAAATTAGAAATATTGAAAATGCTTTTAGGGAAATTTGGTAATGTCATTAATTTCTCAAATAGTCTCAGACGAATAATTGTTTATTGGTTTTTTTTTCTGATTGGACGTTGAATACATTTGAATTTTAATATTTTAGGTACCCTTTTTTTATACGGGAATATGAAAATGTATGTATATTCTTCCGAGGTACATATAGAATTAAGCAAACCTATTGTAAAGTAAAGGCAATCGTCAACCATTAAATCTTAAGTTATATTTTATATCATAACGCTTTATCATATCTGATTGTTGGCTATCGGTGCAAAATATTTTTAATCGTTTTTTTTTTCTTAATCTGAAACTTCTGTCAACTCAACATGCTAAAGTTTCATTTGAATCCATTTGAAATTATAATTTTAATCAATGGCAAATAGAAGTAGATTTCGGTGTTTGCTTTTGGAATATAACAAGAAGCAGGGGAAGCAAGTTTCGTGATTTGAAGGTAATTTCATAAAGTGACCTAAAACATATAAAAAGTGTGATATCGTTATAATGTAAATAATTAATTGCTTAAGAAAACTTCAAATATTTCAGCTAGTGTATGTCTGTTTCTCTCTACGTTTTGAATATGTCACCACGAAATTTTATTTAACCATTCATTTTATAGCAATTCGATTATGTTTCTTCATGAGTGTTAACAATCATTAATGTTGAAAAATTGTTCAAAATAATAACAAAAATGTAGATTAGTTAGAACAATTTTATTATATACATTTGTACTGTAATTTCTAAAGTTAATTTAGAGCATGATGTTAGCTAATAAATGAATTTATCCAAAATTATTAGCTGACATTTTTTAAAAAGTAATATACATTTAAGATTTTAATTTCTTCGAATGCTTTGTCTTATATAGACCACAGAACTTCATCTTTTTTCCAAGTAAACTTGCGATAGTATAAAATGTAATAATATCGATGGCTGGTGCTGGTCGGAAAAATTAATTTCACAAAATGTTAGATAATCTCTTATAGTTACAAACTTAATTTAGTTATCATTCATATATCAACATATCATTTAATAATATAAAAAATTAAACAGCTGCACAATCGCGACATGTAATTCGATTAAGATGAAAACTTGCCAAGTTTTGTTATAATAAACATTTAATGAAATCTAGTATTAGTAATGAAAAATATAGTATAAACTTTTCGGTTAATATTATTGCATTAAAAAGAATCACAATATACATTTTATATCAACTTATTCTGATGAATCAATTACTTTTATATTTTTATACCCTTGGAATAATAATGTATACTTATGAATAAGCTTGATTTCTGACGGGCGTGGGAGCCGCCCACACTTTATTTCCTGAATGAGAACAAGACTCAATCCTTTTATTCTGTGCATACGGTCAAAGGTCAAAGGATCGTAAAGGTTCCTTTTCACATTCGAATTTAAGTAAAGATAGAGCAAAATGATAAACTGATGTTAATCTTTGTGTAAGGTTCAAAGTGGAAAGAAGAAAAAAGAAATCAACCCTTAAAATAAACGTCAGATTGAATAAAGAATTGTTTCGTAAAATAAAAGTATTTCAATATATGATACATTTTCCTATATTAAGCAATGCTCATTCACTAGAATTTTATACATAACATGTTTATATTTTTAAATGCAGGTTTCATTTTCGTAATATTCCAGTCAATAGTAGTATGTTTCATAAATGAATTAAAATAAAAACATACAGGTCAGTCAAATATCCTTTCAAGTTCTGTAATCAATATTGTGAAAGATTATTTTAAAACATGCAGAAAAAGGTACAGGTGAATGCATATACACATGTTTATAATTGTGAAGAATTCTGCGGCCACTTTCTATTTAATCAACTACTTTCGTAACTGAAATTAATTTCAGGGGATAGTTAAGAAAAATTAAATAATATATTTAATTATTCTTGTCGTTGGAAAGTGAAAAAATATTTTTCTTCACTTAATTAAAATTGGTGGTTGAAGGAATTTTTTACATCCCAGGATTTTAAAATTAATATTTGTATTTCGATAAGTTCGAGCCCCTTGGCAATTAATTAGCATAGAGTTTCAGGGGTGTAACAGTGCGAACTTCGCCAGTGATACGAGTATTTTTTCTCATTAAAAGATAAGCGTCTCAGCACAACTAATTATTATTTTTTTGATTTGTGATGACGACGACAACAAACTATACTCACTGGTTTCGTCATCATAATAAATCATTAGATTTGAGTTATATTACTTACATTTTAATTTTTTCTTTCGATGATTCTATGCTAAAGAAAATAAAGCGTACGCGAAGCGTCGGTCGGAGAAATAAGTTCTGTGATGTTTTTGATTGCTTTGATACAATGCACGAGGGAAAAGTATTTCTATATGTAAAAAACTCACTTTTGTGTTGACTTTTTGTTATTCCAAAAGAAATAAGTTCAAAATAAAGTAAATAAATTAAAATGCGAGATCGTCTAATTGACTTGTAATAATTTAATTTAATTTTTCATTAAAACGTAATTTTATTACAACATATAAATAACACAATTTTGAAAGTGTATATATGTCTTAACTAATAAATTCGATGACCTAGTTTATCTAATGTAGATGGTAAATCTACCTATACCAATGAGAAAAATAAAGAGTATCTTACTGACCATCGAGATTTTTCACAATGCACAATTTAAATATAAAATCAAATATGCCATTTTCCAAAAAAAATTCTCAAAACGAGCACACTGCGTTGAATTCCCGTAAGTTCCGTGGGTTGCAATACAGTTTGCAGCGTTTTTCTTTTTTTGTCAAGAGATAGTGAAATATTTTTCGTAGTTACAATTTTTTATTATACTCTAAATTAATGAAACACAAAAAAAAATCAACCTTTACGCTACGCTGGTTCACTCAAAAATTGTTTTATAATAGAGTAACGTATTATTTAACTTTTATTCTTAATAAATTTTCTTTATTTTAAAATTTAATGACAACAGAGTTTTGCCATTGATTTCAATGGCTGACATGTTATTTTGCAATTTACAGTTGATTTCACTATTTTCTTGCATATCTTACTAATATTATAAATTTGACAGTTTGTGATGATGTGCGGATAAATGTTTGTTGCTCTTTCACGCAATAACTACTAAACGGATTTTGATTAACTTCACAGTAATATAGCTGATACAACAGAATAATAAATAGATAACAACTAGCTCTTCCGACGACATGTGAACAGTACCTGGATCAGTATAAAGAATACCTACATTTTGTCCCCAGGGTATGTACTCATGGGATAATTATAGGAAACGATGACGTTTTCCGACGTCCACACGGGCGAAGTCGCGGGTAAAAGCTAATTGATAGTAGCCCAATTCTGTTACAATTCAATGGTTTAACTTTTTACATTGAAAATATCTTTTGTACCTCCACAGATTTTAATATTTACAATCCGTATATATCCGGTAACGAAACTATTAAAAAATGAAAACTTTTAAAGAAAATGGATCCGAAGTAGAAACTTTCATCAACAATTCAAAGAAGTTGTAAAAGGAAATAAAATAGCGCACGGTTATAACAAAATCAAACACGCCCACAATTTTTAAGGAACTTTAGCATTTTCCCCCGTTGACTAAATATGAATATAACAAACGCTAGATACACGTTTAGCGCCAAATAACAGTTTACCTTTTTTTGTAAATTGTCTTCCTGTAATTGTTTTCGTCGACATCATTCTCTTAAGCGATTGTGATTAGCCGACGTAATCGTATTACGCAAACCGACGTGGTCTCAATGCTTAGCTACAAATCTATACAATTACTTGACTTGAAAATATTTTGTACAGAGAGCTTACATAGAATAAACCCCAGTTGTAAACTTGTGAATGTAATTATAATAATGCACAATAGGAATTCAAAGGTTCACAGGGCTATTTATTTTAAAAGTTATTAATGGGTATTTTTCAAAGACATTTTTAATTAATTTAGTAAGCGTAAAGGAAACGTATTTATTTATCGTCTTTAATTCTTGTCACAGAGGCAAATTTGCTCAATCAGTCAAAACACATAGTCTGTGATAGTTTTATTAATATCCTATTACAAGCTTTTAAATTTTATTGTAAGATACAAATTACCTATAAATATTTAGATTTGATTTTGTGCAGTATCTAAAACTGTCTACATTAAAAATTACCAATTTCAAATATCTAATTTACGACATTTTTGGATTTTGCAACCGATTGAGGAAAAGAAATTTTCAAATTTCATAACGTTCTTTGTTCGTCTTTAGACCACAGTATTGTAGTCATTTCAATTTAAGTCCAGTCATGATGAAATTTTACTGAAAGATGAATTATGTAAAAATATGGAAAAAAATCATACCTTAATTGTTTGTAACGCAAATTTGACAACGTTACTCTTTATATGTAGAATTCAGCCATGAAATTTTGTTTCTCGTGGATCTCGTCGCTATTAGTATTTTGACATACAAATGAAAAATGTTACTAGAGACATTTTTCACACAGCCTTTTCTTTAGGAGATTTTAGTCTCCAAATAGTTTTGCAATGCATGCCTCTTTCCCCGTCTTTAACCTGTCAATACTGTACGTTCAAAATTTTGGTAAACTTATATTAATAAATGAAAGGTATGTTGGCAACCAATTGTTTTTGCAAATGTGAAAGCTATAATATACAACATATTTAGTGAAGAGAGTCCATTGCAAAGTTACATTTGGGGTTGCATTTGTCACACGACACAATTTAATTTTTTACATGTTAAGAGGGGTTTAGTACACTAAACTATACATAGTTAAATCCAAGTTTGTGGGGTCGCAACCCTTGTGCCGCTCGTGTTGGAAAAAGGGGAGCAGACAGTTTTTATGGTTTATCTGTCAAGTTATTGGTCGCACAGAAAATTTGTGAAAACATTTTTCGTTGCAAATTAAACTCTCTACACCTTTGGTCCTGTAACTTTTAGTCGCAGAACCCAAAACTAACAACGTTATAAACGAAAGTTATAACGAAATCGGCACAAGGGTCGCGAATCTACAAGCTTAGATTTAACTTAACATTAACCCTTTCTTGACATCTAAAAAATAAAATTTTATCCTCTGAATAATGCACGCTAATCCCAAAAAATTTAACATTACAAAGGACTAAGAATGATTATTTTATTTAAAAATATTTTAAAAGAAATGTTATGTACCTTTTAATGTTCAAACTTAATGTGCACAGGACCTTCAAACTATTAATTTTGTTCCTTTGTAACCTTTTTGTTACATATGCCATAATTCTCCTAATATACGTGTTCAAAAATATAATGTTATATTTAATATATAGGAAATGACGACTAAATACATTTTGCTTGTTTTCAATTCTTAAGAACATCATGTCGTTCATACAATAATGTACTAACAGAAGCTGAATCCGTGGCCACTAATATTTATTTGCGTCAATGCTTGCTTCATGCTTCAATATGTTAAACACAGGAGTTTTGTAGAACGAAGATTAGTAGTTTAGCAACATTCTTTACTGAAAAGTATACATGCATTGTAAATTTATATTTAATTTTGTTTTAAGGAAACTAATGAAGAAAGGATATTAGAAAGTCCAATTCGTATTTCGAAACTTGTTTAGGAGTTACAGATTAGGAACGCACAATTGAGTCTGAATAAATATAAGCACAATGATTTATCTTAATTTCTTAGTCAGTTTGAATACACTACACATTCAAATGTTGGGTTAAGTATAGTCATATCTGTTTTGTTTTTCAAATAGTATAATTGATTAGTCAGAATAATAATAATATTTAGCAATTTCTCATAAGAAAACACGTTATGGGCTTAGATGTATTTATGAATTCCTATATATTAATAATGTAAACATAATTATTACAGATCAATTTATAAAATAAGTTATAAAATAAAATTATATACCAAACGTAATATTGCCCAGCAATGTGATCCCAAATATTGATTCTCAAATGTATTTCGCTTCAATCTGTCTGCAATATAATTAGTGCAGTCCAAATAATTGTTCACTATGTCATATGCTCAGTACGTATCGTCAACTATAAATATGGTTAGTATAAATGGTCAACACATGCTCAGTTCACGTGCAGTTCCGCCATCTTGTCTATGAAATATGTTTAGTACGTACCGTGGTCTGTAATACTCTCAGTAGAAATTGTCGTCTATAATATTGTTAGTATATATTATGTACAATATATTGGGACAGGTGCAATTCAACTGGCTCGTTCATAATACGCTTAGCGCAGAGTCGTCTTTAGTATGCTCAGTACATATGGACGGTACAGATTTTCTACAATATACTTGGTACAGGCGCATTTCACCTGGCTCTCCCTAAGATGCATGGTATTTAATGTCTTCATAATAATTTTAATACAGTTATATATACACACACACACACACATATATATATATATATATATATATATATATATATTCATATTTATAAAACAGAGTTGTTTAGTTACACCGTTTATAACTCAAGAACGGCTGGATAATTTTTTTTGATTTTTGTGTTTTCGGATTGGTCTTCATTGGCAATAGGATAATAAGTATTAAAACATTGGAAAAATTTACGAAAAAAATTTATGAAGAAAATTTATTTTCCCCTACATTTTGTATAGAACGGTTTTTTTGATGATATATCGAGAACGGATTGACTGATTTTTTTTTCATTGAAAATTTATATGATTATTATATATTTACAGAATATTTTTTTTATCTCGGCTTCGAGAAGTTTCCTCATGCGTTGGAAAAGTGAAAAAATCACAAATAATTTAATTGTGTACAAAAAGTTATAGGTCATAAATGACAGAAAAAAAAGAAAAAAGTATGTCATGAATGACAGACATGAACGAAAATGATAATTGGTTTTTAATAACTCTTATTAAATTTTCGACCGTTATTTCATTTGAATTCGATTAAATTAATTCGCTTTAAACGTTTTTTTCTGAAATTCATTAGCGAAGAGTGATTTCAAATTGTTGAGTTAAGTTTTATGAAGATATTCACTTTGTGAGGTTATGATATTTGTGATTATGCGGGCATCCATAATTAATTCATTATGCAATTAATGTGATTAATTTTTGTGTGATTAATTTTAGAGTGTTATTTATAATTCTGAGAGTCTAATATTTCACAATGAAGCCGTAAGGCAATTCGACTTATGAATATTGCGAATCAATCCACTGCACTGTATGGCCCGATTTCGTTCTTCACAAACACAAGAACAAGACAAACAGCTCAGTTGGCAACGAAAAATCTTCGAGTTTATCGCACAGATCAACAACGTGATAATCTTCTACGCACAAGAAGAAATACTTCAAGCGTTTATTTGAATCGAGTAGCATTTCGATACGATTGCATAATTGACTACAGCTCGCATCCTTTCGTTCAAGTTGGCCCAATGGATATTGTGTGCGACCATTGCGGTGCATTGAATTAGTTCGCTGGAGAAATGCCTGGATTGTGCTCTCTCAGTGGTAAGATAAAGTTGCCATTCTTGCTTCTGCCACCTGAGTCATTGCATTGATTACTTCGTACCGAAACACCAGAATCACGATATATTCTATCAAACGTTCAAAGATACAAGGGATATTTCTAAATGACTTCATATGGAGCAGACATTATCGAAGAACGCGGATTCAATCTGATATTCAAGGTAATTTCTGCTAGAGAGAATAAACGTTTATTTTCTTTTGGTGATCATAATTTAATAAATCTAACTTCGCTTTCGACTTTATAGATATAAGGCCAAATTTACAATTGAATTGGATTATTGCAACCGATTGAAGATGCACAGCATAAATTCATCTAAATTTACTTCATGGGCAGCGTGGAGGAACAACTTGATCGGTGTCAAATGATCGAATCAGCAATAAAAAGAGGAGTTCTTCAATATTTGCAGCAACTACTTCATGAATATCATACAATGGTTGTTCGTAACTGCGTGGATCGCACGCCAAGTGATGACTAGAAAGTCGTGATTTTAATGTTATTTTAATTTAACTAAATTATTTTTCATTTTAATTTGTTAATTTATTGAACTTAATTCAATTTGAATATTCATTTTATCTTAATGAAAAACTGAATTTAATTTAGCTAATAAGTTAACACAACATTTAATAATTTTGAGGCGATACGAAGTTCGCCGGGTCAGCTAGTTAATCATAAAATCAATTCAGTAACGTCTATTTCACATTCCGAAAAAACTGCCATGACGAAAAAGACAAAAAATAGATGCTTATGAAATCAGAACTATTTGTTGTAAATCAAAATGGAAAAAGAAACGAGCTTTGCAGCTTTATGAAAAACAAAGTAAATAAAGAAATAGTTATTTATTTAAACAAAAAATTATATGTTTATAATTAAAATCTCACGGATCCAACTGAACCGAAAAAATATTTTGGTCACGTCTTGTATTTATTGTAAAAAAAACTTAAATCAATTTTCTGTAAAAACACTTTGTCAAGTTGTTAAAGGGAAGATCACGTCTTAAAATCTAAAAACTACGCCAAGTTTTAAATTCTTGCCTCAAATAATTGCCGAGAAATATAACTATGATAAATAATCAAAAAACACCTAAGTAATTTTATATGTATTTAATTTTTAAGGTTTTAAAAACAACAAAAAGATGGAATGAAAACAAAAGAAACGGATATTAAAGAGATATATGGACGTGGTTGAATAAACACCATAATTTAAGTTGTAAAACTATAATACAACAGTTCAATTCTCCCGAGACATACATTTCAACGAATAAGCGAGAAAGTAAAAAAAACAATTATAGTCATATTGTACTGAATTATTTTCCTTAAAATAAGGTAAAACCCTCTATCGAATATTAGATTTAGCTTTTTTACATTTTCTAAGATATCATTGTGTTTGAAATGGATGGAAGTCGGCAAGTTTTATGTGTTTTTCTAGAAAAATGTTTAATGAAAATCATAAAAAAAAATATGATGTAGATGATTAAATTTGTGCTTTAATAAGATAGAAGATAAACTTTAAACAATTTTTTTTGTTTCCTAGTTTATTCCCTGAAATCAATCCCAAGAATCAAAATTCACATTTTTATATGTGGGCGTTTATAAGTGGGCCATTAGACTCTGTCTCTTTGCCAAATTGAAAATTTATACATTTACTAGTTTACGAGAAAATCACCTATAACAGACCGACAGATAAAGTAAAACAAATCGAGAGATAAAGTGAAAAAAATCAAAATTATTCTTAAGCAAATATGTTTTATGTGAATGGCATATTCTAATAATTTTTCCAAAATATATCGAATGTCTCATATGATTGTATAATCAATATACGTAAATACAACATTATAGCTTAAGAGAAACTAAATTCATGTTACAGTAATTTTTTCAAAATTATTTTTAATATTCCATACATTGAAATTTTGTTATGGTTATGTAATCAATAAACAAAAATACAGCATTTTTGCCTAATAGAATCTAAATGCATTTTCAAGTAATGTTTTCAAAAATATCTTCAATATTTCCTACAACGAAATTATGTTACGATTAAATAAACAAAACCTGTAAGTAACATTGAGGTAAGTGTCTTGGCTTTTATCATTTTTAGCTTTTAAATGCGTTTTCCATTCACATAATTAATCACTAATACAAATTTAATTTTAAATAAATTATTCCGTCAGTTTCTATGTAAGAAAGGGTTTAACAAAAAAACTACTAAAGCTGTTAATATAAATTTTACTTAGATTTTAAATAACTTTATTTTGGTCTCATAGTATGTATTAATTTTTTCCAGCTTATAAAAATGGAAGTATAGAATTCAATGGACTATGTCTGTACATTCTGAGGCTATTATACTTATGTACACGCATTGGATATCCCTTACACTACACTTAATATAGATCAAGTATGCATTAAAATATAGTGAAATCTAGTAATTTTCCTACAAGTATGCGGACATATGTAACTAGCTTGCATTTTAATCAGCTGCTAATATATTTTGACTATCAGAAGCTTTTTCAATTAAATTCCATAGAGTGTAATCTATGACTCAGTAGTAAAACTACTGAATAATTATTTATATTCAGGTTTATGTCTTTCCCTTTTTTACAACTTATTTAAGAAATATGAAAGTTTACATGAACGCAGTCTTAGCATATAGCTAGTGTGCACTGAAATGTTTAATAACAATATTTTTAGTACGGTTTTTTTATTAAATATTAATGAAATATTCCAACTATTTCATTTAAAAATTAATCAATTTATTCTAAATATTTATATTATTCTCACATCACCAAAATCACAACCATGCTATTCTTTTTAATACGTACAATTCTAAAATTAATTCAACACATCTGATAAAAGTTGTATTATTGTCAGACTATATATTTAATTAAATAACCATAATAAAAATGTATACCAGTATTTACCTCATATGATATTTTATGAAATACACATTCTTTTATCTATTTATTTTACACTGGTACTATTAATTATTTTAAGGAAGGAATACATTCTTAAAGCTACTATCTCCACTTGTATAAAAAAAGTTCATCATATGTTTTTCTAACATACATTGAACTAATATAATATGTACAGATGTCTGCTGCATGATGAGAATGTTCATTGAACAAATGAAAGACAGCTGTCAAATATTACTGCCTTTTGATATTTTCTGAAGATATGTCGCTGCCTTTCTTAATTTTTTTTAAAAATAAACACGCCTTTAAACTTTTAAGCATATTTAATTATACTATATAATTATTTTTATTTGGAAGATTAGGTATTTTATCTTTATTGTGTACCAATTTACTATACGCCAATAAAACATGTGTTAATATTATCCTTACACAACAATTTCCCCTAGAAATATTGGCTGTCATAATAAAATAAACACGATAATATTAAGATAGTATACCAATTTAATCTCATCATTAACATGTTTAGCAATGTGAAAAGTATTATTGTAATCATAATTGGACCATGAAACGAAACGTGCTGAGTTAGCAAACACTTCATTACCGTCTCTACTGGTTACGTTTACGCTATGTTGATTATTCAGGTTTTCCTTGCTTCTTAATGCTAATGCTAATAATTAACGCAAATAGGAAGTCTGAGTATGTAACCAACCAATCCATAATTAATATTGTGTGGTTACTGTTACCTCTAATTTGAGTTGATTACTAATTTATAACTTTGTAATTTAACGTAGATTATTAAAGCGTGGGGCGTATCACATTATTCTTAACAATATTTAATACATATGTGAATATTTTAATATTTTTTAGTGTTTTCTTTACCATTAATTAATTTCCTATTTTCTTGGTAGCTTTCCCATTTCTTTGTTATCTTTTAATTTTTTTTTATTTTGCCATTTTATTCGTAATGTGTCGCAGAGCTTTGATTGGCTGGAAAAAACTGCGCCGGTAGAAATAAGTCCGCTTCATTCATTTTTCTTCAAATACAATAAATAAATAAATAATATATATATATATATGTATATATATATATGTATATATATATATGTATATATATATATGTATATATATATATATATATATATATATATATATATATATATATATATATATATATATATATATACATATGTACATATTTCATGTATACATATTTATTTAATGGGCACATACGCGTTACATGCGCCTTCCTACTTTTACCTATAAATTTAACCGAGTGTAAGAATTTAATAGAGTTACAAATTAACTCTTGATTTCTATTCTCTTCACTTTTAATTAAAAATTACCTAAAATATGGAGAAAATTCCTCAGTTAAATTTGTTTGAAATCTTCTAAGGTATAATAATAAGCTAATATTTGCAAGTATTTTCAAGCCAATAACTTTGTGTGTATATGTGTACATAACATTTAGATATATTTTAATCTAATTGATATTAATTTCGATTGAATTTAGTTAAATTTAACTTTAATAGTGTTACTGGAGGGTACATAATTAGATATTTAGGAGTCAAATCTATCGTGAAAAAATTTCTTACAAATCAAACTCTGTAAAATATTTTTATCTTTAATTGTTGAATGAATTAAACTTTATTAAGTTTAATGCCGAAAAAGTTCAATGTGGATTAGAGTTATGATAATTTTAAAAGCTTCTAATAAGAACTCTTTATAAGTTTGCGCAAATCTTGAACACAGAATTACACGATCTCGACTTATCATTCCGCACCATTCCCTTCTGTTCTAAACTAACTAAAGACAGAAATTGAATGAAGGTAAGTTTGTCTTCATAAATGAATTTAACTTGTTACTAAAATGAAAATCTACTATTTATTCTGGTCACACAAATATATTTATGGACATTTTTTTCCTTCTAAGTATTTTTACCAATTCAATCAATTTAGTCCTTCAAATTAGATAAATACGGGTAGTTAAATTGCAGTAGGTAAGAATGAATGTTCCCTTATTTCCGAAAATATCAAAATAAACAAATAATCAGACTCGGTGCTTTTACCATGAAAGCATTAATGGAGTTTTATATTACAATAGCAGGAACATCAGATGTTCGAAGCTACCGGGTCGCATCAATACCATAAAATGTATAAGAATGTACTAAGATTAATTTAAAAATTTTAGAAATTTTGTTAACAATTTTTTTCCCTATTGTTCAAAATTATCATAAATTATTTTTGAATTTATTGCCATAACATATTCCAAAAATTCCGATATAAATATAAATATATATATATATATATATATATATATATATATATATATATATGAATATATATATATATATATATATATATATATACATATATATATATCTTCGAAAGTTTTTTCTAGTCGATTTACTACAGTCATCAAAATTGCCAATCCTAATTACACACTTAGACAAGACTAAAAAAAAGATTGTAGAAAAGTTGGTGGTAAATGTCAGTGCTCACTTGATTTTCCGATTTTACAGTTTAAACGAGCTAAATTAATTTATTTTGAAAAACATTTGAATCCTAATAATAAACTATAATTTGAACTGGGTAAAATTGTACATAGTTGTAAAATCGTACCGAAAGTAACAATTTATAACACACACCACCCAGAAGCAAGTAAAGAAGCTACGGTTCATTTATTTTTCTGTATTATTATTAAAGTTTTTTATACTTGAATACTTAATCTAACGTGTGGAGTAATATTTTTGAAGTACCTGTCTAAAACTTTTGGAACCTCTCTTATTTCTGCTATTGATTTATTACTTCCCATCTGAGGTTAAGCCCGATAATTGCCTTGTGTTTGCTAATGTGCAATGAGTAACGATGATTATAGCAATTATGAGTTACAGCAAAGGGGCATCGATTGTGTGCTCGAGTGGAATTTAAATAATTTAATTTTGACGTGAATAAATGTATAATGATGATTTTAACCTGTTTCCATTTGTAAATAAATACAAAAGTTCTGTATTTATTCAAAATTGATAGTTTCGAACTGCTTTAGATAATTCCACTGGTAGTTTTTTTATGGTTTTGATGGCTGGCATCACATTATAAATATTTTGAAACTATGTTGGATTTTATAAAATGCACACTTTGTGTCAAGAAATTTCTATACATGTTGAATACAGAAACCTACATTAATTAATAACTATATTTTTATTAAGTAATGATACCTTTCAAAAGCCATCAAGTATTACTTTATTATGATGGAATATTGCCGTATATTTCTTCAAACGATCAAGTCAAGTGAACTTTAAATTTCAGTTACATTTTTTCAAACTTAAATTTTTTGTAGCGACATTTGTTTACACGTATAAAAGTATGTACATATTAATCTACTTATTCCACAAGAGAACAATGTCTATATTCACAATAAAGGCAAAAATTCACGTGTGTATGTTAATAAAGTTTTGGTTCTGAATATACTCGTTTTTTCATTAAAATATTTTTTGGATTCAGTGCGTTTCTTGTTTAGTGATTATTTGTAGTTGGTTTAATTTTTTTGTCAAAACGTTTTATTTTATTTTTCTTTTTAGAAATAGTGTTAACGTTATTACGGCCGAGAGCTACATACGTAATTTAAACATTTTTGGTTCCCTTTTATTTTCAAGTGTAACTTCACAGTTCGTTTCATTAGTTTTCGCTTCGGATCGAAGAAAGACTTAAAGATTTGTACGATCTAAACTCATTGAAATAATGGTCTCTCATATAAGGTGTGAACTTTATAAGATGACTACTACTACTTATTTTTGTTATTTTTATGTCAAGTTAACGACAACATTCACACGTTTTTTCACCATATGCAAAAAATGTTCATCAAGCAGAATAAAATCAAATAAAATCTTTATGTGAAGTTTGCTAATTGGCAAGTGTCTGAGACTAGTTTACTTATAAATTTATACTCTTAGCTGTGATTTTTTTTTACCCTATTACTCAACAGCAGAAACATAATTGATCGGTATATTTTTTTTTGCTAAATTCTAGATTTTAAGAACAGATAATATTTAATTTATCCAAGGGTTTTGATTGTTAATTTTGACAATTGACCTACGATTCTGTAGTGTTAGTTACATATTTTCCTGCATATAATGTAGGTTATCTAAAAGTTTCATACAATACATTTTCAAAATTTTCTCACTGTTCTTTTTAACGTAACAAATACTAATAAAAATTAGGTATGTTTCATTTATTCTTGGTTGATAGCGGGTAAAATGAAACCACAATATCAGATTATTACTAGGAAAGAAGTTAAAGAAAACTGTGATATTAATAATGTAATAATTAACTTTATGTATGGGGGTAAATATCGTAGTTGATTCTACATAATTTCTCCTAATGACGATCTTGAGAGATGCTTTAATAAATCATTCTAAAGTTGTCACATAAAGGAATCCATTCAACAATCCTTGAATAAATTATGTCTTAATGTTGTTTAACGAAATAAACAGCTTGTTGCTATGTTTCATAAATTTTGTTGCTATTAAATATTTTCCGTTTTTACTACTTCAATTTTATCGTTGTCTTTATGTACTTTAAATTTCTAATAATAACCGTTTTATATTAAAGTACTCAAAGACAAGGAAATAAAAGACGAAATGCAGTGTAAAACTGACATAAAATAAATTACTCATTACAACTAATTTTTCGTAAGTTTCATGGTGTATTTTTAGAAATATTGAATATTGTAGTATTACAATTTTTTGTTAAAAAATTCACGCAATTTTGTGTGGTATGGATAATATGACATGAAAAAAGAGGAAAAAAATGGAAACTAATAATAAGTCTTCGACATTGGTCTCGTAATGTACAAAAATAAAAAAATGAGACACTGTGGGACACGCGGCATACGTGAAACGTCTATTTCTTTTAATATTTTTATTTTAAAGTTTATAATAAAATATTAATTACGTTTCATTACTTTTATAAAATAATTTACCCCAGAAATAGGTCTTTACACTCTATTAAAATTTATCTGTAGGTTTCTAATACCATTAGCCGACAAGACGCGAAGCTGGACGAATAGTATGTCGCGACGTGCCATCAGAACCTTTAACTCGCGTTAAAACGCGCCATTAGTTATTTCACATTAAAAAAAATTAAGAAATTACGGCCACATATTCCAACAACACATTTCTTTAATGGTATTAAATTATAAAGGGTTTCAGTTAGAAAAATCGAATAAAAAAGAAATTAAATAAAGTATGTAGCATCGTTGTAGTTCAACACTGAAGGTTGCAGTAAATTTTGATACTGTATCCTATTCGGTTTTTTTGCAGGATAATAATGGAATTTTAGTTTTTTTGTTATTTTTTTGATTTGATGATGAGCCAGTTGGGGTTTATACCTTATATTTAGTAATGAAACAACATCTTGGCAACTTGGCAATTTTTAACTAAATATAAAGTTTTGCAAAAAAAATGCAAAGCATTTTTGTCCAAACAAATAATCACGATTTGAACTCAATATTTAAGTATTTTTTTAAAAATATTTTACAAGTACTGGCCATTAGTTTATTAAGCTGTATTGTGCAAAAATATAAAGATGTCATTTTGACCTATTTTTTGGCTTCAACTATTTTTATTCACACTTCTTTATTTCTATGATTCCTTTCGTTAATATTTTTTGACATTCTTCGTTTCTATTTACTAACACCTCTTTTGAATTCATAAATTTTTATTTCCATTCATTTTCCTCACGCACTACTTACTGGGAAAATGTCTCCATTTATTCATTCAGCATATCTTATATAATTTTAAAAGGCCTTTTTAGTGCCTTTTTTCATGTCATATTATCGTCGGATATTTATATACACCATTGATTCACATATTGCATAGATTTTCTCAGATATCAATGAAAAGGTTAACTCAAAACTCAAGTTCGTCCCTAATTACCAGCAGAAATACACAAAAAATACAATTTTTTTTCCATTTCAATGTGTTTCTGTTTCCTCTGTACCACTAAAAAATATCAATACCAATGTGGGCCATATAATTTTCATTTCTTCAGAGACTATGTCTAAAATAATCAGAGATCTGTATCTATTTCCGTGATTTTGTTAATAATAAATTTCCTAATATAACAAACAAGTAATTTACAAAAAAAAAATAAATGTATGTATATATATTACACACACACACACACCATATATATATATATATATATATATATATATATATATATATATATAATTACACATTTTTTCCTCTCAAAGATTAGAATATATAAGGCGCAAATAGGCCCTATAAAAGAGAAATAATTTTTTCCAAAAACATTATATGCTTTGTTTAACAACACTTTTCGAACTAACTTTTACAGAATTTATCCCCTTGAGAACCGACACTTAATTTCAAAAGATCGACGCCTCTCCTAATTTGCCAGGAGTAAAACCTTTTAATCACAATGGGAAACAAAAAAACATAAGTAACTCCAATATTCAATTGCTATTATCATAAGGATATCTGTAACCATTATATAATAGATGCGACAAATTAAATTAATTACATAAAGCTAATAGTAATGTATGAATAACATACAAATCATAAGTGTAGTATTTATGGCAGTTCAATGATCTTAAAATAATGGTCAAGTGCGAGTCGGATTAGCTGACGAAGAGTTCTGTAAAAACCAATAATATTAAATTGATTTCGTTTGAAAAAATTAGTTGATATTTCTCAAGGAACTTTGAAAAATAAAATTGTTGCCACAATCGCTACAGAAAATATCCCATATCACAAAAATTTAATCTATAACATAATCTATTTAACTCTAACATAATTTATTGAAACCTTTCCTTTTGAAAATTTTCCTTGAAAGTTCGTTTCAAATTCTACTATCTTCATTTTTTTTTCAGAATTTTTCACACGGTACTTGAAAAGTTTGAGCGTGGATACAAACTTTTCTGCGGTCTATACCAAAAAGACTATTTAAGAATTTAAAAGCGCTTAACTAATCAACTTACATAGGAGTACTTTCATTAAATAGCTTTCTAAAAGTCGAAAATCTAAAGTGTAATAAAAGGCAATCTAACTATCTCTTTCAAAAACCGAATAATTGATCTTCAGCGTCCACAGCCCTACCCCGCACGGCACACAGGTAATTGGAACTTAGTCGTCGCGGCGTCGCGTTCTAGTGCGCTCTGTTGTTTTATCGATAGTTTTATTAGATTTAGAGATTTCAGATTCAGAGATTTTTAGTAGATTTCATTGTAGACGCAAGTTAAACCTAGTGTTTAATTTTTGTTTGCACGGTTCGTAAAGTAAACAAAATGGATATTAAAGTTAGAGGTACTCTTATAATAATTACATTAGATTTGATTATTTACTCATAAAAAATCATTTTAATTACATTTTGAAAACAATAATAAATAGTTTATTGTTGCCAAAATATTAAAACAATGGTGTTTTTGTATATCTTCCGGGTAGTTAACTAATACTTTATATAAAGTTCAGGCCTTCCCAAACATAATGTCTAAAGAAAATGTTCCTCTTTTTTCTGCTATTTTATTTAACAGACTCTTAAATATAATGATATTCAATTTGGTATATTGTCATAAATTTCCTTTTCTTTTTAGGTTCAACTGAAATGTTGAAGGAGAATACTAAAATACAATTATATGATATAATGCAAGAATGCCGAGATAAAAAAATAAACAAAAAGTTGTTATTTTTGGAGAAAAAACCGGTAGAGTTAACAAAATATTCTGACATGGATTTAGACCAATTAAAACGTATTTTAAGTATAATTTTAAACAAAAATTTACAGCTGCAAATTACAAACATAAACTTTTTTAAAAAAAGAATGGACATTTATTTAAAAACACGCTTCGGTTCACCATTTCAACTGTTGAAAAACCGGGTCGACCAACAAGAGACTTCGGGAATCGAGCGATAGATCGAAGCCAAATAAAACAAAAGATTTGAGAGATAAATAACAGTTAACTTTTACTGCTGAAATATTTCAAAAGACGTTTCTGAAATATTTAAATACGTAACTCGACACCAACTTTAGTTACCAAGGTCCAAAATTGTGTCTTTATCAAACAAAAATAAAATACAAAAGCACCCACCGTCTGAATTTAGCAATTTTAGTTGCGGGAGATTATAGTAGAAGACAGTGGGAAATCCTGTATGACGCAAATAAAAATATATGTTCATACTATTTTTTTGTAAAAGAGCAAAATATTATCAAATCGAGGAATCTATAAGAATTGCAAGATTAATTTGATCACACACCTTTGCGGTTGTGCAAGTATTTAAAACCAGTTATAGAAACTATCTCGTACGAAGTAAAGGCAAATTTACAACTTATTTTACAATAAGTTGGGCTTGTGACGGTTCCCAATAGTCATAATACAAACAAAAATTTGAAAATAACACTAATACTGATTCAAATATATTCCAAAGTTGCATGGTACCATTGCGCCTGCAATCACATGCTGATGGACAGAAAAGAATTTTATGGCAGAACCAGTGTCTACTTCTCCTAGGTTCTGCAGATTCGGATACATTTCATTCATGAAACCGAATATGTCACTAATGATGAAATTCCATAAGTGGAAATTTAAGCAAGGAAACTGAAAAATACTGAAATAGGTACCGACACCGGAATGTTTTTCATTAAATACACCCTGCTACTAACAATGGTAGATGCTAAAATGTTTAATATAACAACCAATACATCTTCAACTATGAGGTGCTATATTTGTGGACTTACTTCCAAAGACTTTTATAATCTGAAAAAGGGGAAGGGACAATGGAATAAGGGATCGGACTTTCAATTCTCCATGCAAGAATTAGATTCTTCGAGTCCGTACTTCATCGTTCCTACAAACTTACCGTTAAAAAATGGCAAATAGAGTCAGCTAAAAATAAAAAAAGTAAAAGAGACAAAAGAAAAGACCTAAAAAGCATTTAGTAAGGAATTGGGGCTCTTGAAAAAAAGCAGGATTCGTGAATACTAACGATGAAAATTCATCTCGAAGATTATTTTCTGATCTGGAAAATTCTTCCCAAATCACTGGAATTGACTCAACCTTAATCCATAAGTTTATAATAATCCTAGAAACTGTCTCAAATGGCTATGAGATTGAAGTAAAAAAATTGGAAGGTTATGCGTTCTAAACTGCTACTTTGTACGTGCAACTATATGGGGGAGCATGTGTGTGCATGGTGCATGGTGCAACAGTAATTTCTTAATTTATTTTGCAAAAGAGCCGCTCTCTGAAGATCTCTCTCTTTGGACCTATTGGAACATATATTTTTTTGCTGATAAAATTGTACCAAGTCTTGGTTCCAATATCGAGAAGTTTGCTACGAGAAAACACTGATTCGTTCAAAATTTTCATTTTTATGTTACTGGGCTATTACTATTATAAATGTAGACAAAGATGGGTTTTGAAAAACGCCGTATTTAAAAAAAGCTATATTTTCCTCCTGAACCCTAATTGAACCTGCATTGTCCTATATGAATAGTTATATACGAACAGCTAAAGATTATTGAGCAGAGGAATCAATTATAATTAGTTATACAAAAACAAATGGATAAAAAAGCCTTGCAACCCAAGTCTTTCTTATTCATTTATTTTTGGATATTCGAGGTCAACGAGTGAAGTAGATACGGACCAGAGCTTAACTTAAACTTTAGGTACAACATGTGGAACGCCGTAGTGGCCAACATTGCGAGTGCGTATGTTTAATGTTAAATATGGGTTAGGTTTGTAGAAAATTTGTAGCCTAAAATAATGCTTAATTTGTAGGAAAATTGCTTTTTAAGGAAAAACCTAATTTTAAACTTATTAAAAGAATATTTTATTATTTTTATAGGTCATATTTTATACTGATATCATATATTTGTATAAAATTTGGAAAAACCTTTCGAGTATTACGCAGTTATCATCGGTTGATTTAATGTATAGAGTTAATCGTCAATAAAATATTCTTATTTATAGAATTTTTATAATCATTATGTCTTGATATATTACATTGTTTTTTAAACAAGGAGAAAATGTTCCCATAATTCTGAATGTATATCGTAAGACCTTACATAACTCGTAACCGTTAATGACAAATTGATTAATGTTGGAATATATCACGTGTACAAATTACATTTTCACTTCACATAACGCGAACGTTTGGCATCGCGAATGAAAGAAATCCTTACCTTATTGATTCCAGTTTGTTGTTAGTATGCGACAATGTAAATGTGGATTTACTTATATTCATGTTATTAGGAAAGAAATGAAACTAATTACTTTGAGGATACAAGGAACTATTAACATTATGAGGCAGAGATGATTCATTCATTTAGTTTTATACCAATATAAATTTTAAAATATATCTAGATCATTACGATATAAATAGTTTTTTATCGCTTACTTAATTTTTAAAGACATCGTTTTAAATGGTTTATCTATTGATTTCATACATGTGACAAAATTATTTGGAGACTACCAAAGTACATATCGATCGGTTGAAATCCTTTTATTCTAGAAATGGAAACAGAAAAGCAAATATAATTGGTAAGATATTATATGTTCCCAAAAATATTATTGATTATGAAATGAGACACTGCATGATAAATGAAAAATATTATTGATTATGAAATGAGACATGTATTAAGAACAAATGGGTATCAATGAAAAAATATACATTAAAAAAAAGAATAAATTTAATATTTTCGTACTGCGACGTATAGTGTCCTAAAGAGAACGTCCTAAAGATTCTTATAAAATCGTATTTATTTCAAGTTTAAATACAGCCAAACAAAAATATTATTCTCAATTAAAATGAAACTACGTGATGTAGTATTATTTCTATTTACTTTAATTTCTTTACCATGACCTAGGTTTCGTTGTATTACAACATCTTCAAGTGGGATATTAGCAAATATTCTGGTAAGGTGGGCTAAAGGTCTGGAAAGGGGGGTATTAGCAGAAGATCTGAAAGAAAGTAGAAATAATACTACATCACGTAGTTTAATTTAATTGTGAATAATGCATTTCTACAAAATTAACGCCAAATATATTCAAAAATATTATTATTTACTCCTGTGTAAATAAAGAACCTTGAATACATCTAATTGTGTCTTACTCTATTGTTTAAATATCAATATAAGAAAAATATTACTGTATAAAAATTTCGTGAATGATTTACGCTAAAGTAATTCGGATTTCGACATGTTTTTACCGAATGATCCATTCACTGAACCTTGTTGGTATTTTTTTAACAATAACATGAGAAAACGTAACTAGTAATATTACGAAATTTAATGTACTGATGCACGTCTTCACAGGAAATTACAATCTATTTATTTCCTTAATGTCATTTCCAATGGAGAAATATGCTCTATGCTTAACTATTTTGCTTAATTTTAATTGAGTTACGTTTTTGAGAGAAGAAAAACTAGATGATGATAGAAATTATACAAATTTTATTAGAGAAAACACATTCCAATTGAATGTTTTTCATTCAATTGAATGAAATATGCACGACGAAAGTGTTGGTAGTTTTACTTCTTTTTAAGCTATAACAGCTTAATAATATTGGACAATGCTAATATGTTGCATACAATTCTATTTCTTATTTTTCTACGATGTAATATATTTTTGCTACTTAATAATGCGAAAGGCTTTACCTTTCGCGTTATTACGAACTTCACTTTTGTGGTTCCAAATTGACAAATTCACTTATGTATACATATAGAATTCGTTTCATTTTACGGTTTCCCACTATAATACTAACTTTTCTTGTCCTTAAATTTAGCTTTAATTATATTTATTAATACTATTTTAATATCTAAAAATAATATATTTTATAATATTGAATGCGTATTTGGAAAATTACTTTAGTTCAGTTTGAACTAGATGCCAATTAGCCGCTATAAGTGGCATTGAAAAAAGAACATAAATTATTTAAGGTTATACGTTCATAACTTTCTTACAATTTCCAAGTTAAAAAATATAAATATATTGGCTAATTTTCAGACAAAACAGGAGTTGAAAATTGAAATGTCGGATTTCAAACGCATAAACAAACATAAGCTCGCTGCATGGATATCAATAAAATCTCTTGACATTTAAAAAACCTAATAAAATAACTGTAGATTTTCTACTCTGTTAGATACTGGACCATATCATGTAAAATTTAATAATTATTATCAGCTTGGATAAGACAAAATTTGGCGGGGACTCAAAGCGATATGCTCACAAAATGAAACTTTTTTTTTCCATGGCTTGTTTTACTTAGTTTTATTTGTATATCTAATTTTCAATATTTAATTATGGAAGTGTTTTAATACTCCTTCCGGTTAATATTATTTATTTATTTATTTACCCATACCTATCTGGAGAACACCAATGTTTCTTTAACGGTAATAAGACTAAGGACAAATAAAAAATTAATAAATTTAGTGACAAGACAGATTTCAAGAAATATAATATTTTTCCTCACAAACATATCACATTCAAAACTAGTTGGGATGATAAAAGTTGAAAACGCTGAAGAACTCATAAATTATTTTATTACCAAAAAGATATTTAAGCGAGATATTTATTTATTGAAAGTTATAGGGTAGAAAAGTCTTCTCAACCAAACGGTCTACGATCTTCATTCTTTTAATAATCAACTAACAAGTTTTATAAGTCGAATATTGGGACAGGCAAATAATTAAAACCTAAACAACGCATGACAAAAGTTCTTAGAAAGAAGGGAGGGAGCGGACTTTCCTTCTTCTGAACAAATGTTTAAAAAAAAATTATTTGCAATAAGGCAAATTATGATAAGACTGCAATCTCTCTCATGTACAATCGAAATGTCTGATCTAACTCCTGTATTATTTAGCACTAAAGACGTTTACGGAAAATAATCAATTTAATTGAAGAATATTAGAAAGACAACACACGAGAAACTCCTAATATAAATATCCTCTTTGCCAATTTTTACAATTCCGTATCGCAAAAAAAAAACGAAACAGAATTGGAAAGATTTTTTGTCCGAAATCATTTGACACAGAAACTTGAAATTTCTTATAGTTATGAAACATATTAAACTACATATATTTCAATACTCAATACTCAAAAATTTATTTTTTTATTTCAGGTATCAACTGAAGGAGCATGGGGTAATGATTCCCAAACATATTTTTTCAAAATTTAATTTGAGATAGTTCTATGATTATATTAAAGTGCCCAAAAGAAAACATAATGATCACCCACTTTTCAACTTCTCCTTACTTGGTAAAGTGAAAATTATGGAAAACAAAGAGAGTTACTTGAAATTTAAAGGAAGATTATGGCGGTGATTTTACATTTTTCAGTTTTGAGTTATTTTACGTCCGAGAAATATATGCCAAGTTCTACATGGTGAAAAGCAATATTAATAATTATAACTAGTTGAAAAGAAATACATATAATTGAAAGTTTATATATACTGTTTACGGAGCTCTTACAATAGGTTTCTCCTACTACTTAACAATGTTTTATTTCTTGATATAAATTGCAATTAGAATACCCACTAATAATTAGTTAATTACCTATAATTTCGTATAGATTTCATCATAGTAAATTTCAATAGTGTTTGCTTTAATATAACATTAATATACTAACAAATGCGTGAATCCGTCCGTAACTACCGTTTTTTCTTACGTCTAGTTTGTATTTGTATCACAGAGGCTGACAACTGTCTATAGATCAGATTGACTTTGATAGTGAGTATTATTATATTTTTTGGTAATGTATAAAAAATTATGGGGTGCGTGATATATTATAGTTATAAATGCAACGAAAGCTATTTATATGGATATGTCCCGTATTAATATTGTATTTTTTTATATTTTGAACGCTTCGAAACCATTACGATACAAACCAGGATTTTTTGTAACAATATTTTCTTAACTCCTGTTGTTACTCAAAAGTAAAAAACAGTTTCACCGGATGCAACCAAGGAATAAACAAATATTTGAATATCCATTGAAAAATTTTCTGTTATTTTAGAATATATTAAAGCGTGAAATAAGTTGATTTAAAAATATTGGGTTGGCTAAAAAGTAATGAGAGTTTTTTCGAAAATTATGCAGAAACTGAAAATGTTTTAGAAGCTTCCATGATCGAAGGTATATAAAGATCGTGACACGCTCTCATTGATTCAATAGAAACTAAGACGCTGCACTATTAACATGCATAGAATATGGACGACATTTAAACGCATATGAGATACTGTCTATTCTACGAATACCAATCTTTTCATTGTGCAGCCAAAGTTACGCGTAATATATGCAAATGTGTAGCTTCTGAAGCAATATCAGAAGCTACAGCAAAACGATGGTTCCGCGGTGATTATACCCTGAGTGATAAAACCACACTCTGGTCGAGCGGTGGAATTGGATAGCCACAGGTTAAAATTGCTAATTGAAAAAATAGCCGATAAACGACAACTGTTCTCGGGTGCTCCCTCGAAACTATAGAAAGTCAATTACACCCCTTGGGAAAAGCTTGAAATACGTTGCGTGGGTATCGCACGAACTTAGCCCGTATCAGCAGTAGCCCGATCCTCATATAGCCAAACAGATACACCTTAAAGTTTTGGATTTTGGTTGGACACAGATCCCCTAGCCGCCATATTCCTCACACCTTGCATTTACTGATTATGGTTTGTTTAGATCGCTAAGCAATAGCTTACCCGAAAAAAACTTTGATGATGAAGACCACCTACGACAGTTCATGGCATATTTTTTTCAACCCAAGTTACCTGAATTTTACGCAGATGCCATCCACTCTCTATTAGTGTATTCGAGACATGCAGTACAAAACGTTGATGATTATTACGTCGACGATTAATTAATTTTAAATTAACGCGTAAATAAAAAAACAATAAAAATTATCACATAAATGACTGCCCTTAACTTATTGGCCAGTCTAATAAAATACCTTCTTGCAAAGAGCATAATGCAAGCGAAAAACATGTATTGGAGGTTTGTATTTCATAAAGAATCGTAAACGTGTGTACCTTCCTTGTTTAATTATTCTTTTGTTTTATGGAAAAAAGTATTTTCGAATTTTTTATTTAAAAAATATGCTTAAAAATTATAACTCATTTTTATTTAAAAATTATTGGCTTAATATTCATATAATTTACCTGAGAAATTAAAAAAAAACCATTATATATTTCCATTCACCATACTAATGGCCAACAAAGAAATGTAAACATTTATTACTTTCGTTAACCAATTTTACGTTACGAACATTATACGTTATATCACATTAATTTATAAAATTATACGAATTTTTGCAAGAATTTATAATAACATTTATCTTAATAATTTAGTGATCTTTGTTTGCCTTCTCAATTACTGTGTTCAAGTAATCGAACTGCGAATAACTTAACACTTTATCTACGTTCGGGTCATAGAGGCAGAATCACTGCACTACAGGTCATATTGTACAAATAATGACCTGTAGCGCAGTGATTCAAATTTTGGCACCTGAATAAGAGGTTAAGGGTTCGATTCCCAGCCGGGTATTTAAACGTCCATGAATTATATATCTAATTGTGAATTATTTGTTATACGTTGAGGTTGGCTGAGAGATATAGTTAAATATACGGCCGCAACCCACCATGTTTGGCCTCAAAAAATGTACTCGTAAAGAAAATTTATTTTTAGGAGGATTGTATACGCTGATTATCTCAGAGGCTGAGAGGTAGCTGGGGGCCGAAACGCAACTTTTATTGTATTTATACATATTTTAGGCATTAAATGTAATGCATACACTTATCAGGCGAGTTATGACGTACTATAACAGTCTTGAAAAAGAAAACCCATTATAAGTGGATTTTCCACTTAATTGATTAAGTGGAAAATAATATAATAACTGAAATAATATTCTGAAAAAAACATGTATCTACGTTTGTAATTTGGTACAAGTAGTTTAAAAAGTAAAGTATGTATATAAAAATACAAAAAATGGCTGTGAAAAATATCACATTTACCTCATCTCAAATAATTAAATAGTTATTTCAAATTGACATATCTACATTAGTTTGTAAAGTACTTGAACAATCTGGAAAATATTTGGATAGAAATCCTTTTTTGTAAAATAGGAAAATTAATCCTATTTTACAAAAAAGGATTTCTAGTAATAGTTTTGGTCAATACACCTTGAGACTTAGTTAATAATATTATTTTAAAACCGTACTTTCGTCGGAATTTCATAAAATCGTCACTTTATAAGATAAAAATAGTAAATTGTGCTTAGAAATTTGTAAAAGAAATTTCAAAATTGTTTTATTTTTTGCCAAATGCTGGCGGATGGTTGTAGCTAGTTAAATTTAATTCGAATAGATATGCACTAGTGACACAATATGATTCCGTATGCATTGCTTGAGCAAGACCGATATACGGTATGTTTGGATTGTTTATTATCGATAAAAAGTACGTTGGAACGGTACCGCTAAAAGAAAACATAATATATAGGATTACACTAAAAGCCAAAGCGTTATGACAATGTTTATTGCATATTATGCTATTGACTTTTATTATATGTAAATTTGGTAAAACCAAATTATTAATTTTCGACAAGTTTGTATCTAAGAAGTCTCTATTATTACTAATAAACTTAACATTTTAAGCTTACTCAAAAACAATGGGTCTGAATAGCCATTCCTTGGCAAAGCTTCATAAAGTATTGCAGCAAATAAAGTGTTCACCGAAAATGTATTTATGGAGTTAATTATTACAACAAAGTTTGCATCTCGTGAAAATTAAAGTTAATTCGAGCCAGAAATGCGGACAGCCTCTCTTATTTAAGGAGGAATCAAGACTCATTAATAACAAAACTTGAGATGCAATATTTTCGCTGTTAATATTACGATGTTGGATTAAATTAAATTACAAGTAATGAAATATTTCATATCAGCTGTGAAACGAGAAAGTTTCTTCTTACCTTTACTTATTTTCGTTGAATAAGTAAAAGAGAATTTTAGTACGTTATTAAACAAATAATTTTCTTACGTTTTATATAAATTTAGTGATGTTATAAATTGAACCAAGTGGACACAGTAACAAACACGGACTCTGAGTAAAAATAATAATTACACTAAATTTAAAGTCATGAAACAATTCCTAGGAAATTGTCTAAATTAACTAAAATAAATATTTGGAGCATTAACGTTTTTTAATAACACTCTATATATATAACATCTCAATAATATACAATAAATATAATCTGCTATCTGTATCTGTTTAAATAATATGAGACTCTTTTAGATGAATCCAGGTCTGAAAGTTTGTTCTATCCTAAGATGAATGGTACTAACGTGAGGAGTAGGTGGTTAAGTTCCACAATTTATGTCAAAATATCATTAAAAGATACGAATCGAAATGAGATTTTGACCCCTATAAAAAATTTCTTCCGTATCTCCTCTTTTCAATAACACATTGTACATTATATGTGTTGAAAGTGTTTTATCTCGATATTATAAAGACAGTCTACCGGAAAGATTTTTTTCAAATTTGAGTTCGACTCCGGATTTAGGTTTTCAGTTCATTTAATCTGCACTAACATTCAAGTGACTTAACAATTTCAGAGTTAAGTAGCAATAAAATAGAAGACGTACTTTTCCTGAAACAGATAATACTCATAGGTGTTATATTTGACTGGTTTTCACCTAACACAATTTCGGGTTTAGCCTTTATTAGTATTAAATATCCAAAATAGTATATAATATTAAAATATCCTAAACAATTCTCGTGTCAGATTGACATCTTTATTAGTATCATCGAATTAATAGCTCTTTCACCATGAAGGTTTGTAAAAATTAAAATAAATTACTTATGCAAGAAAATACTAGAAAATTTATTTCGTCAATATGCAAACCGAAGAAGCTTTTCAGAAAAACTTCCAAATAATAATTTTTTGAAAGTGAACACGTCAGAAAATTGTGATTTATAAATAAAATCAATATATTTAAAAGAATTTCAAAAAACATTGTCCATTTCCATTATTTGTACGAGTAGACATGTATAATTTTTTAAACAAATTCTTTTAAATTTAGTCAACTTCATTTTAATAATATAATTGATTAGTTACTTACGATTATCTGTTTTGAAACCATATATATGTTAACATAATTGATGCAATACTCGGTATATATTCATTTGCATTAAAAATTAAAAATGATTACTTTAATGAAGCCGCTCATTAAAATATATTTACATATTTTATTTGAAAGATGAGTGGTCCACTATTTTATTTTTCTGCTAGCTTTTTATTTTAATCCAATCGTCTGTCAGACATTTTCAATTCGGTATGTATTTATTTGCATTCTTATTATCAATAATAATAATAATATTACTAATCGGTCAAATAAATTTTAATCTAAAAAACTTAATTATTTGATTGAATTTAAATTTTACCAAAGGATTTTTCATCAAGGCTCAATCCTTTTAATATTTTATTATCATTAATTATTTGCGTGCTAAATAAATTTATTCTTGTATTGTGTGAAAGAAGTTGTAACTTATAAATAAAATAATTTACAAGTATAACTTATAAACTTAATTTTATAAGTAATAGGTATAAATATTTAATAATTAAAAAAAAATGAAGCAAGGACTCGTACGAGAAAGTATTTAAATATAAATAAAAAATCATTATTTATGAAAGTAAAGTCATGTTATCCATAAATAGATTAAGTTTCGGTTCTATTGATGAATTGTCTGAATGCGATTATGAACCCTACAGAAACTGAGAAAATCTACAAATACTAATGAAAATGTATCTGTGAACGAAATTTTTCTACCAGTAAAGAAGATTAGCTCCAATGTAAAGTTTGTCAAAAATGGATAAATGAAAAATGTGGCGTCAAGGCCACTTTTAATTTTTTTTTTTAAATTTGTTTCATTAAACTTAAATTTAAACAAACCCTAATAAGACAAATCGTTGATCTGCTAAATCCTGTATATTATAAAAATATTCCAAAAAATTATTAAGCATGTAGGTAACACAAGAATATTTATAATATTTAGGTTTTATTTTAACATGTCCCTTTCATTACTCTCAAGCCATTGAAGGCCAGCCTGTCATGAATGAAGCATACCTTAAGGTTTTTTAATTTGACTTTAACACACAAATATTTCGAGAAAATACTGTTTTTCGTTTACATTTTCAAAAATGATTAAGTATAGTTACAGTTATACCGTAAAAACTTTTTTCATTATATCTCATTTATTGCTCAAGATCTTTCACTTCACCAAAGCTTATTGTTTCCTAAACGGATCTCTGTATCATAAAAGGGTTCATACCAAATTAATCCCCATTATTTTTCAAAGATGATTCAACCATATCGTATAAAATGGGGTATGTATATAAAAAAAATAAACCCTTATTTACATGTAGGGGACCTAAAATTTAAATTAATTTGAAACCATTTTATTGCATAACTTTTTAGACGTTAGATATACGTCAAATCAACTTTATAGTACCAATTGCCTGTGAGTATAATGTATAAATATAGAATAAATATGCTAGTGGCTGTGACAGATGGATATGGCAAAACTGTAACCATTCCAAGTTTCAATACCGATCATAAAAACGATCGGAGTCTCTCCTGTTTATTACTGACTTTCTTTTTATCTTTTGTTATTATAGGATTTTACATTTAGTTAATAATTGGAAAACAAAAGAAATGAAACAAAGCAATTACACATACATAATATATTCTACAACCCTATTTCAATAAGCGATTCTCATCAAAAACGATACACCGTAAGAAAATGTTCTCGCAAACATCCGAGCCGAACCCAAATAGACATAAATAACTCTAAACTCGAATAACAATATAATAACTATATCTCGTAGGCAATATTCCACTACAGCCCCTGTCATTAACAAGGATTACAACCCTATACATCCTAATAATATTAATTAGAATTCTTGCGTGAGAGCGTAGGGCGGGCATCGCTCCTTGCGAATAATTACGTGATGTAGATATGTCGACCAGGATCTGGAAGATGAAAGACAGCGTTTCTCAGGATACATTTCATTCGCTAATTGCTAATGATGATAAATTTATGACGATCTCTTCAATGGATCACTTCCGGTGACATATTTAATGAAGTTGTGATAAATTGTTATTTATTTTAATTAATCATCAAATTGTTCTTTTAATTATACCAAAAATTGTTAAGATTGGGCTATTATACATTAAGTGATGTGATTTTAAAAGACTTTTCTGTTTTGCTAAATAAAAAAGGTATGCGTGTAAACATCGAAAGTTTATATTTGTAGAATTCATTCATAATTTTCTTATGCCCTTAATAAATGACGATTTTTATTTATTCTATGCTTCAGTTAAATAGGAAGCTACGAAATAATTACCGTATGTCAATGTGTGTATATGTATGTATCTAAAACCAAGATTTTGTTGGGTTTTCTGTGAACGACAGATCCATTACAGTTTACTCAATTTTTCCAATAAAATACCGTATAGCACCATGATAAACATGAAGCAATTCCAATAAGAGAATGGAAATGAAATAAATATTTAAAAACTAACTATTGAATGGTACAATAATGTATATATTTAATACAATAAAACTGTAATAGAGTAAATTATGTACATGGAATATATTTCAAAAAGAGTAATTGGAATAGCGTATAGAATGATAATACAAGCTAGAATATTTTTAGAATTTTTGTCTATGTTTCTGCTTGTTTCTAATAATTTGTTCCTCAATCTCGCAAAATATGTTGATCGAATTTTAATGAAATTTAATATCGTAATAGTTTATGCCATCTTAGCAACATATAGGATACTTTTTACCTGGGTATTACAAATTTTAAAAAATAACTCTGACTTGGTACATATTACGATATTGATACTTTCAACTTTATCTATTAACCTTTTAGTGAACTTTATGCTCATAAATATTCTAAAATTATTAAGAAAAAAAGAATAATAATGATAATAATAATAATAAAAATAATGAAAAAAATTTAAATAAAAATAGAATAATAATGATGATAATAATAATAATAATAATTTCGACAGATTAGTCGGATAAACCGTGGTATAAATTTTACTCTCATAGAAAAGTCTGTGTTGATTTTTTAAACAAATTCATATTGCGTCGAAATTTATCCATCCATCTTTTATCCATTGTCAATATTTTTTTACGTATGACGGTCATTCTAAACCATAATTAATTTTCTTTGTATCAATGTTCATCAAAGATTTGGTAATAACATTTCACAGTAGATGGTACTGTTAGCAAATTAAATGTTGCTAATATTCCCAAGTTAATTGAAATTGCAGGTACGTATATTATAAAACCATATCAAATATGAACTAACTTTTGCTTGCCTTTCAAATAAAGTTAAAATGCTACATTTTAACTATTTTTTTTAAAAGTAGGTGGCAGTAAGTTAATTTGTGTTAAATATTAATTCGGTTCTACAAAAACTCTTCGAAATCTAGCGATTGCTGACAATGGTATATTATTTTTATATTATTCAGTCTGTAGAATATTTATTCTAATTTTATAGTTTTCTATGATGACGGATATACACACACACGTGTATATATATATATATATATATATATATAGAGAGAGAGAGAGAGAGAAGATAAATAAATTATTTTCAATTTTCGATAATTTTTATCCATTTCCATTTCGAATTTAGAACATAGTTATTAAATTGTGAAGGGAACAAAAAATATTTTTTTTAAATAAGTTACTACTCTAAAAGACGATAAGAAGACGCGCATTTTGTATATCTTTAAATCTTTTGACAGAGTTGCAGTTAAAACTAAGATACATTTTTGAATTGATTCAAAGAATTAGTTTCTGTTTAACCTTCGTTTCTCTACAATTAAAAGAAATAAGAAAAAAGTTTGAAAAAACAATGTTGCCTTCAAATATATAATACATTTACAAGCAAAAAGTATTAAGTAAAGTATTAGTAACAACTAAGTTATAAACCCAAACAAGTCACATATTTGTCAGGACTTAATATTTATATCCATTACCGCAGTACATCCTAATATTCCGCGGTAATTGTATAGGTTTATAAGACATAATTTCTCAGAATTTTTCGTCATTTAAAAAAGTTATAACTCTAAATTTTTCTGAAAAGTTATGAAAATAAGGAAAGAATTAGAAATTTAGGATTTTTTTTTTCTCTGCTAGTTCCTTTACTTTCTTTTTAACTGTTGTCTTTTTGTGATTTTCGAGACTTTTATGTTAATTTCGTCTTTTACTTGACAAATATTATTATGTAATATTATGTAAAGTATGTCAGATCCTCAACGCCAAACGACTTTCCAATATGTAATGAATATTGTGTACATATTTAAATATTTCAAAACTTTAATTTCTACAAACTAAAAACGTACAATAAATCTCCTCTCTGCATCGGTAAGCTATCTCATAGGTTTTCATATACACGAGAATCCCATTGGAACTTTCGATAGCGTTGATTACGTGATCTGGATATTTCGTGGGTCGTTTCTATACAACGTTATTTCGGAAATGCTTCTTTCCAGTTATATCTGCGGCTGCGGTGGTTGAGGATTGCTATTCATAAGTGTGGCATTAACGTGGCTTTGGAATAAAATGGATATGTTAATGATATTTGCAATAATTTTGTAGATATTTATAACAACGCTTTACGGTACCATGTACAAATGATAGAACTTTTTGTGGATTTAGGTAACTCCCAAAAGATTGGTAAAGTTAAGATGTGGAATATTGAATGTCCATTCATATCCAATTGCTGTTGGTCGTCGAACTTTAGGTTTGGTAATTTTCGGATAAAATACCGATTTATTAGATAGTTTTCGAGTCAATATATTCACGGTCTCTAAAACTATCTGTCAAAAAGTGTGAAAAATCGATACTATTGATAATAGGAATTGAAGAAAAATTGTGATAATCACATAACTGAGGTGCGTTTTCATATGCACAATTTAATTATTTAAGTTTAAAGGAGATCCAAAGTATTAAAAAGAGTTAAAAATTATTCTCAACATGAAATCCTTAAAATAAAATTTGATAACTATTTTTATTTTATATTTTGTTTATTTTTAAAGTTGTTGCAATGTTAACATAACATGATTTATACAATTGTTATGTGCGCATTATTCGCTACTGGCCTGGATTTCAGGTATAGCTTGAGATGTTTATCAACGTAACGATCTGGAACGTCGATAGTGCCAATAAAAGTTCAATTACGATGGTCTCTTAGCTTTTTATAGCTGAATGCTGTAAACGGAACACATATTCCTCTATCCATCTATCTGTTCCTTCTGTATGTACCAGAATCATAACTCTTCCAATTCAATCTCGATAGTGATGCAATTTTACAGTATCACCTAGATAAATTACACCAACCAAAACAAAAAAAAAACAAATTATTTTAAAAACCTCTTTTTAGAAGAAATATGTGACTATTTTTTTTCACAGACCTAATTGAGGATACCAAATAAAAGGTTTCAAAGTTGTCACAAGAAATTGCGGTTCTATTAGTCTCCAACTAACAAAAAGTGATCCTCTGTTCTGTAAATTACCTATAAGCCATAAATGTAAAATATTTGTAGGAATTATAATAGTGGTATTTGGTAAACCTTCCGAAAAAATTACTTTGTTTAAATTTTATTGATAAATTAAAGATGTACTGACACACAAGTTATTATTTCTTTTACGTCTGTGAAGTATATACTAGATAATATAGTTACAGAAGGAAATATAATAATAATATTTTCAATAGCTTAAAAAAATATGTACTCCCAACTGTTTTATCGTTTATCTACTTAATTAGTTAGGGAATTTTCAGGTTTGTGATTTCTATTCTTACATAAAGTTCTGTATATAAATAGCAGGGCTACAAAATAATTTTCTTTCCACAACTCTTCTGGTACTAGATCTTCGTTTCTTTATTATAATTTCTACTAATTAGCTTCATGTCTGGTTTTAATCAGAAGCCACGAAAAAAGAAATTAGTTAGATGCTACTTAAGTTGAAGTAACAAATAGATGTACTTAAATAGAATGGAGCTTTTGCCGGTGTTGGTTTATTGCCCGCCCACTAAAACTCAATACTTTAAAACAATATATACATACAACATGAATTTACTGTGTGCTTCTACAAATATCATGTATTCTATCTAACTTTGACTCGTGCAATTACACAATGTAACAAACAGGCATCCAATGCTGCCACAACTGACTGGACACTGCATGCAAATTTAGACCCTGATCTACTTGCAAATTGAAATTTATAATATCTGAATATATGTAAATTCGAACTTTGATAATTTGAAAGCAAGATTCAAGTAACTAAATGCATGTGCTATCGTTGCAGACTTCAATTTGTAAAGTAACGTTAAAATATTGTGGCTCATACTCGCTTTTACAATATATATAGAATCCTACCTAACGTAACTCAAAAAATACCTCTGCTGAATATTAAAGAGAAAAAAGGATTTTATAATAGTTGATAACACTGTTGATAAGAACAGATCCGTATATTATGTGATTAGGCTATAATTTTGACAGTTGTTTGAAGTCCGCGAAAAATTGCATTTTCCCTAGATGCATTGAAATATATAATGTTTTTCGGACTAGTGTTTAAGTGTGTGTCATCGATGAAATTGTTCAACAATTTTGATTCAGGTTTGTGTTATAATTTAATGACATTTACGTGATGACAGCAGATCAGATTATAATTATTTAATATGTCGACCATGACCTTACAACTACTTACAATAATTACAAAAACCACTGACAACTATTACTTAAACTGTCGACAATAATTATTAAGTGACAAACATAGGTTTACAGTAATTTTCAAACAAATTTCTTAACAAAACTCTTCACAAAAAAATTACAGTTACATTTTATACAAAAATTATATTTAATACAGCATAATTATAGAGTTATTTACGTGACACGAACATGGTTATAAACAAAAATATTTTTTAAAAGAAAAGAGCGTATTTGTTGTCGATTTAAGTCTACTTTTTTTTAAGTAAAGCATTAAAAGCTTGACGCTAAATGACGCTAAATGTTATTAATCATGTGTCCTTCGGCCTTACTTATTAGCTAATGCAATAATTAAAAATCAACTTCTATCTGTTTCGAATAAATTGACACGAAAAAAGTATTTTTAGAAACAAAAATAAAGAGATATATGCATGCATAAATATATTAATTGGATTTACTGTCAATAAATAAAATTACATAAAACTTTCATTGCATTGAAATATTTCCTCAAAATTATTGAGTTTTCTATAAACAATTTTGACATTAAATAAAATTGCAAAAAAAATATCAAGATGGTATTTAGAAAGTACCGAATGAAATATTTCATCGTCGAACTTGGTATGAATAAAAGAGGCAATCCTTCTTTCGACTAAAAAAGTCTAAATCATATCAATTGATTCAAGCCAAGTTAAAATTCACTGCACTTAGCTGAATGCCAATCGATTGTATGTTAAAAGAGCACATTCACAAGATAAATGAGCACATTTCTACATATTTTCAGTCCAAAACTTTTCTGAATTAACCGGTACAAGTGAAGGTACCGTTTTAATTTACCGAGAAAAGTATTAGATAAAAATACTCACAGGAGCATATAATAATCATGTATGTGCAGAGACCTACAAGAGTTTAGACTAAAATACTTCTAGGAGCGTATCATAATCATGCATTTAGTATGTGCGCATGGAACCGTGAATATTTAACGCTTTCGTAAAAGTATATAAGAATTACTGAGTAAAAGTAAAAGCTAAATAATTTATAATAGCTAAATAATTATTTAACGACGTGTATTTCAGATTTATTCAGGGATGCATGCATTGTGGTAATAAAAAATAATTTCATTATATTTGGTAGTTAGGAAAGTAATAAGTGTTTTTTTATAGAAAATAATAGAAATTTCTATAGTGCAATAAAGTAAAGTAGTTGGTGTGAACTATATAAATATCTAACAACTGCTATGGGCTGTTCCATTATTTAATCGACCTAACGATGGGGTTTTAAAATTAAATTGATTTTTCATTAAAAATACTTTCCATGCTCTAACCTTTTTTACAAAATATTGAGAGACGTAATTTTTGTTATAATATTCAACCATATTTTCGAAAAGAACATAAACATTTTTAACACGAGCATTTGGTAAATTTAATTCTGTTACTTTACATCAATAATTTGAAGATATAAAGAACGATGGAACCATAGTTTAAGCGTGTTCTGACATAAACTGCTAGTATTTAATTTTTTTAAAGAGTTAAGTAAATTCATTCTGAAAGTCTATGAGATAAATTGGATAATAAAATATTATAAATGACGAAAGTAGTAATTTTATAGGGATGTTAAATGAAATCTTTATTCGTTACATACCTTTTTGTTAAGTTTTTTCCAAAGTCTACCATTCTATTAAGTGCCATAAGCAAGCGAACAAGGATATTTAAACTAGTAAACATATTTCTTATCAATAAGTGGAGCTTTTTTCTACCTTTGAAGTTATCTATACATTAATACTTTACAAAAAACAAGTCGTGATTGCCTGATTTTCAGACAAATGGCCAACATCTTCCCAGTATAGGCTGTGATATATTAAGATCTTACTGAAGAAAATAAATGAAAGAACGAACAGATCACCGAAGTGTCTTCTTAAGCTGTGTAATTTGTTTAATACTGAACTCCTTGAAAACAATTCGATATAAATCATTATCTCGAAGTAAAATTATTTTTGGTACACTTGATATAATAATTCAATATTCATTAGATTTAAAGGAAATAAAAGGAAATGAAATAAAATTATTTCTGAAATATCCTTCGTCATTATTTATATAGATAAAACGTATATTTGTTACTAACAATATGTATTAATTAATTTAAAAATGAACATTCGATTTGCGGAAGCAAGAATCCATTTTAAGTAACGGTGTATTATTTACAACGCTGATAATTTGTTTTCGTTACACCGTTATGAAATGACTAAATTCAAAAGCATCAAAGAGCATGAAGCAGTTGAATTTTGTTGACCTGTTGATTTCCGCAGACGAGAAACTTTGCGCAAATTTTCACGATTCACTTCGATTGAGAACGTCACTAAGATGAACTGTCATTAATTCAGAAACTAGACTAATGTCATTAATTATTTACTAGACAAATACGGTCTTTTCTACTAAGCTAATGGCAGAATATAACAAAATACTAGTACCGGAAACTGGATTATGATCGTGTTATTTGATGGCGTCATATAACTTCTTTTCTCTAATAATTTCGTTTAATGTGCTTTTCAACAAATATACTTGAATATTTCAGTAGTATTATTAGGCACGTTCACTTTTACTAATGATAGACCGTCATACTACCCATAATATGATATAACGCTCTTGTACTAACAATCTTATTCTAGAATAAAAATGTTAGTTCCATATTCATTATTTTAGTACATTCTAAAATTAAAATCAGCGAAAATATTTATACATAGAAATTATGATTACTGACAAAGTGATTAAACTGGAATATATTATTAAAAGTGTATAAATTAAAAAGATCCTGATTTTTGGAGAATTAAGACCACCTCATTACTGTATCTATATTTCCTTTACAGATCATAGCATAAACAAATTTATATTTTACTTGTACAAGTAGTATAAAAAGGCATTACAATTGATCATGGAATATTGTTACGCTTATTTTTCTATCTTTTAATTTGTACAATTAAACAAGAAGGTGCCGTTGTGCACCATAATTTATATTAAAATTATAATTATTCGAACACGAAATTTAATTTTGATTATTTATAACTTGCATAAAGTAAAATTAATAAATAATGGTAAAACAACTATAATGGTTTATACCTAACATCATTCACCAATGTTTTCGTTTTGTTGGCCTAAATCCACAGGCAAAATTATTTCCTTCTATCTATCTCGAAAGTATACGATTATATAGTTTCGGTTTGCAATTGGGACTTACAATTAACCATAACTAAATTAAAGTAGTAATATTGAACCGTGGACAGAAGTTAGAATTCACCTGCGTTTTCAACATTCAAACTATTAACGACTTCATTTCACTGAGCTCCAGCATAAACAGTAAGAGATGTCCGTGAAGGCAATATCGTAATCAATATTTATTGTGGAAAGTTTTAAGGGTTAATATTATGTAAAATTCATATTTGTGTAATTGCCAATTAAAGTGTAAAATTAATTGTAATATTAAATATTTTTTTAAGTACATTCCAAAATATTTCCCATCGAATATAGGGATTCAAATTTGGCCAATGACGTTTTCTTTTAAATAGCAAGTTACGAGAAACGAGAAATTTCATTCCAAATGGAAACTTTCTATTTTTTGCTTATGGCGAATTTCAATATCCGTTTACTGTTTGTCATAGTGCTGTTTAGTAGATAATGTTTTGATCTATTATGGTTTGAAATTAAGGTAAGCAATTTGATTACGACTAATACAAACAATTATAGTCCTCGGATTAGGAGATGGTGAACATAATAAAATGAACCGCATTTATAGGTCTGGAGAAGAATGGTAATATTTGTTTAATAAAATAATGAATTATATTTAAATTTATAAATAAACCACAAAAGTTTATTAACAAATACCTAGTTGAATATTTTTTTAAATGAATTGTTTTATTTTATTAGATTGGCATTTAGTGGCAAAAACAGGTTTTTTTCTTGGGATATCATTAAAAATAAACCTAAAAATATGTTATTCGGAATATTCAATGTTCACCAGTCCGGCTATTGTAGCTATAAATGTATATTTCTTGGTGTCTACTAAATTAATTTTTCGTCATATTATTTTCTCAATACATCAAAAGGATGAACTTATTCTGGAAACAGAAAGTGAAAAATATAAGTAAATATTTTTAAATATTGAATAGTAAATGTGTTACAGGATTCAGTTCAAGAATGGTAATAGTATTAATCTTTTACATTGTTTTGATTAGGAAAAAGTCTGAATTTAGGAAATATTCGCTTTAATATTAATTAAACGTACAACCAAAATGACTGACACGGTAGAAAAGTATTTAAATTTCTTTTAAAATTCTAATATCTATGTGTTATTTAATCTACATTATTCCTCAATGTGCATAATGTACTGAACATATTAAAAACTACATTAAGTACTACTAAGTATATTATGGAAGAGCCACCTAAATTGCACCTATATTGAATATATGGTAGACGATCTGTACTTGTTATATTATAGTCCTCGATATGTACTGAGCATATCAAATATGACTATGCGCTAAGCGTATTATGGAAGATACAGTTAATTTGCATTTGTCCGGAATATATGGTGATAATTGATGCTGACAATATTATAGCCGACAATTTGCACTGAGAGCATTACGTATGGCGGTATGTACTAAGAACCTTATAGTCGAGACGGCGAAATTGCACGTGAAATGAGCATATTGCATATCTATTAAGTATACTAACTCTGCTGATATGATAGACTAGGAAATTATTTGAACTGCTCCATTAATATTTCAGTTGGATTGAAGCCAAGTAATTTTTATGATTATTATTTAGGATCACTACTGGTTTAGGAGGTTTAGTTAAACTAAACCTCCTAAACCAGTAGTCGAAAACTGTTGAACATTCTCCTAAGAATAATTTGCCTCCATTTTACTAAATTCAAACTCTTTATAATAGACGTACATTAAATACGAACTCAAATCCCAAATTTAAATAAATTAGACAAGTAATTATATTAAATTAAAATGCTATAGGAATCCCATTCCTCTTTAGTGGTAAGGAATCATGATTTGACAAAATTTTATTCGAGACGGAAATACTGCAATTAAAGTATTATTGCAATAAAGCAATCTGGGAAGAGCTAGTATTTTATTTAAATTATGCAAATATTTGTTTTGCTAAAAAGTAATGAATGTTTTTTTTTCGAAAATTATCTAAAAAATATGGGGATGTTGTAGAAGCTTCCATGATCGAAGGCGGTCTCTCTTACTGATTCAGTAGACATTAAAACGCATGTGAGAAACTGTTTATTCTACGAGTTCACTCTGTTGCCGACGCTACTCGTAACATATGCAAACGCGTAGCTCTTGAAGCAATATCTGAAGCTGCTTCAAAACGATGGTTCCAGTGGTTTCGCAGCGGCAATTATTTCCTGAGTCGACCACGCTTTAGTCGTGTAATTGGATAGCAACAGTTTAAAATTGTTAATGGAAGAAGAGCTGATTAGCGACACACTGGCTATCAACTGGGTTTCTCCCATGAAACTATAGAGAATAATTTTCAGCTCTTGGAATAAAACTTGGAATAATTTGCATGTGCACATAAACTTAGCCCGGAACAACCGTAACTGTATACCGGTCTTCATGTAGCCAAACAGACCCGCCTTAAAGTTGTGGACTTTGGTTGGACTCAAATCCCCTACTCGCCATATTCCCCAGACCTTACACCTTCTGATTATTGTTTACTTAGATCGCTCAACAACGCCTTATTCGAAAAAGACTGATGGTCAAAACCACCTATGACAATTCAAAAGCCAAATTTTTCATTCCAATCCACTTGAATTTTACGCAGATGCTATTCACTCCCTGCTAGAACGTTGGAAACGTATAGTAAAAAACTATGGTGTTTATTATATCGAGGATTAATTAATTTTAAATTGGAAATATCATAAAAAATTATAATGTTAATGACTGCTAATTACTTGTTGGTCAACCAAATATACTTTAAAAAGAAAAGTTTCTATAAATTTTTAAACGTCTACATGAACGTCGGAAATAAAATGTATAATACGAACATTTTAAAAAATAAGTTTAATTGAAACTAATTGTTATACGTAAACGATGTTAAATCAAATCTTCTGTAAGATGTGAAGAGGTGCCTACAAAAATATTGTATCTTTGTTAATAAATCTGATTTAATACATACTTCGTTTACTAATTTCTAAAATATACAGACCACACAAACTATCTTATTAAACCGATTTTCAATTAACTTTCATGAATTCATGCGTTCTTTGTTCTCCAAAATTTTTGGTATCAGATGCGTCACCACAATATATTTAAATTTATTGAAGCATGAGCGAGTAATGGTACAAAAAAGAACGGGCAGCTGCGAATTCCTAGTGTGTCATTTAATAATTGTATGTTACAGGCACTTACAATTGAGTTTATTGTATGGACGACTTGATGTTCTTAGCAAATTAAGAAAGTAAAATATAGAATTAATTTGTATTTTCCTTATTTGAAAATAAATTAAGCATGAATAAAACGCACAGTACGAAGGGTTAGTGCATATTAAAATACAAAGAGACGTTTGAATATTTAAGGGTACTTATCATTTCTATTCAAATATTTCTTAATGAAGAAACTTTATTCACTAAGTATGTATATTACCAAGAATAACTTTTATAGCCGAAAAATTTAATTAGTAGCCTACATTTCTTTAATTTATTATTATAAATTGCACGTAATTTTACATAAAGTTTACAAGTTAAAGATGGGTAACCTCCATCTTTGATGCACTGCAAAATGATTTGGATACAAAAACCTTGTAAGGAAAAGGCCGCGAAAGAAATGTTTCTAGAAATTTTCAATTGCATTTGAAAGGCTGATAGCGACGAGATACATGAGAAATCAAATATCATCCTCAAGTTCGATATATAAGGAGGTACGTTGACAAATTTGCGTTGCATTAAAGTTTAGTTTTCTATTTCTATGTTTTTATGTAACTCAACTGAATATTTCAGTAAAATTTTATCATAATTGACCTTAAATTGAAAGGGCTATACTATATAATACTATGTTCTAGAGACGGACAAAGGACATCATGAAATTTGAAAGTTTCTTTTTCGAATCACTTAAGAAACCAAAACTGAAGTATATGAGACATTTGAACCTACGTTTTTAGTAAAGACGCTTTTGGATACTTACAATTATCGCGAGATAATTTTTGGTTTACAATAAATTATAACACGTTACAATATGATATTATCCCAAATATGTAGCTTGGTTGACTATAAACTTGCCCTTGTAGCAATAAATAATACGAATTTATACATTAAGGTGATAACTAAACAAATAAGTGTCCTCTGCGCATACCAATCACATAAAAAAAGTATTTGATAAATACTCCATGAAACTCTCATAACATTTCCAATAAGTGGCCTCGCCAACCTTTGAATACATCTTTTATATTGCCATAATTACATTTTAAGTTTACAGAGGTAGTTTACCTTATGCAAGCTCTCGACGTAAACAAATTTTAGACGAAACAATTGTACAAATTTGTAGCGAAGCATTGAGACCGCAAGTATTCGCGTAATACCATTACGTCGGGTAATCGCCTTCACTAAAGAAAACGATTTCGCCGAAAATAATTACAAGAAGAACATTTACTTTTATAAGAAAATAAAAAAAATTGAACTGTTCTTTATTTGGAAACGCCGTGTAATGCATATTTAGTCGAGGAAGGAAAAAAATTTCCTTACATAAATATGTGTTTGTGATTGTGAGGGTATGTATATGTAGTGGTGTGTATAGAGTGTTGCAAAATTTGTACACTCTGGAAATAACATTTCTTTATAGAATAATAGAAGACACAAAAACAGCTTAGATCAAATTTAGATTAAATTCGTAGATATACACCATTGATCTAATATTTCCAAAATGTCGGCGATACAAAGGGTAAAAAAACTCGCTAAAAATCACCGTATTGCAAATGTACATATATGATATGTAAATCAAAAGAACTTTTTAAATAATACAATTTACAGTTGAAAAATATTATACTGTCATTTAATGAAAAAAAAAGAAAAACACTGTAAACTGTATTCCAATCTGTGTGCCCACGGCACTTACGGAATTTTCACACAGTGTGGTCGTTTTGATAAATATTTCTCGGAAAATAGTATATTTGATTTTATATTTAAACCATGCATTAAGAAATATTTCCATGGTCAATTAGTTAATATTTATTTTTTTCTCGTAGTAGATGTAGGTAGGTATGCCAGCTACGCTAGATACCTGGATGACGTTTTAAAACAAAGTTAACTGCCAGTCAAGTTTATTATTTAAGACATAACATATATTTCCGAACTGTGTTATTTATGTATAATGATAAAATTAAATTTTAATTAAGAAACTAAAAATATAAATTAATAGAACTCAATTAACTGGCATTGTCTTTTAATTTATTTTCTTAATTTTTTAACAGTTTTCCGAATAACAAACAATCAGTTCAAAAGTGGGTTTTTTGACAATTAAATGCAAGATGACCCACAATTTGAAAATGTTCTTTTAGTTTTTTCAAACTAACGAGGAAAATAACATGAAAATTCGTGCTAATATTCATTCCCATTTAGATTCAATTAAACGTTCCTTCTAAACGAATTTTAAACTACAAAATGGCCGTGCGCATATAATTCATTCTTTTGTTTCATTAGGATGAAACAAATTAGAAACTTGCAAACAAATGAAAACCTTTAAGAATTTGGCGTTGCTTTCTTATACAGAATGCTTGTCAATAGAACAAAATATTATCATATAAATCCAAACAACTTGCCAACCTTTGAATTCATCTTATATATTGCCATAATTATATTTTAAATTTACAGCCGGCGTTTATTTTGTGCAAGCTCTGTATACAAAATATTTTCATGCCAAAACAATTATATACAAAAGATAATTTTTTTCCACTAATGAGTCCACCATTACAAATTCTAACGGAAATGGATGAAAATTATCTCATTTTGTTCGTTACGCCTTTAATATTTCAATACCTTAGTCTTTTTCGTTTGTCTAACCAGAATATCTGGCATTGAAAACTAAGTTACGCTAAATGATTTTATCCATACAATGAACTGTTAATGTTATACTTAATTGTCTATTTCTATTTTAATCATTACTTCTTAAAATATTTGGAAAGTACTGTTACCTAAAGGATTTCATGTGATTCAATATAATGTTAAACGTAAAAATTATTTTGGCTTAAAAGACTCGTATCCAGATCGTTAAAAAGAAATGTCAAAATTATTCGTCGCGTACACATCCGCTTTACTATCATATCTGGCACACGTATGAGCGAGGAAACATGAAAGTATTCTTTACACTTTGACTGTGTTCATTGAAAATATAATTTACTTAAGTTAAGCGTGGTTCCGTGAAAACGCAGGAAATTGACAATTGTCATTTTCCCCAATTTAAGTTAGAAACGCCTTTATAAATGAAAAACAAATTTAGAATTTAAATTATTTTATTACAATAAATCCGCCCGTATAAGAAACACCATAAAGAAGAACTGAAAAAGAAACTTAATGACTTAATAATAAAACAAATGTTTAATTATGTATTGATTGCTTTACGAATTTTTAGAAGTTAATATTATGATAACTTTAAATAATTTAATTTTAGTTTATTATGAACAATGTTCGATATTACCTCATTTCTTATTAAGTTTATAATTTACCATCATAATTTGATACATCTGTATTGGAAAAAAAGTAAATAATTAGCGTCTTAGTAACACAAAAGGGGGTTAAATGAGATAATTTTTCTAATATTTAATATATTTGCCGTTAATTTTGTAGAAATTAATTATTCACAATTAAATGAAACTACGCGATGTAGTATTATTTCCACTTTCTTTAATTTCTTTACCACGACTTAGGTTTTGTTGTATTACAACATTTTCAGGTGCACTATTAGCAAAGATTAACTTTTAGCAACATCCAACAACACATATGTTTCAAGTACAATAGCGGCAGCCTGGTTTGTGTGGGTTTTCACACTGCTTATGTTAGTGAGTTTATTGTAGGGGAGCGGTGTAGGTTTTATTATATTTCCGAGAGTTATATGATATACCAGTATTTTAGTGAGGGTGATAAATTCAAGAAATTCGTGAAGCAATCATCAAGCGAGACAATATAAACCTTTGTCTAAAGGTAATTAATACACTCTTCTTTAACATATCTCCTTGACCCTATAGAATTTGATACTTTAGACTATAAAATTAAAAATGATGTCAGTGCCATAATAAAGAGCATAACACAAAAAAAATTAAACAAAATTAAAAACTAAAAGCAACTACCCAGAAACCAAGAGTCACACCCAAACAAACGTTTTATCCTAGAACAGTAAACTTTCAAAATCAACATTTAATAATGAAGAACTAGAACTTCCAAGTAAAGGATTCAAATATAATATTCCCACCGCACCCTCACGAAAAAATATAGAATCACTGGTAGTAGGTACTACGATTGCATTCAGTCACCAGGACGCACTTACTAAACACAAAGCTGCTATAATATGTTAACAATACTCTAAAACCAAAACACACATTAATCATGAAATGTTTACACAACGTTATTTACAAATTAAAATTAATAAAGATAAACTCATCCTATCTAAAGCAGAAAAAGGCAACACTATAGTTATTCTAGACCAAAGTGAATATAAAAATAAAGTTTACGATTCTCTTAAACCAGAAGACTTCATAAAGCTACAAAGGGACCCCACCACGACATTTACAGATAACGTAAAACAAATAATTAAAACCTGTAATATTATATTTTTTAACGTGGTAAAGAAATTTTAAAAAGTAGAAATAATACTACATCCCATAGTTTCATTTAATTGTTAATTTTTCTAGTTCCACAATTGCGCAAAATTCTATACTTGGTATAATATTATTTGAGAATCATAAGTATTTTAAGAAGACGGCAAAATAATTTAAAGACTGTGATCACATTGCATTACTTAATATAGTATTTTTAGAGAATCGAAGCTATTTCGAACCAGTTTTAAGAATAAATATAAGTTTTGCAATAGGGATGCAGTGAAATCAGAAAAATCGCTAATAATATGCAAATTATTCCAGTCATTATAACCTTCAGTTTAGTGGTACTCACATATACGAGAACAGCGTGGGATATAAAAAGATTAATCTAACAGTAGCCGTTCCTTTAAAAGTATTGAGATTAAACGTCTAGAAATATTTTTACAATAACTAAAAATACAGTGTCGGGAAATAGATGTGGCACGTCTATGTATGGTCATTGTGACTGTTGGTAATACAGACTGTTGGTTGTGGATAAAATTATCAAATGCAGTAATTTATGGTGGTCAAGGAATACTACTACCATCTTTACTTAGAGAAGCCAATATTTCTACAGGTCTGTTCTCATCATGTTACTAGATCATCATGATAAGAGAGCAACTCTTGAGCTTGAGTTGCTTTTAATCAGCAATTCCGGCAGACTCATTCTCACTGGGGAACCTAAAATAATAAGAGTTTTTAAAAATAAACCATCAAGGTAAGGAAGGAAAAAAGCAACCCTTAAGTAAAATAAGATATTTTTTTAATTATATTTGTTTTGTAATATTTTTGATTCATTAATAATACTATATCAAGTAATGCGGTGTGGTCACAATGTTAAATTCTTTTACTTTAACTGTTTTAATAATAGTTTCGATTCTCAATAAATACTAAGTAACGCAATGTAGTCACAGTGCTTAAATTATTTTACTGTCTTCTAAAAATACTTTTGATTCTCTAATAATAATATATCAAGTAGAGAATTTTGTGCAATTATGAAACTGGAAAAATTGACTCATATAACCCCCTTTTATGTTACTAAGGCGATTACTATTTACGTTTTTTTTTTTCAAAAAAAATATAGTTATTTTGCACCTGGCATTCATTATTTTAAATGTAAAATCTTATTTCAAATATTTTATAAACAGATAAACTGTAATGTAGGTTTCCTGATATGAGAGTATTCACTGCAAAAAAATATTTCTTTCTTCAGATTTAATTGACATAACATGCATTTTAAGTGTGCTCTTAACACTAAGGAACCATATGGTATGCATACCGTCTTGAAATTTGAGAAATATTTAAACTTTCTTGTAAGTAACTAGATACGGTATTTGTGGCAGATATGTTGGTACTGCAAGTTGTTTCCCCTCACATGCATATGCAATTTAAAAGTGAGAGTTTCCTTAGTCTACTTTCAATGAAATAACTTATAATTCCGAAAATTACTCTCTGATCATAAAACAAAGAAGAAATGTGGTTGTAAAATATTTTAATATCATTTACACCATGCTTTACATAAGCATGGTGTGTTATGAAAAAAGATTTATAAATAAAGTCTTCATAAAATGTTTTTGCTATTACCATAAAAAAGTACAAAGAATAAATAAATGTAAACCTAAAAGTGCCGTCGTCATTTTTGGTAAAATTTTGCAAGTACGAAAATGAAAATTAAAAAATATACAGCTATCAGTATAGTATAATACTCAAATAATAAATACTAATTACTTTCCTGCATTGCGAAAAAAATTGACTAATTATATATGCACGATTCAATAATATTAGTAGTGTAATTCATAAATAAAAGTGACGATTTCCTCGATGTTGAAAAAAATTGGAGTTACATGTTTCTGTTTATGAATGTTGTAAATCTAAAAACATTATCTAGCACCGTAATCCAGGTATACAGGATAAATCGATATATAAAGTGACGCTATCTCCTCAAATATTTTATAAATTTTAGAAAAAAAGTACATTGTTTACTACAAATATATACCCAATGAATAGAATACGTAAATAACAAAAATAGCTATGAAACAAATTGTAAATATTTATTACTTTACTTACATATTAAGTTATGTTTAAAAGCGCGCAAGCGGCTATGTTCATTATAAGGAGATTACGCATTCAAGAAGTTAAATGCATTAAATACATTGAAGTTAATGGTTCCACATAAAATTCATTTTAAATACATTTTGTTCATTTGCAATGCTATTAATACATACTAACCTCTTTAGAAATCTGGTCGCACAAAAGTGCTGTATATCTTTAGATATCTCCGATACATATTGTTTTAGCACATTCCTTTGAAATTTTTCGGCGCAGTTCATACATTGATTACGTTTTAGAAGTGGAAAAAGCTAAGACAAGCTATATGTAATGAAGTCGAAAACTTTCCTAATCGCAGATAATACCGTGATGAGCGGTGAATAGTCTGTCTGACAAATAGCCATAGACCATATCTGTTCTATGCCATAGACAACATAGCAATTATTCTAAAATACGTAACACGATTCGGTCACTGATTACTGCTAGCTGAATAATAAAAGTCGTTTTAAGATAATTCGAACAAAAACTAGCATAAAGCAATGTAAAAACTATAAAAACGTGGGCGCACTTTCTCATTTTTTACTGTATATTGGTTAACTGTTGAACTGGTAAACATTCAGAACAATATTAACGAAAGATTGCGAAAGAAAAAAAAACGTAATACACCCAAAGAACTCGTCGTTTGCTGATAATCGATATACGGTCAACAGGATGACCTTAAACGTTCTATCTCCTTTTTTTAAGATTGTATGATTCCGGTTAGAGTTTATTATAATTTCATTATAGATATTGCTTATATATTAAGATCTTTTTTAAGGTATATTTGATTAATGTGAGTAAGTGGTACTTTTGGGCGGGCCCAAAAAAATTATCTCCTTTGTCGAGAAACATTAAGTTCGCGATAATATGATTATGTCACCTAATCGCCATCACTAAAGGGAAAGATGTCGACGAAAACAATTACAAAAAGGCCATTTACTTTTATGAGAAAATTAAAAAGGTGAATCGTTGTTATTTGGAAACACTGGATAATGCATATTTAGCTGACGGAGGAAAAAGATGTTTAAATTCCCTAAAAATTGTGTGCCTATGTTTGCTTTTGTTATAACCATGCGCTATTTTGTTTAATCTAATAATAATATTTTAGCGTTTTTACTTTGATTTTTTTAGGAATATTCTATCTATTTTCCTTGAAATGAAAAACACTTAAAACTTTTATTTCTCGGTGATTTCGTTGCCATTAACACGGATTATGATATCAATATTAAACCTGTAGAGGTACAAAAGAAAGTTTCAATGTAAATGTTAAAGCATTCATTTGTAATATGATTGAGTATATTATCAATATTTTAAACTTAATTATCAATATCATTTAATCCATTAAAATCAAACGCAAAACCGTGTTTTATATACGTTTAAAAATAGTGAAAATTTATTGAGAATAATAGAAATATAATACGTTACTCTCGACCGCCAACCAAACATTTTTTGAATAAACAAAAAAGTAAAGGTTAATTTTGTGTGTTCCATTAATTTGGAGCGTAATAAAAACATGTAGTACTAGGGTTATTAATTACTGTCAAAACTGGATCGAAATAATTCCTAAAAAAATACGCAAATATTAAACTAAATACCTCATTCATTTGTAAAGCCATCAAGAACAATAAATACTACGGATAATACTCTTTTACATCACTACTATTTTCACAATTTATTGCGGTCAATATTTTAACATATTTTATTTTTGATAAATGAAAACATTTAGTCTAAATCCACTTTGACTGACCAGATAAGAATTCTTGCAATATGTAGTATTTAGTATAATTATAAATGTAGTACTGATTAAAGTACTCTAATTTCAATAAATTAATTGCCAGTTTTACTCTTGCATACAATTTTTAGGTGATCAGTTTTTATTCTGAGGCGTTTATTGGTTTCATGATTCGTTTGGGTGTTCAATTTAGTGCTTTAGAAAATTAGAAATATTTTCCCTGATGTTGGCTGTAATGTATGTTGAAGTTTATTTTGTATTTTCAATTTGCATTTATTTGATGTACTTGGTAAATGTACTTTAATTTTCAAACGCTTGCTGATTTAATTGATCACAAAATCTTTATATCACAGGAAAATTCAAATGTTAAATTATACTGTCATAAATAAATTATACTGTCATAAGTTATACTGTCATAATAAATGATGTTAAATTATACTGTCATAATATGTAAGTTAAACTATTATATGATTATTCCACCTGCAAGAACTGTTATAAAATTCCATTCGCGCTAATCCAAAGGCTCGAACTTAACGGACTTCGAATAATCATTTTAATATCAGGTATAGAACATCTCTTCAACCATCAATTTTAAGCAAGTTAATAACAATAAGATTAAAATATTTTTCTGCTGTCGCACAATACGAATAATCAAAGTTTAAATTTAGTTATTCTTAACTAGCGGCTAAAATTCATACCAGGTACAAATGTAGTCGATTAAATAGGAAGTAAATGCAGAATTCTTCTAAATTCTAAACATTGTGTCTTCTAAATTCTAAACATTGATATACACGTTTTCCTTTTTTCCAAATATTACAAAATAATCTTCCCACAATATTGATAACGGAAGTTGAATTAATTATGGACGACTAATTTGACAAAGAAATATTTTTTAATTAATTAACGAAGCATACTGCTATTGACTTCCATTATTATTGAAATATGTTTCAATCGATTTTATTGAATAAATATTCTCTAATATAGGAAAATGTATCATGTATAGATATACTTCTATTTTATGGAACACGTCTTTGTTTAATCTGACGAATATTTTAAAGGTTGATTTCTTTTTACTAATGTCTATTTTAAAATCTACACAGTTTATCGTTTAGCTCTATCTTTATGTATCCTTAATTGTGAGAAAGAAACCGTTTAAGGACCTTTGACCTTGTGCGACGAGTAAAAGGATTAAATTTTAGTCTCTTACAAGAAATTAAAAAAATAATTCATGGCTGCCACACGCGTCAAAATCAAGTTTGTTCATATGTATATAACATTATTCTGAAAGCATAACATTTTGGAGGTAATTGTGTTAGACCGAGGACTTTTGACCGTGTGCGGCGAATAAAATAATTGAGTCTTTTTCTCTTTAAGGGAATAAAAAAAGAGTTCGTGGCTGCCACATGCGTCAACCACGCTGCTCCCCCAGAAATCAAGCTTGTTCAGATGACATAAGAATATCGAAATATCTTTTACACAAAGTATATATTACTGTTCATAATAATTGAACATTATATTTTGTGTGAACGACGTTAACAGAAAAGATATAAACTGAAAAGTTTACAAAAATTTTGAAATGAAATTATTAGGATTCGTAAAATTTTCATTGTTACAAAACTTGTTTCGTTTCAAAAATCTTTTCATCTTGCGGAATCTCCTGAGATCTACTGCGAGTGTTCCGTACAAATTTAAGTATTTATAAACATTTAATGGTACATATTATTTCTATTAAACTATTTACAAAATTATAATTTTTCGTAACATAAATGCATAGTCTACTATATCTTCCACAGGTAAATATATAAAAAATATATATAAATCCACATATAAACACATATTACTGACTTTTTATTCTTCGCTTTACTTGTGATGTAATACCTTCCATTATACCAATTATCAAGGTTGTAACTCAATCGGAAATATCCTATAGGTTTTGTTTATCATTGAGTTGGATTATTCACAGGTGTTTATTTCAAAAGAAAGTAAAATCCCACATAGAGCTAGAAAGCGACGAATATCGGACTTTTCTCTTTATTCTTGCTATAAGACCTGTCAATATGCCAATTTTAAAGATTGTAGTTCTAACGGAAGTACCTTGTAGATTTTGATGATTAGTTAATAAGACTTGTTAAAAATAAAGAAAATTAAGTTATTAAAAAAAATTAATGACAACACCTAATTAATTGTTCAAAAGTTTATTTTATTTGCAATGAACAAAATAACGACAGAAATTAGCGTCGAAAATAAAATTATTAATATAATTATAATAAATAAAAATTATAGAATGCTTAAAAAATAAAGTGTCTTTCCTTAATCACCATTGATTTAACTTTACAAGAAATTTATGTTACTTTTAATTTATGTTACATTTATTGTGCATTTTATGTTAATCATAAACAACAGTATATTATTCACATATATACGGTATTCGATGGTTCTATAAAATAGCACAGTTCGACGAAGCTACGTTACTAGAGCGTATGCATGTTATATATTTCCTGTCCAATGCAGAACCGGAAGTAGAGAAGAGGCAGCATATTTTTGCTGGTTAGGCGATCGTGTCAAAAAGTTCCGTCTCCTGTGTGAGAAATTATCGTTCATAGAAATATTTTCCGGCTCAATAACAGTACGCAACTCCTTCCTTGCCATCGGTTTTTATTTTAGCAATAAATATCATGAAGAAATAAAATAATATATAAAATATATATTTTTATCTGATCTTTGCGATATAGACGAATAGAATCTAGCTTATTTTATGTGTAATGTTTACGACACATTTTAGGGTTTATATTTATAGTTATTGTAAAATTTATCAGTACATCGACAGTCTAACGTAATTATTTGATTTTTATAATAAACTCTTTATTACCCGCAGCTTCGCTTACGTAATTTTCTCGATATTTTTATTGGAAAACTTCCACAGAAGTCATGGTTTTATCTCAAAAGTATTACCAATCGGTATTTTAAATTGGTATAGCTAGCCGGTTTCTACAAGTTTTTGAATACTAAATAATGAGATAAACCATATTTTTTATGAGTTATTCCATTCTCGGTGTATCCTATGTCAAAGTATATCACATGGATTAAGGATTTTGTTGTATATGCATGATGAGTAATGCGTGGTATCAAAGCGATATACAATATGATATAATTAACATTTTTCTCTGCTTTTAGTAGTGAGCTATTCGTCTGTAATTTTTCAGAAGGAAAAATCAATTGTACTGATAATAGGTTAATTTTCTTTACTTTTTTTTACATGGATATTATGTTTTGTGTTTTAAATATAATTGTGATTGAAAAACGGATTTAAGATAAAAGGTGTTTGTTACAGCAATAAATTGTTTGAACATGAAAAAGACAAAGATCAAATAAACATTACAAATTATTTCCATCCTTTATTTTTGTAAAAAAAACTAAAAGTAAAACTCTAGCTTTACCGACTAACCAAAATACCGCATATTAAAATTGTCGTTGTTTTTCAAGTTCCAATTTAAAAAGTTTAGAAATTTTTTTCAAAATAAATGAATGACATTGCATATATATATTTATGGTACGTAAACTATAAAATAAATATGGATCGTTAATGCGTAGACACTAGTTAACGAATTGCCATACAGTTAACATATCGTATAAAGAAATCGTACCGTATAGCTTTAAGAAGTTGATACTGAAGTAAGAATAAAGCCAAAGCTTTTCAAAACTTCTGTGAGGATTACGGCTAGAAGACTATAGACAAAATTATATGTTAAAAAAATTGGAGAAAGAGATAGGAACTGTGAAGACGAGCCTGCGCTGGAACATATTGCAATGCATTAAAAAATAATATAATTAATTTTTTCATAGGCGCACAATTTTATATTTATATTGAAATCCCTTTGTCACTTTTATTCTTCAAAAAAATGTTCTGTCTTTCAAAGATGCTACTTTGCTGAAAGACATGTGCTGTCTTCTCAGTTCTTTTTATTTCTACATTTTGTTGGTCCTTATAGGCAGTAAGATTTGTTTTAATGAAAAAAATATATTTACATTTCTCATCAGCTTGTAACTGCACGTTTATAAAATCTGCCTATTATCTTATGGTGATTTTTTAATAAAATAAAAGTTTCTCATTAAATGTCATCCTCTAAAATCATTCACACATATTGAAATACGTCATAATCCTGTTTCCTTTGATATCAATCACATATATTTAAATCCGTTATAATTAACATTCTTATTTTAAACTTATGTTCGTAATTTAATCCTCGTTTCACGATGTTTCTATTATGATGACTAATATTACACACATTACAAATACGTCAGTATTACGAATTATTTTTGGAAGGGAATGTTGCGTGGGTATTTGCGATGTACGCACGTGCTTGAAATAAATTTTCTTTTCAATGCTCTCACATATCGGTCTATGTTATAGTAAATATTATGTCTTGTAACTTATAATTATTTTACCACCAATATTTCCACTTGATCATCTCTTCGAACTATTACTAACATCATAATAGAGTAATTCGTGACTAAAATTCGGGTCAGAAATAAGTAACTATCATAATACTAAATAAATTAAAATAAAGAAGTCGTATACTTAATACGCTACTACGGTTGAATAAAAAAAATTCACTCATTTACTGAGCATGTACAATCACATTGTATGGGTTGAAAACACGACATCGATTAAAAGTTTTTCATTGTTTCCCTCCTTTATATTTATATTACAATTTTACTTCCAAAAAGATAGGATAATATCCAAAACAATTCGTATTGATATGATCGATAAAGAATGATCACGAAATCTATTTCACCCTAATCGACAATTCTTACGTGGATTAATTCTACAATACACAAACTAAAATAGGTATTTTATTAATGTAAATAAATTATTATAACTCACACAAATATCATTTAGTTTCGCTTACGTCAATAATAAGTTTAATTAAAAACCAAGGTTTTGTAAATATTATTGTTGTACGAGGGTGGATGAAATGCGCGCAGTCTCAACAGAAATAATTATAACCACAATCATTATATTTATAAATTCCTTAGGCGTTACTTTACAAAGTTTCGTTGTTTTGCAACTTTTGGTATTTCCAACGATTTTATTTGTGATAATTGACGGATTCCTTCAATATGGTTAGAATTTAATATCGCGCCCTCAATAAGTACCTGTTGGAAAAAGATTTAACTTCGAGGCAGATTCTTAAATATGTAGTCCCAATGAAAGAAGAAACTTATGCACCGTGTACATCTATTAAAAATTAGTCAGCTAAATATAAACGTAGTTGGCCGAGGATTGAAATTGACCTTTGTATAGGACGGCCGTCAATTGCAGATAACGTATGAAAAATCTACAATGAGTTCATGGGAGACCGTAGATAGGAAATAAGAGAAATATCTGAGTTTATATGTGTCTCTTACCATCCATTTAAAAAAATTATCACTACGAACTGGGATTTTGCAAGGTAACTGCTCTATTGGTACCAAGGTTCCTTTAAGTGAAAAGAAAACCTAACCAACTCATAATTTTCCTTGATCCTTTGGAGTTGTTTAAAACAGATTCACGAACAATTTTGTATAAGTTTGTAACAACTGATGAAACTTGTATTTGTTACTTTACTACAGAGCCAAAACAGCATCAAAACGATAGAGAGGTACGTTCTTACCAGACCTAATGGAAACTAAAGTGATTATGTTTGCAAATAAAGTAATGGTATGAAGTTTTCTGGGACTCCAGGGAAATCATTATGGTTGATTACTAACCAAAGTGTACCATCGTAAACTTCACTTAATATTGGGCTCTCTTATATTAGATACATAACAAAATAAAGAAAGATGTCTATAAGGAGTTACAAAAATACAATTGACATTCCTAAATAGATTAAATAAATAATAACTTTTTAAAATTTCTATTTATATCGTCAATCAGACACGTGAGAAACGTTCTAAACAGTTTTTTTTAGTTTCATGTTTCCTGTATTGTTGTCACTGATTTTATTCAAGTCTTGCGAAAAATTTTTCAACGATTTCCATTTAATCAACAAAATGACACTATGGAAATTTTAGTATTTTATTCTTAAATTTTGATACTATTTTTGTACTATTTACCTAAATCGTCCTTTCAAGATCTACTATTTTTAAATTATTATAATGGGTGTCAAGTAGACACTGTCGTTAAACTTTAGATATCTGTTCCTTTATCCTGAGGTACTTCTTTTCTAAACTGTGATACTTTTTTTTTTATTTGAATTTTCTGCTTTTAAATTAATATTGTAAACCTTATATAGAAACTATCTCATTAAAATTCGCGCCTCAACTCGTTAGTGCTGATGCTGGGGGGCATTGCCTGCCTAAATCATGCGACTTTTGGATCTGCTGTTTTTCAATTAGTACTATCGGTCTCAAGCAGAAACTCTCTCATTTAACTACTGATTCCATTTCGTCAGATTGATGCAGCAGTGGTACCGTCTCAATAAAGAGGCTTGACGATGGGCTGGTTTCAAATTAGTAAAGGTAAAAACTCTATGAAAGCACATAAAATGATAATACCTCTATGAAAGCAGATAAAAGGATAAACAACCTCCAAAACTTGCTTTCATTAAATATAAGAGTCCTTTACTACGCAATACACTCCGTTAGGCAAAAGTGTTAACGTCACCTTACCACTGCTCGCATTTTGCTAAATCTTTAAGCATCGAAAAAATCTTCACTTCAGTCAAAAATATATTTCACTTTACTATTTATATTATTTTTCAAGACAGTAAATATCAAAGTCCAAGTTTCTGATAACCCTTATTAGTATCAGAACGTGAGAAATTTAAGTCAGCTAAAATTATTGTATTGCCTTTTGTCTAGTTATAACATTCCATGAAATGGAAAAAAGAATACTAATACCACAGAGATGATACTTGGAATACTAATACCATAGAGATTATACAGCACCATTCCGATATGTGTTATGATGGCAAGTTAGTTGAAATATGCAACATCAAACTGAATTCAAATTGGTAAAACGACATGAAAAGATAAAAAGTAATCAACGAAACAACCTACGAAATTGAGAAAACCTATTTTATGTATTAATTATGACCATGCTAGTTAAAACTAAATCAGTTTTTTAAAACGTATTGATAGGGTATTGAATTTTTCACTGTTTACCGTCTCATATTTGATTTATCTTCTGGGAAACTCTAAAATAATTCTAAAATATCTAGAGGTTACTGACAATCCAATTAAATGTTTTTATTTTTGTCAAGAAATTATTTTTGTCGATTTTTTTTCGTTTTCCTTTTACCATTTTTTATAATATATTGTATTATAAAACGTTTAAATATTATATAATAATGGAAATAAGGTAAATTATTGGTTTTGGTTGCAATTCAAAAATAGAATATAAGTAATTAAATATTTTTAGGTCAGTATTTTACTTGATCTGTTACTTATATTGCGAGTAGAGATAAAGCAATTTGACTGAATTTTAAACCTAAGAATTATTTATATGCCTATATATATTCGAAAGGCGTAAATAAAAATTAATATAAACGTTCCAAAAATCTAACAACTTTACAGTGACAGACTAAATAAAAGTCTGTCACTGTAAAGTTGTTATTTACGAAAAAGTAGATTTGCAATAAGGGTTAAAAGACTCGGCTAGTGGTAAAACATCACCTATTCAATTTATGCAAAGCTACGACTGCTTCAGATTATTATTACTATTGTATATATATATATATATATATATATATATATATATATACATATATATATATATATATATATATATATGTATATATATATATATATATATATATATATATATCTCCTAAATTATGACATTATCACCTTATTCCTTTTTTATGATTTAAACCTAAAACATTTAAATTTAATAAGACGATATTTATTGTGTGTAGAATATGAACAATAAATTCAGTTCAATAATTGGCGGTTAATCTATAGATATTTGAAGAAACATTTTTTTCAAATTATATTTTATTTGAAGTTTATATATATATATATATATATATATATGTGTGTGTGTGTATGTGTGTGTGTGTGTGTGTGTGTGTCTGTATATATACCTACATATTTTCACTGACAAGTTCCTTTTAATTCAGTAGGTTTTATTATTCTTCTTACATTAAAATATTTTGAGGTATCTATTATGTACCTATACCATTGAAATATAATATTCAATGTGAATGTAATAAATATGAATAAGATAAGTTTAAATTGGGATTTGACACAAATTATTTCAAAATTTTTAGTTAATAAATACGTTAATAATTTTTATTTAAATTTTTTTACGGGTCACGCTGCGAAATATAAATTTAATTTATTTGCATTGAAAAATTAGTAAAATATCGTGTAATGTAATTATTGGCCAAACAATTTAAATAAAACATTTACTTGAAAATATTAAATGCAAAAACTCATCCTTGATTATAGTTAAACTACATTTTTCAAATAAAATATGATTTTAAAAAAATGTTATGTTTAAATATCCATAGATTAACCGCCACTTATTGAACTGAATTTATTGTCTATATTCTCCACACAATAAATATCGTCTTATTAAATTTAAATGTTTTAGGTTTAAATCATAAGAAAGGAATAGGGTAACCATGTCATAATTTAGGAGATACTAAGTATATTAACTATTCGTTAAGCCTCTGTCTCAATTCATGTATTTATTAAAACTGATTATTTTATCACTGAAATGCAATCTTTAACTAAATTAACCAAAACCGTGGTGGAAAAGTATATTCTACAAAACGAATTTGCATAAAACCTGTCAAAATGTAATTTCGTTAACCCTGAAACCTAATTGGGAGGATAATCGGCAATACGGGCGCAACGCACTTCCGGTACGAACGGGATTAAAGGTAACAGCCTTTCATGATTTATGCCCTTGCGTCGGTTTTCATATTCTCTGTTACCCACCTGCGAGTTGTGGAATTGATGAAAGTATTTTTTTTGCTTTGAGTAATAGAGTGTCCAGCACATCCGTTATTCAAATTTCCCAAGGGGTTTGTTTCTTCATTTTGATGACGGTCGCTGAATATTCCCATTTAAAGTGCGTACTTCTCAATAAATAAATTAAATTTTCAGTCACCTTTCTTACATATATTCTCAACGCTGTAATTAATGTTATTTTCGTATTGGTGAAAATTTAGTGCTTAGGTATTAAGCCGAGTAATATATAGTTTTAGCATATACGAATAAAAATTACAACGTGTATTGTATTTCAAGATATTATAGGTCCAGCTTTTTGAAATAATGATTCCTTGTCATTTATGGCAAATTGATTAAATGAAAAGACTGTAAAAAATAATAACAAGACTATATACACCGGTCACAGAAATGCTTAGGCTCGTAACCAGGATGTATTTAAATTGTTGAAACAATGAATAATTTCTTTTGATTTCTTTTACAATAAAGGAGCGATTGGTATACAAAATAAATGTGAAATAATATTGATAATGTATTCGCTGTAACAAGTAGGAATACATCCTTATCTTAAAATAGGAGCACATGAAGAAAGTAATCTGAAACTCACCAGACAATTAAAGAGTAAAAATTGTTAGGACAGCAAAATGCATCCAATTAGCAAGTTTTTGTTTCGTAGTATCGATCAAAGCAACTGCGTTTTTAAAATTTGGGTATATGGCGGAATATTCACCTGACACAAAGCTTTCTAAGGCCTAAATTTTTATACAAAATGTTCAGTACTTGACACACACCTAAGCCTGAATTTACTCGAACCTGCTGTTACCTTATCAGTCTTTACATGGGCCGCAACGCACTGATACTATTATTAGACGTCGCTGTTGAGGAAGGGTATTCACGCAGATTATCGTTAAGATTGGTGCGAAGGCCTGAACTCGTTAAACTGGTTGTAAAAAAATATTAAAGCAGTTTGGGACTTCGTCATAAAATATCAATCAAAGTCGATCGTAACTTGTTTTTGGTGCAGACCATTGTTGCGGTCATGAAATTTTTTTGAACAAAAGTTTTCTCGTATTAAGTTTATCTTGACACAGTTTTGAAATTATTGAAAATTAATAAAAAAAGACCAATTCTAAAAACTTTCAGCACTAAGCTTGTAAGTAATGCTAAATATGTAAATGGATGTTTATATTTTAGGACTTAATGAATATTTTCAAAAATATATTTGAAAATTATATGTGGATATACATTTATCGAAGACATGTTAAGTTATTCATTTTGAACTTCCTGAAAAAATTGGCAGATTTTTTGCTATCCTTGATATTGGCAATTGAATTCTACCTAGAGCTTTTGAAAAAAACTTAATTTCAACGTCATAATAATATGTTCAAAATAAAATACGTTTTCTTCCTATTTGTAATTACTGAACATACTCAGCCTTGCTAGTCTTCACGACGGATTGTCATGTTCAATAATTTAGAAACAGAAAAAAAATTCCTATTTTAATTTGAAGCAATAACTAAATTTCGCATTATTATCATCTACATATTTATAAATGTTACACATCGATACGATTACATATAAACATTAAGCAATAAGGTTTTATTGAAGGCAGAAATAGTACTGCTATTATTATCGTAGACGGAATATATATTATGGGAGGACGGGTTATGTTGAAAAAAGGAATAATTACCTTTTTCTACTTAGGGCATGTAACATACATACAAACCAAACCAGTCGCTCAATCTTAAAATGAATACTGCGTCATTGAAATTGGTATTTCTTGAACTTCGGGGTTCTGTTGTACAGATGAAAAAAAATTTCGTCCAAATCATATTGTGATAGTTTTATATCACTTTTATTATTATTTCCTTGATTGTAAATTCTGTTGAATTAATATCAAGTTTATGAAAATAAGTTAATAGCGATCCTGGACAAATAGGCACAGAAACCCTTGAAATGGTCGCAGTTTTCATACTGGGACTAGATGAAAAAGTCACAGTTTTCATACCCTCTCCCATGGACTCTTAGGATAAATAAGAAGAGATAACATTTACAAAGTCTAAAATTGTAAAATATTCATTACCAATCGAAAATAAGGGAAGAGCATCAAACTTTTCGAAATGTAAGACTTACAACCATAATATTGTAATTTTAGAATTCCGTTCCTTAAAATAAAATATGAAATTTGCATAGCGATAACGCAAATTAAGTTTTTTTTAAATAGTTTATCTTTAAAACTGTTTGTACAGAAATGAATGGCGAACAAAATTTAGTGATTTCGTATATCATTACAATATTAAGTGGAAGAGGAAATTATGTTAACTCTAGAACATTTTCTAAATAAGATATTTTAGTCCTTTATATTTCGAATTCTTCACACTATTTTCCTCAGGAAATGTTAGATATCCAAACTTGAAATTTATCATAGTGATTAATTACGTTATCGTGTACATATTCAATATTTAACACTCAAAATTAATTAAGTTGAAATTTTAGAGGCAGATAATCACTTAACTGTCTGTTGAATTTTCTTCAAAAAATAATCATTTTCGGCAAAAGAAAGTGCTCTCAAAAAACAAATTTCTCTTGTATAAACTAAAATGGTTCTCCAGTCATTATATCAAGCAATGTACTTTCGTCAGACTGTTCTTCCCCGGTACTCATCCCTCTACCCTTCTCCTATACCACATTCAAAAAGAGCGCCGCGTTGTCGACCGTCATGCAACTATCAAGAATTGACGATATTCGATCTACATTCATACGGACCATAGTGCATATTCGCTTTCAAGCAATTGTGTGTCCCGTTGAAAGTGACATTTGCTTTTTCATCAAATAAATCTAGGGACAAACTTTATAATGCCTGGAATCGATCTGATGGCGGAGTGCTAGTGAAAAGTACCTATTTGTTAAAAATATATTCAAAATTGAAAATGGAACAAAATAATTTTTAAGTTTACATAAATATAAATTTAATAAAAATGTAAATAGTAAATTTGGCCAAGTGCGAGTCGGACTCATGCACGAATGGTTCCGTGTATCAAGTAATGTTAAAGGTTTGTATTTCTTAAGGAAACAGAATAACTAAATTGTTGCTGTGATCGACACCGAAAATATCCCAAATCTAAAAAACTACGCAACATTTCTTCTTTGAGCTAATTTTCTTTCAAAGTTTATTTAAAGTTCACTAACTAATTTATTCTCTGAATTTTTCACGCGTTTAAGAATTAAGAAGCGCATATCTCACTAACTTAAGTAAAAAAGTTATTTTGGAACCACTTTAATTGCATTTTTTAAGACATATCTAAGGGGATCCCATACATCGATATGTATCGGATTTTTCTTTCATACCTCAATTACATGCATCGTGTGCTACCCCTAATATAATTTTTTTTCCATAACGGTTCCTTTATTTTTCCTTATAATTTTGTCTTCGACAGGATAATGTTATAAGGGTTATTTTATATTATTTGGTTAAGGAATTCTAAACAAGGAAAAAGTAGAAAAAATTAAACAATCAATAAATTTACGTCCATCCTAACAAAGTGGCAGGCTAAAGCTAATTTATTTTGTGGTCATACATAATAAAGACATCAAAAATAGTCGCAACCTCAAAGATAATTATGACCATTTTTGTAAGCCAAACACAACAGAATTTTATTATAATCAAAAACAAGTTTTTATCATCTCATCCTAATTAATTATTATTTCAAGGAATCCATCAATTTGCTTTATATAAAATTTATAATTTTCAATAATTTAATTCGCAAGTGATTGCACAATTTTCATACTACTATTCTCAATAAAGTATCTGTCTCTTTATTTGTGAATGAAAACAATATTATACAGCAAAACAGCAAAAATAATTAGTATACTAATTAATTCACTTAATATGGAAGGAAGTATATATGCGTTCGTTTAAATGAAAAGTCAGATAAATAAGAATGATTAAAATAACAAGGCGTTTGGCTTTTCTGATATTTGGAACGAAAATAGAGGTCAGTTCAGATAGCGAAGAAAATTCATTATTCATCGTTATCAAATATGTGTGAAATTACTTTATTTCGCATTGGTCGTCATTAATATGGGCTTTCTAGTACAATGAATGTTTAGTAATATTTTATATAATTGAAAAAGGTGGACATACACATTATATGTTTTGTTCTCCTCTTCTTAAAAAAGAGCCATCCATTCTTTCAGTGTGAAGAATAAATTGTATTTATTTGCAATTTAAAATATAGGTTCGCCTATATATCATTGCTTTTGTTGCCATTACATAGTACATTTAATATCATGACTCTATTCAAAGTCATCAATCCTCAAATCTATTGTATAATCTATTATGTAATAAAAGACGGAAAAATTCATAATGTTAAATTTGTGAAAATAATACTTTTATGTCCACCCCTTTTATTCCCTTATAACAATATCTTATATATTAAGTTATATATTAAATAACATTTGAACAAGTATTTTTATTGTGTACTCTTTGTTTTCATGAAAATCCTCAATCCACGTAGAAAAAATTACCGTCATTACCGTTCTTCTTCAGCACACTTTCATAAAACAAATAAGGTAATCGTTACAATCAAAAGATTCATGAAAAGTTTATGATCTGCAAAAGAAGATTCCGTGCTATTTGATAATAAAAGGTCGAATAAAATTATATCATTAATTTTTGTATGGTCTTAAATGAGAAACGATGGGACTTTAAATGATTAGTATCTCTGACGTTACAAAGAGACGGGATATAAATTTATTTCTAATTCATTTTGATGCCCATAAAAATTACATCAAAATTATTTTCTTAAAAACGAGAAACAATAATGGGGCAAAATTATTTCCTTGAGGACAAATAAGATATGTGATTTTTTTTATTACAAGATAAAATGGCTAAACCAACCTAAAATTAATTTAATTATTATAGACATTAAAATGATTTTTATTGAGCATACCGTCTAGTGCTTTTTTAAAGTCATAACTTAAGTAACTCAGTTACCAACATCTTAATTTATTAATGCAAGTGAATTGAAATTAAATTGCTGTTGAATTAATATAATAATTCTTGATAAACACGATTATGTTGATTTTGCCCGATTTTTTATAAAGTTTCCCTGAAAAATAGGAAGTGGAAGCACGTAGATACTGCTTAAAGCTTCAAAAACTCATGCAACACACTTATTATAATTCGTTAATTACACTCAAAGGCAAAACAAGGTCATTTGTTAATTAAACTCAAACTTACGGCGGGTAAAACAAGCCGTGAAAAAAATATTAACCGATATTTCCGAATGTATTTCAAAAAACTATTTTCAATAACATGCACTTTGATGGAACCTGTGAGGACACAAAAAAATTATCCTTAAATTCCATTTATTTGAATATAATTAAGGAAAAAGGAGGAAAAAATGGTTTTCCCTTTTTTCTTGGTTTGGTTTTTACGTGGTTTAATTACGTCTTTCTGTCTACGATACTTCATAGAATGAAAGAGCTATGATGCTGTGATACATGAACGGACAGACCTACAAAGAAAATTGAAGGTATTACAAAGATACCCTTTTGCCATTCAATACACGTATCTCCAAAAATTTACGACACAAAAAGACGTATTTTTGTCCAATATATAATGAAATTGATCTTCATCTGTTGCACTACTGAAGGGATCTGAAATGTACGTCATTAAATAGTTACTTGGAATTTTACGCAGGCTTACGAGATCAGCACGTCTTATATACTTCTACGAAATGTTAAATATTCTTGTTCAAATACGCACATAAAATATACCTACACATATTTATTTATAATATACTCCTACGGGTAACTTAGACTAACACTTTCGTCAGTGAATTAAAACTATGCGTTCCGTTGATCCTGAAGTGTTCTGCTAAACGGATCGCAGACTAGAATTACGGAGTAATGTGTTCATTTATCGTATGCCAGTGTTCTATTAAGTTAACAGACAATGAATTAGCATTCAGCTAGGTGCTGTGAATTTTGGCTTGAATCTATTGATATGAACTCGTCTTGTTTAGTCGGAAGAAATGTTCTTTATTTATACTATGCTTGAGACGAAATGTATCATTAGATAATTTCTAGTTTTTATTTAACTCAATTTTTTTACAATTTTATTCAATGGAAAAATTGTTTACAGAAAATTCAATAATTTTTATGAAATATTTAAAGAAATAAAAAGTTTTATATGTCAATTTATTTAGTGACAGTAAATCTGAAAATCATATTTATGCACGCACTCATCTATTTTCTTTCATTTGTAAAAAGCTTTTCTGTGTCCATTTATTGAAAAACAGATACACGGAGAGAAGTTAAGTTTTAATTATTGTGTTATCCGTTAAGTAGGGCCAAGTCAGTTAGCATCTAGCTTTTGAGTGCTTTACATTAAAGAAAATAGATATAAATCGACATTAAACACGGGCTATTCTACTTTCTTCAATTAATTTTTAATCAAGAATTATTCACATCAAAATGTAATTTTAATTTGCTGAATAAATAAATGGCGATGAGAGAAGACAAAATAAACGTGGACTATATATGTTAAACATATTTGCAAACGCTAATGCATTTTTTTTCGGACAAATACGATTTCCAGTACTCAAACCTAAAGTGAATATGACAAAGATAAAGCTGACTTGCTGGTAAAGTAATTAATTGCTAGCTTACGAGCAAGTATACTAAGTTGCGAAGAGGATCGAGATTATCATATCTATTATGATAGAATAGGCATTAAAAATTACGGAAATTGGCTTGGGTTTTATATTAAATACACCTTTTTTATCCTGCATTGTTCCACCATTTCTTAAAAAGCCTAAGCAAATATTTAAACGATAAAGAATTCGAGACTATAGAAAATCTTTAAAGAAATCTTTTCACATTTCTTTAATTCAAGTCGTCAGATTTTTACTCTACAGAATGTCACAGCCTAATAGATGCAGCAAGCCGTAGATGAAGTTAACAAAATATGTAATGAGATGAGAACAGATGGAGTTTTAAGTAAGTTAAAACCAATACAATTCGATCATAATTTGAAATTAAATTTGAGGAATATTCCTAACAATAGAGGGGAGTTAGAAAATTATAATTTTTTACCTAATACACTCGTGCTTGAAATTCACTTTCTAAATATTTTGTCAACGTATTGTATGTTTTGATGGTATAGAATTGCTACCAGCAGTTTTTTATTTGTTTATTCAGAAGGACATATTTACTTTTAGGGGATTCATTTGAACTAAAAAAAACAACAGTAATTTATTTAAGATGAACAATGAAAAGAATTTAATCATTAGTATATTAAACTATTTTCTCTTTACAATCATATTTGTATCACGCATAGAACTCCATAATTACGCTTTAGTATATACAATTATTGCATAAAACAAAACTTTTAATTTTTGCGTGAAACGTTTTGTTAAGAAATTCTTTTGAAAAAAAATGTAAAACCATTTTTACCACTTATATCAAACATGGCCATTGTCGACAGAGCAAATAATTATCTGATCTGCTGTTATCACATAAATATTATTACCTGTACAGTCATGACACGTACCTGAATTAAATCGTTATACCACTTCGTCAGTGACACAAGCTTAAACAGTATTCCTTAAAACGCTCACGTTTTTCAATGCACCTAAGGAAGATGAAATTTTTCGCGGTCTTCATACAACTGTCAAAATTATAGTCATATTACTTAATGTATTGATTTGTTCTTATCAAGAATGGTACCAATTCTTATCAAATACTTTTTTCGTTATTATTGAAAAGCGGTCATTACTGAAGTGCATTATGCCGGATTTTATATAAAGTATATAAACAAAAATAGCACATGACGCTTCAGTGGACCTGTGAAAATTGAATACTAATAATTGTACCGATATCACACATATTCAATTTTCTGAATTTTGCTTTAAAATTCTCAAAGTTTGAATTTATATTTATTCAAATGTAATATATAGTTCACTACCCAAATTTACATTCAAAGGCAGCAATAAATTCCTTGAACTTAACTATACGAGTGAACGTCAGAAGGAATATATTTTATTTATAGAAGGTGATATGTTTGTTATTTATAGATGGTATATTTCTACTGTAGGTAGATATGATTCACAAATCATAAGTCATCAATGAGTATTTTGTTCAGCTTGTAAGTAATACTTTAAGAAAGAACTTCATTACGTTAAATACTTTACGTTATTTAGAAACTTACTATTATTTAAACAGTCAATAAACCAACACCAGCGTAACCCCATTCTTTTTTAATATACATATTTTTTCCTTCACATTTCGTAGCGTCTAAATAGTTTTGTTTTTCGTGGCTTCCAAGTAAATCTAGCCATGGAGCTAATTTGTCGAACTTATTATAATAAAGTGAAGTTCCTAGTACCGCAGAGTTGATGGAAATAAAGTTCATAACAAGTTCATACATTTACATATAGGTGTGACATATAATTGAAAACAGATATTTGATACCTGTACACAAAAATATTATCAGTTTAATTAGGAGGAAGTGGTTTCAAATTTTCAGTACTTTTATTAATAAATAAACCTGTTTTGTAGGTATAGTACTCACAAACCTGCGGTTTCCGAACCCAATTAAGTACATAACCATCAAAACAATTAAGAGCACTTATTATGTTTTTAAACTATAAATTATATTAATATTATTTTTCCTACTATAAATATATTGCCGGCTATATATTTCACAGATGTAAAACAAAATAATTAATGGCCAGTATATTACTAGTTTATTAATGAAAGTTTATTAAAAACCACTACTCTAATTCTTATAAGCTTTTCATGTTTATGGCTCATAAATGGACAAAGAATCACTTTTAATCAGTTGTAGACAAATAGAGACGCCCGTAGATCTCATAAAATTACAAGTGATAACTTTGATTTTATTTTGAAAGAAATTGTCTATAATATTTCAATAAATTGTGTCTGCAGAAAAAAATATCCAAAAATTTGGTTTTAAAGAAGTTCTATAAAATATACAAAATAGTAATTTTTAATTTAGTAAATTGGAATAATTAATCTAGGCGACATTGTAAAATTTCATCATGGCCGATCTTGAGTTGAAAGACTTATGGTTCTGTAACATAAGGACGAACGGATAGACTGACATGCAGATATGGCTAAATTAGAAAGTAGAAAGCTTCCGTTTTATGGCATTCAGCTATGGAAATTTAACAATCCGTCGTGATGAATCTTTAACTTGCACTATTGCTTTTTCGAACCATTATCATGACGCTTATAGACATCTCGAAGTATATTTTAAATTCATGCCGGCAGTGTGTGATGAGCGTTATGTTCACATTGTTATAATTGTAAAAATAAACATAATATAAAATAAATTATTATCAAATATTTTTATAAATATTTTATGTTTATAACAATTTATAAATATTTTTAATGTTTCAAGTCCAATTGAGACATATAATTAAATTGTGAAAATGAAAACCCATCTAAATTACGTCGTGACTTTCATAGTTTTTACTCAACACAACCTTATTATCGATAGTGTCGATTCTTAAAACTTTCTGACCGACGGGTTTAGAGACCGTCAATGTACACATATGGAATTTATTTGTAATAAATCATTGTTTAATCCTAGATGTAACTAAATCTCAACTTTAACGACCAACACCAACTGCATACGATTGGACGTCCAATACACCATATCTTAATTTTATCAATCCTTTGAATGTTATCTAAATTCGTAAAATAAATAATAATATTTGTTCATATTCTTTAAATATTTCTTATAAATGCTTACTAAATTGTTGAAAATATTTTAAACATATCTATTTCATCCCACAATACGTTAGTGCCATACGTACAAGCAGCAATCCCCAACCACAGCAATCTCGAGAAAACATCATATGTCCATCTAATGGTAGATAAGTTACCAGGGCAGAGAGCAGATTCATTATGCAGATTAAGTTTGTGAAATTAAATTTTTGAGATATATGTACATTACATATAGTAAATTCGATTGATATCATGGATATGACATACTTCACATAATGTTATATAATAGTATTTGTCAAGTAAAAGACGACATTAATATGACCTTTACTACAATAAAAGAACAAAATTGAAAAAGAAAGTAAAAGAACTGGCATAGAAAGATATAAACATTCCTAATTGTTTAATTAAAATATGTCCTTATTTACGTAACTCTTCAGCAGAAATTTAGAGTTGTGGCTATTTTAAATGTAAAAAAATTATGTAGAAACTATGTATTATAAACTTATATAGTTACCGCGGCATATTAGGATATACTACAGTGATGTATATGAATATTAAGACTTGACTAATATATTTCTAGTTTGGGACTATACCTTAGTTGTCGGACAAAAAAATCAATCAGTTGCCTGTGTTTTTATTACAATCTTATCGATACTTTTCAAGTATATGTATATTTAAGTTGTTAAGATTAATTTATATGCATATCGTCTAATCTATGTAAGATTAGACGATATGCATATAAATTTGTCTTTTCAGACTTTTTTCTCAAATCTTTAAGCCTACAGAAACGAAAGGTAAACATAAGTAATGTCTTTGAATCAATCCAACAATTTAGATTAGTTTTAAGTGCAGCTCTGTCAAAATATTTAAAAGTGCACAAAAAACGCATATTCTTATCATCTTTTAGAGTAATATGCAATTTTAATAAGAAATATTTGGTTTTATCTGTGTAATTTGATAAATATGTGCCAAAATTATACCAATAGGGTAAAAGTAAAAAAGAGTTTTATATGTCACCTCTACAATTTCTAAATATATTTCATAGTGAAATATTGAGGTACATAAACAAAACATAAATCCTCACACATACACGCACATACACACACTAAACATATAAAACATGCTTTATTACTATGGAGCTATAAGTTCCTCTCTCAAAGTTTTATGAGAAAAACAGAGACAGGCGGACTGTCACGGGAGCTATCTTTGGATTCAGATTTTTTTTTCTTTTTCAGGTACAGAACTGGCAAATGAGGAAAATTTACACTATACTAAGGCTTAAAACGATAAGGTTTAATTAGGTATTACAAAATTATAGCTATTACAATATACACAGGAAACTCATCTACTCTTAATCAAAATAAAAATTTATGTTGGAAAAGGAAAAATGCATTTACGAGGAAGAAAGGACAATGTCCACCGACAGTTGTAAAAATGAATTACGAAAATGAAAATAAAAAGCCGTAATCGATAATGAATAACGCCCCTGGAATCTTTACCCCAATACGTGAATACTACGTAATACGATATACGTATGAATACCTAGGAATAATATGTAATACGTGCAAGAACATAAATGGTCAGAGAAAGTAGTTTTATCAACTGTCTTTAAGAGGGGAGGTGATACACTATTTTTCCATTCTTTTACATTCAGTGATAATACCATATCTATTCCCGGATATATATATATATATATATATATATATATATATATATATGTGTGTGTGTGTGTGTGTGTGTGTGTGTGAGTGAGTGAAGATAAACGTAGTGAAAAAAAAGATGAATGAGAATAATAAATAAAAATAAAATAAATATTCCAGTGAACGAAAATGGTAAAATGTTATACCGATATCAGCATCCGTTAAATTTCGGAGGAATTTAGTAAAACAGTATTTAAGTTTAATATAAATTTAAAACAAATATATTTAAAATGTGATATCGCAGGTATCTTCATTTTTTTTAGAAAAGCTAGTAAAAGGTGGAAAATATATGGTATGATTTTATAATTTATTAGCTGTCCTTGTAATTTCGTTCAAGTAGAATTCGGAATAATAGAGGTCATTAGGCGACTATCGCTAATATTTGTTTTGCTAACAGTACCATCTATTGTGAAATGTTATAACTTAATGTATGACAGATATTAAAGTCAAAAAGTGTATTCTTTAGAATAACCATATAAATATCGACATACTATAATTTAAAAAACAAAAGAACATAGACTTAATTTTCTATAGGCATAAAACATACAAATAGCGCTAATAGGTGGCATTAGCTGTACTATAATTTTATTTATTTTGATAATATTATAAGTCATGTACAAGGTCAAAGGTTAATATTTAAAACTGACATTAGTTTAGTAATCACCAATGTAGAATATACGAAAATGATCTCAGGTCTTAGGCGTACCGTGCCAACGTGCTAACTAATCCAACTAACCCGTCGAAACTATTGTTATGTATATTATTATTATTAACGTTATTGTACTGTTTTTATTTACTTCTACGATGTCTATGAGCGTAAATCTTACTAAAATTATTAGCATTTTAGGCCGAGTTGTCATACCAATATCGTAATATTCACAAAGTCAGAGTTATTTTTTGTATAACGACAGAATTACCTTACATGTAGAAAAAAGTGTATAAACTATTACCATTCTATAGCTAAATCAATCGCTCTTATTAAATTATTTTCCATGTACATAACTCACACCGTTACAATTACATATATTATAATTACATATACGTATATATAAATATATATATATATATATATATAATATATATATATATATATATATATATATATATATATATTATATTTATATATATGGGTGATGTTATGATTGTTCTTTGTATTTTTATGATACAAGATTTCGTTTCCAGTTCTATATTCAACTGAAGCAAAAACTAAAATAAATAAAAACCGTCGTTAAAACCGATATTCATAAATGAATCATAAAGAATTATCACAAATAAGCGATTATCCAATTAAAACTATTTTATTCGAAATATGGGGATTGTAATAAAATTTTCTCCACAAATTGAGTCAAGATTTTAAATTTATTAAACATATTCAAAGTTTTCTTACAAAAGGGTTCACAAAAATAGCTAATTTTTGGTGAACTTTTTATTAGAAAACTATGAATGAAATCTGTAATTGTAAAATTTACCCTAATAGCGTGGATTTATACTTTTCCCCAGCAAAACAGAAATATATTTTTGAAACATACAACTTTGTACATAATATTCCAGTATTCCAGTCATAATATCCCAATTTCGTTATTGCAACAATTTGATGATTTATTAAAATAAGTAACAATTTAATACAAGTCTATTAAATACGACACCGAAGGTGATCCACTGAAGTGATCGTAATCAAATCGGAACCGTTAGTCGAATGAAACGTACCTTGGGAAATGCGGTGTTTTATCTCCTAATTTCGGGCGATATGTCTACATCACGTAATGATTCTCAGGCGCAAGGCGCGCCTTATGCCCTTACGCTAGCATAATTAATATCATCCCTTTGTAATTCTTGTTAATAATAGGGATTGCAGAGGAATATTGCCTACGAGATACTGTTTTTACACTATTGTTCTAGTTTATATTTATGTCCATCTGGGCTCGGCTCTGATGTTTACGAAAGCATTTTCGTTCAGTGAGGTGCCTTTGATAAAAAAAGCTCGTGAAACTAGCGTCGTAAATAAATATAAATAAAAAGTAAAAAGAAAGTGCACAACAGCAGAGACTGCGACTGTTTTAAATTTCCATAGTGAAACTAGGAACCTTATGGTTTGGCCATTTCCCTCTGTCCGCCTGCATGTCACAGCCGTCTTACTCGCAAACTATCAGTAGTATAAAACTGATTTGACATATTTATAATGCCTACAAATCTATGGAATGAAGCCGTTTATAATTAATTTTTATTTGCGATTGTGAAGTGATATTAATCGTGCTTTTGAGCTACTCACACCCAAATAATCGTCTTCGAATTACAATTTCTCTAAAATATGGAGTTGTAGCATTTCAGTAATTGAGAGTAACTTTCTAAGTTTATGCATAAAATTTGATGTCATATTGCAATGCCGCGGTTGTATTTGAAATTAAAGCTGGGTAAGAAAGATTTATTTACTGATTTTTGTTTAAAGTATTGATGAAAACATGAAATGAAAAAAAAATTAAATATGAAATAAAGTACCGAGAAAGATATTTAATTGTATTTAAAACAAAACTTGTTTAGTAGGAGAAGAATTGTACGACGAGGGCCATATAAACATTTAGGTACAAATAAACATTTAAGTGTGCATAGTAATTCTATTAATTTATTTGCAAACAGTAATATTATTTTTCAACATGTGAGTATGATGCCTAGTATATAGTCATACGCGTAACCGCATTGTGATGTTTTGAAAAAAGTTAATATAATTATTGTTATTCTTTTTCAGTAAACTTTAGCTAAACTTTTAGAAGCACTGTTTGCATTCGTACTTCTGGTGATGGGAGAGCAAGAATTAAAAAAACTAAATTTGACTTTCACCTTCTAAATTTTCTATGTACCTATTTATGTCTGAGTTTTGATTACCAAAATTTATGCAAATTAATATGCTTTATCACTGCGACAAGTTTCAAGTTTCTAGGTAAAAATGCCTTCGATGTTTTTAACATTTCTATAAGTGTCCAACGTAAAATTGCCAAAAAAAATCGATATCCTTAGAAGGGTCTCGTTTAAGGATACCAATTGTTTTCAATTGATTTAATTAATCAGCACGTATAATTAAATAAAAAAATCGATCATTTCATTGAAAGGAGACCGGAAAAAATGGGCCCAGACGTTACGGAGATAAAACATGACTGTTTAAAAGTTGGTATTTTTTAGAATATAAAAAACCTAACGATTCACTAATAGACTATCAGGAAAGAAAAAAAAATAGAATTACAGTTTATAACCATGATACGAAACAAAAAAAGCTATCCGCGTAAATGGGCATATACTATATTTTTAAAAATAAAGGATTATTAATTTGAAATAAAAATAACAAAAAAAAATTAACTTTTAATTGAATTGAATTGATTGAAAATTTAACTCAATAACTTTGAGAGAGTATTATAGAAAATAATAAATGCCTCTTGCGTTCTTTAACGTGTAGCCATTACCTTAATTTATTAAAAATAAATTGTTAACAAACATTAAAAATGGTTCTATTCTTGTCAAAATGAATGGCTTTTCCATCTTATTGAGGTTTAGGTAAATTTTTCGACGACCGTTTCGTGCCAGTACCATCCATTAATATGGTACATCTGTGGATGGGGCATATAGCGAGACACAATTTGCACTTTGTTTTATCTCTAATTCAAAGAATTCCGTAGAAATTACATTTATAAACTATTATGATAAGTAACCTAACTTTCCATTAAAAATCCAAGATTTATATTTTGTCCGATTGACGATTTTGATAAAATTTTTGAGGAGCTAATTTTTATATTTTCTCTATATAACAGTGTCATTTTTATTTTTGTAACATCCGGACCCAACTCTATGTGAACCTTTTCGGGTGTCCTTTATAATTTAAAACTTGCTACATAACTGTGTCATATTTAAACTATCTACGTTAACTGATTTCCGAGGAAAACAGGTGCAATAGATGTATTGGATACCTAAGTAAGTCAATATGTAAGCTGATCTGTTTCAGGTAATCGTAGTTGGTCTACGTCAATATCGTTAAATTTACTAAACTTATTATTTGATTACAAACGATTCCACATAACGCATGTATTATATTACTTGAAGAGTGTTTCAGAAATATCTGTTTGGTAATTATTTATTAAAATGCCAATAACAAAGCGTCTCTACAAGATTGTTGAACTCTCTTTAAGGTTACAGTTATGATCAAGAAATTTATAAATATATTTTTATATAATTTTAAAAGGAATAAGAGGATAGTATTTATATAGTATATGTAACGACACTGGATATAGAAAAAAAAAACAAATTGTTCTTAATTTTTTATCCATGTCCAGGTTAAATTAAATAATCTTACTCATTTAACTTTTGCACTTATGGAAAAATGATGTAGTTATATTAAAAGTATCGTGAGATATAGGATCTTTTAACTCGAAGACATATATTATTATATAATAATTACTATACAGAATTACAATTATAATTGTTAAATCAATTAATTTTGTCACATTTAATATCACTAAAATCAGTGGTCCATTTAGAAAAAAAAAACAGAATGTATATAGTTGTAGCAAAAAACCTTTTTATTATTGAATACAAACAATTTATTTAATAAAATATTCACAATTAAATGAAACTACGTGATGTAGTATTATTTCTACTTTCTTTAATTTCTTTACCACGACCTAGGTTTCGTTGTATTACAACATCTTCAGGTGTTAATAGCAAAGATACTTTGCTAAGATACTTTGCTAAAATCTTTGCTAATAGCCCACCTGAAGATGTTGTAATGCAACGAAACCTAGGTCATGGTAAAGAAATTAAAGAAAGTAGAAATAATACTACATCACGTAGTTTCATTTAATTGTGAATAATGAATTTCTACAAAATTAACGCCAAATATACTCAATAATAAAATATTATAATGACACTTAGTTTGCTGTATAGAATCAACTTTATGAATAACGATAGGTTCCTTGTTACAGCCAGAATATTGTGCAAAAATAGTTTTATTTTACATAAAAAACAAATTCATCAAAAATGTATCCTTTGGTTGAAGATTCTTGATAAAATATGACAGATTTTATCGAGATTCTTCCTATATATGCGAAGTACATTTTCTAATTATTGTACTTTGACATGACCTTTGTAAATATTAAGACGCAATTTTTCTCTTGAATACGGGCGCTCCAACCTTATAGAAAATTAGGGTGACAAAATAGTTTTTGTTTTAAAGTTTTTCTATTATGTTTTTTTTAAACTTGCAAATTGCTTAATGTAAATTGTTTAGCTGCTGGTTTTTGGTATTTCAACAAGGATTGAAGAGTCTTTTTACTAGTCGAATGATATAAGCTTGAATTTTTTTGATTGCCCAGTTTATCTTTCAATTTAATTTAATGACATTGAACTATTAAATGTTTTAATCATAAGCTCTGCTGTACTTTCGAATTATTTTAATTTATATGTTTTTATAAATCGATCTTATGAATAGATATTTTAGATTTTGGAATGCCTTTAGTGGCTCCATTTTTTGCTTTACTTCCAACTTAATACACTGTTAAGTTAATTCGGTATTCTTCTTTAAGAAACCCTTGAAAATAGAAACTTTAAATTTAACACAAACCATATCAGTCCATTTATAGCAAATTAATCCGCACATAGTTAACATCCAAAAATGGTTTTGAGGAAATTACGGAAAAACTTTTCCAAGACTCACTATATTTTCACTCCCATAGAATATGTATTAGGCGGTATATTCGCATGGTGAAAAATAACATTATTATTTATAAAGAGTTTAATATAAATACAATATATTTTAAACGAATAAGTGTGTACCTGACCCTAATAATTTAAAATTTTCTCCTACTTAACAAATGTATTAATAACACGGGCTATTTTGTTGCATTCGTAAATAATGATATTTCTTTATTTTAAATGCTTCCCGCGGACGAAACTAAATTATATATTTTTTTAAAACCATTAAACTTAATATTTAAAAACTTTATAATTTAATTTCGACATGAATGTGCAAAGGATTCTAAAAATATTATTTAATCGTATTACTAGTTAAAAGCAGTAATGTAACAGATAAATTAAAACAATTCACGTAATAACATTTTAGACTAGATTTGTGGCTTTTAAACAACGTTAAAATGCGCCGTAACAATGCCATGAAATGCTGCATGTGACGAGAATACTTAGCGGATGAGATATTGTAATCTCCTCTTCTGGTCGTAATTTTGTCCCGCTCTCGTTTATATTGGGAATTAAATTATTTGTTTAAATAATGAAATGTCAGGAACATGTCATTATTTAATGTAATATAAAGTCATGCACAAGTTATTAACTTTTTTCTTCCTGTTTAGTCTGATATAAATTGATGCATTTTCTTTTTTATTATTTAACCCACTGAACTTTCCCGGAAATTGTTATTTTTATGCTTTAATATTAAGTTATATTGTTTAAAACAATACCTAAAATGAAGTAATGACGATGTTGGTGTTCACGAGCAATTTTTATGGATTATAATTGTATGCTTAGAAGACAAATGTTTACTTCATTTCTAATCATTTATTTTATCCCTTTCCCTATTTTTTGTACAATAAATATACCGTGTCACTTTGATACCAGTGGTTATTTTTATTTAGGTGCCAGTGAGGTTTTTTCCTAATGTAATGATGACCCGTCAACGTTTTTCGTCTTTTCTCTATGCAAGCATAATCAAAATTATAAAAGAATTCGTTCCACTTATATCTATTATATTGAAAAACAAAGAAGAAATAATAACATGTAAGTGGAATATTCGTTGAAATGTATGAAAACACGTTTCACTCCTTAAAACAAGTGAATTTCAAACGAGAAAATCACTTTTCAAGACACCTCCCTTTCTCCGCCTAAAATCATGGAACTTTTTCTCGTTCTCGCGCAGTTAAGACATATGTATTTATTTCGCTTACACCAAATATTCCATGGATTTAAAATCGTTCAAATATTTTAGTATCATTTACACATTTATCGACCGGTCAACATGATATCGAGATATCACAGAAGTAAAAATAAGCCGATACAACTAAATTAATTTTTTTCAAGAAAATTTAAAATCTACCAAACTGTTATATTTAAGTACATACTAAAATATTTATTAATTTATTATTTACATATGATATAAGACACTGACTAATGGAAACATATCATGACGACAATGAATGCATTTTAATGAAATGACAATAATTCCCATATATAATGTGTGAATTTAACGACAAAAGTAAAAATAAATAAAATAACTATTTAATAACCTAATTTATATATATTTTATTCCGTACATTAGGAAATAAATTTTAAACGAATCACTTTTTTCGAGACACCAGGATACATTGAAATACTATATTAAAATATTATTCTTGGATCTTTTCCACAATTATAGTTATTAATAACAAAACATTTCATTGCTTTTAAATATGATACACATATTAATTTTTCAGAGTGGCAGCAATTGTCTTTTTACTAAACAGATTTTTACAAAATGGCAGCAACTTTGGTTGCCATCGAAACATTAGCTGCGGAGCCGTCTTATGTCATGAAAATAATTCTGATTTCCGTTTCTTGTTACCTTCCAGTTTCAGTGAATAGCTACAACTAAAAATACAAGAGCCTTTTTAGCTTCGTCCAGATACTTCGTCCAGACTATATGCAGTCATTTATTTTCTTTTCAAACATAACTTTTTTAATTTGCTATGCATATTACTAAAACAATGTGTACTTCAAAATTTTATAATATTTCTAATGCTTTTATAATATAGCTTATGAAATGTATAAATAATAAAGCATTCAGTTTATTTTAACATCGTTTTTTAATTGTAGAATTGCTATTCAAAATTGCAAAACTGCTTTAAGATGTGAAAATTTTATCTTATTAAGATCACAGTCTTCGAACCATATTACCGTTATCGATATTATGCGATAATAACATTATGTGTCCAGCACTAGTGACGCGTACCGGCCCCAAAACAATAACATACTCTGTGTAAAGCACAGAAGAAAAAACATACCGGTCTAAAACGGTCACCAAAATATTTTTAATTGAAATCAAAATTTTGTTTAAAATAGCTTACCGATGATAGAAAATTGGTTATGTTTTTTCACACTTTTATTTTTGCACATAATTATGGCAAAAAAACAGCATTTTTGCACGCTAATGAACTATGAATGACAGATTTCTACTACTTATAAAATAAATAAAATAGTAGCACGCGTGACACGCCTACTTACAATCTCAAGTTATATTTTATGCTCTGTGTTGAAAAAGAAGTAAGGGCAATCTTTAATTTTTTAACCTAATGTTTTCATCGCATATAATTTTGATCTTTCCTATTTGATCCACCTTTGCTAGCATTGCGTGTGCATAAAACATCCAACTTTTTACTCTATTGTTAGCTTTCTTCATATCAGGATATCATATAATACGTAATGTAGATATTTTTGACTAATATGGAGAAAGCTCATGAGAGTATAGTATTTAGTACTAATAATAATACTATCATTAATTAGGTTGTAAACTAAAGAAAATCAGGTTGATTAATCGCATTTTCACTATCATAATCTGAAGAATAACTTTTTCTTTTTTTTATTCTAATGGTAAGCATTATCAGGAACTTAGACAAAGAAATTATTAACTAGAGTTAAAGTTAAAAAAATATTGCAATTAATATTATGGTCAGATTTCTCGATTTCTATCACTTAGTATTTCACAATAGTTCAATTTTAAGAGAGGTCACAATACGTCTTTGTGGCCGTGTAAAGTGACAACTTGTTTTTAAACAGACAAATATCACACCAATGTAAGTACGTATGCTAAGGTGCAACTAGATCCCTTCTTGTATAAGTCATGTCTTATCATCTAACTGATGTCTCTGAGATGCAGCAGCATCGTCAGAATATAATACGAAATAAAGGAGGAATCAATCACGTGCCATGATGTTTTTGGATAACCGCAAAATATCGCTTTGACTTCAATCTTGATTGATTTCATCATATTTTGTCTTGTACAGTACAGTAAGTATCAAAACCACTATATTTTCTTTCAAATCTTTATTTTCATTGCAAAAACTTGGAAGTATATTTATGTCTGCGATAAGAGTACAGATTTCTCCTCTCTTCTTGTAAATTTTAAGATTCTTTGCATCAGATTTTGCTTGAAGAAAATTATGAAGAATGACCCTTAAAAATAGCCTCCGGTATTCTTTCAGTACGATTTTTTTAATACGTGATCTTGTTAATTTTAAGACAGTAGCTGCTAATTAGAATTTATCAGCCATATTGAATAACATGGATCTCGTAATTATCACTAGATGTCTGTAAGTCCTTCTGTATCACTTCTGAATTAAAATCCCCTGGTCGTAAACCTTTACAATACGGTATTTTAATCGAAAATAAAGTGCAATTTTACCGATATTAAAAATTGGTACTAAATGTTTGTAATTTTAAGCCATGTGGTATATGTCTTCATCAATGTTCACTATTTGTTCTATTTTGGAGTGTTTGAATTCATTTTGTGCCCACCAGTTTCTTCATGTCTTTTCATTGAATTTGCAATCAACTTGCCTCCTACTCTCCTATAGTACTAAATAAGATTGTCGCAAAATTTTTTTGAAAAGCAAAATTTTGATGTGCTCCTGAAGAGGCTTTTGCCGTAAAAGCAAACGTAGGAAATGCATTTGGACTAAAATGAATAATACACTATTAAGCGTAAACAAAAATATATGGTATTATAACATTTTACACAAATCTATAATATTATAAAAAGGTATTACGTATAATTTATGTTTTATAGTCACAACAAGTTTTAAATTGGGTCTCTAAGACCAGAACGTAGATAAAGTGTTAAGTTATTCGAAGTTTTATTATTAAAAATTTTGCCACAGTAATTAAGAAAACAAGGAAATTATTGAGATAAATGTTGTTTCAAATTCTTAAAAAATCTATAATTTTACAAGTTAACATGACATTATTTACAATGTTTGTAACGGAAAAACGTTTATTTATTAACTTCGGCAGCTTTAGAATTATCTATATAGCCTTCCTTTCAGTTTCAAGTAAGTGTGTTTTGTTGTTCCAAATTTTGACTCAATCAGGTAAGAGGAAGTTGAAATAGGGGGCCCTTTCAATGTAATCTATTTATGTCTATTATGTATAATTTTGAAAAAATAATTAAATTGCTCTATCAATTGATAGCCTATACCACACGTTAAATGGAAAAAGTAAAGTTCAGAGAATTTTCATGCTTCCAATAATTTCAATGCTAATAATTTTAAATATTGAATATTGCAATATATGCAGGTTAACACGTTTCATAACTATAATAAATTTTAAATTTCCATATCAAACGGTTTTTGAGAAAAACGGCTGTGGTATGTGTACCGACGGACTGATATATTAGTGATGTCATAAGGATAACGTATTTTTCTTTCCCAATATGCTGTACTAAAAATAAGCAAGGAGGTTAGTAATATTAGGAGTGTCTGATGTATTTCTCTTCTAATAATCTCCAGTTAATTTAATCAATTTGCCGTTTAGTGCCAAGTAATTTATCTTATATCTTTCAGTGCTTGCGTAAATATATTTTTGGCCATTGGCCATAGGAGCATTTAGAAGAAAATTATATCGGAAATTGCTAATTCTTCATTGTATTCAACTATTAATTATCTGATTGCAATTGAGTTAGAGTATACGTTTATAAAGAGAGAGTATATATTTTTTGAAATTTATTTTTATCATTAAATTTATCAATCGTTGTATTCACACTTAGTCTTGTTAAGATGTTAGAAACGTTGGTTTTTATGCAAATATGCATAAGTAAATAAATAAAAAACTAAATAAATAATATTAACCCAAAATCATACTGAAAATCTTGTAGAATTTTACATTCAAAATTAGATAAACAAAACTTAATAAAATGAGCAAGGAGGAAAAATTAAGTTTTATTTTGTAATCTTATCGAACGTTGAATCCCCGCAAAATTTCCACGAAGGCAAGCCAATTGTAAATTTTGAATTTTAAATAATGTCATCTAATGTCTAACAGAGTAGACAAGCTACACGTATTTAAAAAAATATTTTGTTTTTTAACTTGGAAGTTTTAAGAAAATTATGAACGGATGACCTTAAACAGTTTTTATTATTTTTTTCAATTAACCTTATAGCAGCTAAGTAGAATTTAATCTAAACTAAATAGAAGTAATCGGCCAAATAAACATTTAGTGTTTTGAAATGTAATCGACAGTGTTAATAAACTTAAACTCTAGAAATGTCAGGATTATAGTAGATAATTGTGTAATGAAACCAATTCTATGCGTATTTATTTCAATGTGGAACAACTGAAACGATATTCGCAAATAACTTTGCATTAGAAAGAAAATGTTATATTGTTTTACGATAATAAATGGAAGCATATTCAATAAAATAGAGTAAGCATATATCGTTACTATAAATTTTATATTTATATTGATAAGAGTTAGTACATTGAATGTTGTAATGCCTAGCTTCGTAGCCTAGTTTCAGAACCGACTCTAGTTTAAATAATTCGTGAAGTATTCATATAGTTTAATCTGTCTTACATTGACTTTTAAACGCATTAGCCATCAAGAGACGAACAAGCAATCAGAAGGTCTCAATATTCTTTATTTACACAAGAGCAAATAACAATATTTTTGTTTTAGCTATGTTTAAACATGAAATAAATACGATTTTATTAGAGTCATTAGGTCATTCTCTCTAAGACACATTATGTCACAGTACAAAAATGTTAATTTTTGATATTTTATGAGGTGAATTTTTCCGTCAGCATTCGTTTGTCCGTAACATTACATGCAGTATCTCATTTTATCCTGAGCGATATTATCGGCGAATATATAATATTTTATCAATCATATGTTACTATCTTCCTATTTTCATTGGTCTTTTATTATCTTTTGATTGCACTTCGTAAAGAAACAAAAAATGCGATTTCACCGTGTTAGACAAAACTTATCTAAATAAGAATCTATCAATGTTTTCAGTAGGTAGTCTTTACAGGAAATTAATGTTTAATTTCGTTTCTTTGTGATACGAGTAGTATATTTTTTGTATCGTCAGTAGTACTCACTTTTTTATCGTTCTTTCTTTACTTTTTTATTGAGAAAGTGAGCGGAAGTGAACATTACGTTAATTTAATTTTTTTTGTACTTTATTATGATGTTGTTAAAATGATATTCCAGAATTATTTCTTATACAACAAAATAGAAACATTCGTGAAAATTATAAAACTACATAAAATGAAATCAGTGCAGTTTTCCCCATTGATGAAAATTGAGAGAATTAAACATTTATTTCTGTGAAAAAACATTAACTCCAAATAGATAGTTTTTATTTCTGATATAAAACACCTTGTCTTATAATATTCATGCAGGTTTTCATCACTGTAACGCAAAAGTTTCCAATTTTGATATTTATTTTGATGATCTCGAAAAAGTTTTTCAATGCTACAACTATGAGATAATCTACATTTTTTCAAAATGGTGCCGTTAATAAGATTGAGTTAGCGACACAAAACTGTTTATAACGTAATTCTAAGAAAATAATATAAAATTTATATTTACATCAGATAATAAAATTAATTACCCATTTCTCGCAATATTATTAATTTCTCGGTGAATTTCTAATTAATACGAATATATGTAAAGCCATATGTATGTCGTCACATACTACCAAATTCCAATCAATAATAAAATGATTTCTAGCACTTCCGATGCCAAACGTTCACGTTACATGAAGCGAAAATGTGATTTGAACACGTCACATATTCCATCAATCAACTTGGTAATATGTCATTTGGCAGTTACGAGTCATATATGTGCTTATGATGTCACACGAATTGTATTTGATTAAAAACAAAAACCGGAATGAACTGAGTAATTATAATTATATGAGCTCGATTAAACTATGACAAAATGAAAACGGTTATGAGATTTATACAACTATCCCCATTTGTACATTGAGAAATATGCAAGTATATCCTTCTTGTTTAATAAACTATATAATATATTAAGGTTATAAATATTCTATATATTAGAATATTATATACATAATTATACACACACATATATATATATATATATATATATATATATATATATATATATATATATATATATATATGTATATATATATATATATATGTATATATATATATATATTAGATCAATGATAAACGTGTAAAACACGAAATGTCGCTTTACGTTTCTCAAAACTTTGTACAATATATACTTTATACAATATACAAATAGTAGACACCAGTTTAAAAATTGGCCTCTAAGGATAATAAAATTATCATTAATTTTCCAATTAGATATTTGCCAAAAATAATTTTCCTAAAATTTTTTTGTCAAAAGCATGGTTTTCGGCGACAAATTTTCTATTAGCCTAACCTTTATCTAATATTAAGCAAGTACTCGCAACATTTACCCATTGCGGCTTTTCCCATATAGTATCTCAAGTTTAAGTTAAGCTTCGGTCCGAATCCACTTCACTCGTTGACGTTTAATGTCTAAAATAAGAATGACTGATTTTAAATTATTCTTAAGCTTAACAATCTTCAGCTATTCTATATTATCATAATAGAGGTTTAATTATCAAACGGGACAAAAACGTGTTAAAGATAAAAAAAAACTACAAAATACAGTTTTCTTTTAAATACGGCATTTTTTAAAGCCTATCTCCATTTGTGTTTAGAACAGGAATAACTCAATAAAATATAAATATTAAAAAAATCAACACAAATAAACACTTCCAACCAATTCGTTACTTAAGTATTATCTCAGAGAAGTTTCAAACTATTTAATAGCTCTCGCGTGATGACTGAATAAATGTACCAGGTACATTAAAATAGACTGATAAAAAACACCTATTAACTAATCCAACCCAACCTAACCTAACCTAAATTAATCCAATATAGGTTGTATTGAGAGTTTCTAAATCCAAACCAAAATAACCCATAATCATTACCGAAACCAACACAACCCAACCTGAATTAACGTAATCCACCTTAAACTGACATAACTCAACCTAACCTGAGACAACCTAACCCAACCTTATCTAATCTAACTTAACACAACCTAACCCACATTAACCCGAGTTAGCTCTACTTGACCTAACGTCACCAATGCTGGGCTACGTTTCAAATCCAATCTAATCAAACCTATCCTAATCCAAACAAATGTAATATAAACCAACCTTATGAAATCTAACCCAAAATAACCCAATGCACACCAATCTAATATAAACTCAATTAATATGACCTCATTTAGCCTAATAATAATTAAAGTTGAATTGCAATTTTGTTAAAAAAATCGGTCTTTTTACGGAGCGATAGTAAGGGTGTTATTAATTATTTCCCTTCTATTTTAACTTCCCTCAGATCCTAAAAAGTTGAACGTTACCAGCGAGCATAGTATTCGTATATACACTCGTATATTCCACACTTCTTCTCCGAATTCAGGTAGCAACCTTCCAAATCTAACCTAATATAATTTATGTTATATTACAATTAACATCGCTTGAATCTCAAATTTTCCCTTGAATTGACATAAAGTAAATCGGCGTGAACTTTAAACCGAATCGCGGTTATAATCTTGACAATATCTATTCATCAGTTTTAAGCAGGCTTAAGGTTTTCGGTCTTGTAGCTCAAATGCTTGTAATTAAATATTTGATAAAAAAATCAATTCGAAAATTAATTTGTTCCTTAGTCATTATGCCAGTAAAATTTAAATTCAAATTCATTTAGAAATTTTATGTAATACTTAAACGTGCAGACGTAGAGGTAAATTTATATATATATATATATATATATATATATATATATATATATATTACATATATATATATATATATATATATATATATATATATATATATATATATAAACCCGTAAAACGTACCCAGTAAATTATTGAAATAGAAAAAATGTTTTTCAAATTTCAATTTGAGAACAAAATATTATTCCAGTGAAAGGTTCATTCGAATCAGTTCAGTAGTTTTTGCATAATACTCAAACAACTCGCATTATAGACGAATAAACGTACAAATGAGAAGACTGACCGATAGATATGACTAATAAAAAAATCATTTTACACTTATTTTTGAGGCTGTGATAACTACACGTGTGCGATGCGTAGCCTCCACTATATTCAATACTGATCATTTCATCTTGATGTTAATCGTTATTTCATTAATACCGTTATTTCATTATCAATCGACAAACGTAATTTATCAAACAATTTGTATGATTCTTTTTTCGTTCGGCAGGGTATATCTTTTAGAGTATATTCATGAAAATTTGGTTAGATTTTACAATGTATGCTAATGTACCCCATTAAATTCTTCAGCAATCAACAGCACATGTGCCGTAACTGAGATTTGATGATATTGGTCTAAGGATGATCAAATAATAAAGACTAAGACCGACATAAATCCTCAAAGTTTTTGTATGACTAAGATTGGCATAAATCTGCATTTTTAGTAAAATATTGGACTTAAAAGATGATTAAAGGAACACTTCAGTGATGAGGAGTGTATTCATCCAGTTTGGATTATTTCCACTAATCTTGACGTAAGCAAAAAAATAAAATATGAAATAGGTAGCACACAGAATGTCATGAATAAATTTGTTTATGTAACTCGTATCAACGGCGTTTATCAATCGAAGGGTATACCTCTCATGTGGTTTTATGAAATATTGATTAGAATTTGGCAATAATAATTAAAGATACTTTATAGAAGTCCCCAAAAACGAACGGCACAGGTACCGTAATCGAGTTTGGATGACAAAGATATAATGACTATTTAATAACAAAATCTGTAATATTTTATGATACCTAAGGGTGACATATGAAGATAAGCCAAAAAGTGTGCGAAATGGAAGGGGAAAAAAGATTAAAAGAAGCGTGGTCCTATTTCTCTTGTTCAAAATATTCCCCTTAACTAAATAAAATTATCAACAACTGAATTTCGAACCACTTCACAAATTTTGATTCAGCTTAAATTATTTCCTCGAGAGAAAATACCTACTTTAGTTTCAACAGAAAATTACAAAATGACTATCCATTGTTTCGACCATAAAACTTCCAAAAATCTCATTGGTCATAGTAGAAATTTTAGAAATTTAATTAAATTTCAATTGTGTTAAACTGAAGAAAATATTTAAATATTATGCACACACACATACTCACACATGCACACGCACGCACACACACACACATACATGCGCGCACAGACGCGCGCGCATACACACACACACACGCACGCACGCGCGCTCACGCGCTCGTGGCACGTCTATAGGTACATCAATTATTAGCCTACTCATTACATCTTAAAAATTGTAACGCAAGTTCCATAGTGGTATATTTCTTAGATTACATGTTGCCTTTATTTAAATATATAGTGGACATAAAACAATATACTCAAAAAATTTCCTCTACGCTTTAAAATTTAGAAGTAATAAATGAAAGTAGGATGTCTTATGGAATAGGTGCTTGATCAGTATACAGGCAATATATAGGGCTGCATTAAAAAAACCAGCCCAATATTTATTCCAAACATCCAATCACTTCCTTCACTTTCCGAGGTATTGCACTTTGGAAAGTAAGTGTACTCTCGTATCGACTCATGTAACAATCCAAAGACTTCCATGGTGCAGTACCCAGTCTGATTTAGTTAGGAGTTAATTCCCGACATCAAACGTTAATATTACTTTCATCGACGTTGAAATATCGTCGATTCGCTAGTGATTACGAGATATTTAAATCGTTTCCATCTACAGTCGAACGTGATAAAAATAATATTACAGCTGATTATAATCTAGAAGTGAATTTAAAATACAACTGTGCATCACATTGATCTTATATAAGCGCCCAAAGAGCTATTCGCGGCGCTCGGGATGTTGCTTCATTCGATGAGGTGATTGTTTGCGGCGAAGCACTCGTGTCTCTGAGAGTAATATTCAACTTTATTTCTTCGTGCTGAAGAGATCACTCGGACCCGATGATATACCCGGGTATATATTTACGGCATGAACTGATAATTTTATAAAATTTTTGAAGCATATATTTCACGTTTCGCTGATAACTGGCAACTATCCCTTGCATGGGAAAGTAACCCGGGTAACACCTATACCTATGGGTGGCATGGAATCAGATGAAAATAATTTCAGACCAATCGCTATCCTCTCTGCACAGGCTAAAATTTATTTTACGTCGCAATACGTAGTGGAGCTAAAGGAGTCAAATCTGTCATGAGCAGTATGGTTTTTGAGTCGGAAGTTCGGTAGACATGAACCGTGTATGTTTCCTTAACTATGTTGTTTATCATTTCGACCTCGGATTTCAAGTAGGTGTTGCATATTTTGACTACCAGAAAGCTTCCGATCGTATAGGCAACGAGGTTATCCGTTCCTTTTTTATGATTTTTCTCTTCTTATTTTGCGGATAGAAAGCAGTACGTACGAATAGACAACTTTATATCCGAGACTTATTTTACACAATCGGGAGTGACCCAGGGTTCAAATCTTGGGCCTCTACTTTCACGATTCTGGTAAACGTTATTAGTTATACGGTAAAAACTGCACGTTGTTTGTTGTTCACGGAAGACGTATAACTTTTTACAGTTGTCAAGAATGCAGCAGATGGCGAGTGGTTGCACCGTGACATCAGCGCTGTCGTTGAGTGGAGTACAGCAAGCTGCTTAAGGCTTAATGCAAGCAAATGTTCAATAGTGAGTTACAGCCGAACACACGCTCTTATTCTATACGAGTATGCGGTCAGCAGAATCTCACTGCATCGTATGCATGAGGTCATTGAATTGAGAGCCAGATTTCATATAGGCTACTGACATTTCGTGGGCACATCGCGAATATAACAAAAAAATCATTTCGGAAAATTAGATTCATATTAAATATTTCAAAAGATTTTCAAACTATGTCATCAATTTTCCCACTGTACATTTTGCTGGTGCAGAGTCGATCAGAATCCGGAACCATTATTTGGAATCCCTACAAAGCTAAATACAGTTTGATAATTGAACGTGTGCAAAAAACTTTCCTAGATATCTGTATATGAGATAGTATGGTTAATTTTCCTTTCTATTTCCTATCAATTTCCTCTTAGGTATGCTAGATTTCCACTTTCTACAATTCAGAAGAGACATTGCAATTATGGATTTTATTTTCCAGCTATTAATTCCTGTATTATTGAGTAAACTTTCATTCCTCAGCACCTGATCGCGCTCGCATCAGAGTGCAATTTATTTGGGATAAATAAAAGTAGATTTGTTGAAATGTGTCATCACTCTGTTTTGTAGTTCTGTATATTCATAGCTGATATATGCCTTCTTTGGTTTTCTTTTGTTAACCCATTAATTCTTATCGTTTCGAATAGGTTACCTGTTATGTATCGATAAACGTTTGCAAATAAATAAATGTCATGTATTTTTTATATTTACACATATGTACTTATCTACGTACCTACTAATGTCCTAGTTGCTTCATGCCTTTACATGTATCTGTATGTACTTAGCTTTACAGTTTGTTATTTTATTGTTCACATTAGGAAAACTAAAATGATATCAAACACAGTAAGTTAACTCCTCGTCATTTAGAAATACCTATCACCATTTCTCGTCTCCATTAATTTTCGTGATTTGGCTTAGGGCCTTATTTACAAGGATGGGTCAAACAGTTAGCGAAAGGGAGGGTATAACGAGGGGTGGGGTTTGTATACTTACATACTGGGTAATGAGAGACTCTTCGAGTGTATATATATATATATATATATATATATATATATTTGTATATATATATATATATATATATATATATATATATATATATGTATATACACATATATTATCATAAAAACACTGTAATTCTTTCTCATACAAACTCCTTTTATTCCTATCTCTAGATCCTAAACTTTGGTCGTCTCTTTATTTCCATCTTTTTAAGTGTAGATTATTTGAGAGCTTTGAAAATAATACATGTAACTGAAATTGTACTTCTAATATTTTAATAAACAAGTTTTAACCATAGCATTTGCTTTTAAATAATATTATAATTTACATCAACGGCAAATGGCGTTATTACTCTGACCGTCACCGATACGAGCACCAGCATAGGCGCAAGCTTTTCATACATAACAGCACGACCACGATTTGCCGTCGACCTATTGTCTGTTTTTTAAACATAAAAAATATATAAAAAAAAATTGTTGGTTTAATACCATTTCAAAATATAATTTCACACTGCAACTCCCGCACACTCACGTACACGTCTGCTTTATTTCATGTAATCACATAAGTCTAACTTATTTTCTCCGTGACGGCAGCAGCGGGAAAATTGCTAGCGTAGGCACCGGTGCAGGTGCCGTTTAGTGCAAAAATGCGATCAAAGTTTTCATATAATCTTGCTTCCGCTACAAACAGAAAAATAATATATTTTCTATATTTGTTTCATTACGAACAATTAATTTTCCTAATTTTTAGTACTCCTTATCTGAAAAAGAAAAATGAGAATCCATATAAGATGACTTACGTTTCCGTCCGTCTGCGTGTATTTTATTGAAATATTATTTAATTTTGGTCAGTATATCGGTATGTTTGCTGAAAATTGCCAGACTGTTAAACAACGAGTTACTTTATTTTAATGTTACATAAAGAAATGCCCGCAATTAAAAAAATGTGAATTAACCTAACAGTTATCATAAATTCTATATCTATTGAAATAATATTACGATTTTGCAAGCTAAATATTACAAATAATTCATACAGATTGCTTTAAGGTTTCGTACCTCAAAACTCTTACTCTCATAAGACCATTCACTTGTCCGTTCGTCTTTTCGTCTACCACAATTATTTTTTTTCATAAACCGTTTGACGCAGAAGTGTGAAATTTTGCATAATGATAAAGCATAATAACCCGTATGTTTAAAACATTTGTAAATTAATACTCAAACATCGTTGGAGGTAAAAATAAAGCACCTCAAAGTTTTCTTTCTAATTTTGTGCAAGTATCGTGTAAGTAAAGCAAATTATAAGGAATTCTAAAATTATTTCTAATGAAATTTCATGAAAAATATTTCTTGAAAATTGCTCAAAAAGTCCATGAAGTCATTCTCAGAAACTATTTGATACAGAAGCTGGGCATTGTTTTAAACCATATTAATGTGCGTACATCAAAACAGTTAACACTTATTTAATTATTACAAAATTGTTTAAATAATCTTCCCCTCCGTAGTCACGTTTGCAATAAGCAAATTATCAAATTAACAAATACATAATTTTGAAAAAACTAATTTGCTTTTAGATATTTGACATAATAACTATTAATTTTTTTAAACATGTTATCTTTCGTCCACTGTCTAAAATTTTACGGTATTTAAAAAGCATAAATTTATTTGAAACTAAGTGTTAGAAAAAATCTGTAAATGAGGTCTCCATTTAAATTTGTATAAAGTTTTGTGAATAAATATGAGTCACCCTTAGTCATAAGATTTCATGTTTTTATTGAATTTTAACTCTTTGAACGTTTGTTCTTTTTTGTATTAAATTTTTGTTCTATTATATCCGACGAAATTTGCAGATTACGTACCTATCACCTTTAAATAGTTGGGTGTTATCCACATTATACGGAAAAAAAATATCCCTATTGTTATGACAAAATATTTATGAAAAATCATCTTACGCACTCGATTGCTACCTAAGAAAATATTTTTGATTTAAAAGCTCTGCAGCCAAGCAACGAATCACTACCAAAAGCGTATGGAAGAGGCTAATACATAGGCTTTGTGTTATCCGTGATTTTGCACGTGTGGAATATTAATTACAACAAAAGTGTGCTTGGACCTTAGTTAGTGGTTAATCTAAAGGGTTGAGTTGTAGTTCATAACTCAAAATGATTTCACTTTTAACCCGAGAAAAAAACATTGTTCCTCTGAGACGAAACTCGGCGTTTTCTTACATATATATATATATATATATATATATATATATATGCATTTTTATATGCGTGGGTTTGTATACATATATATGCTGCATAGGCGTTATTAGGTTAGAAATAAATCTTATAATCTTCATAAACACCTATAAGGTAATTTTTTTTAAATATTCCATCACGAGAACCGAAAAAGAAATATTTTCCCCTCCACTGTAATATACGCTGTACGATTTAAAGTTAGTATTAAAAGTCTACATGATGGAACGTCAATATAAATTAAAGTATTGCTATTGTTACATAGTAGAGAAAGTATGATTTATAAAATTACATGTCATGAAAATATTTGATACGATTACGATATAACGTCATAATTAATATCAATACCATAGCAGGTCTTTAGTTCAACCTGCCCATATACGAATCAGTAAATGGATACTGTCAACATGCAAATCCGTTGAAGCTCGTTTGAGCGGAGCGTGGATTAGAGAAGTGAATCCTAAACATACTTCAAACAAAAGCTCAGTGTAAACGCCCTCGATTCATTACTTTGGGATTAAAACAAAGCGAAATTTTACATATCAATGGAAACTTTTGAAGTATCGTGCAGTATCTAGCTATTTGCTGATAATCCTGCTTATATTTACATATTTAAGCTGATTCATAAATATGAAAGGCACGGAAAATGAGGAAGAATCTAATAAGGTTTTCAAAAAGGATTTAGGTTAATCGTGCTGTGCTTACTTGGCAATTATAGAGGTGTGATTGAATTTTGTATTGCAGAGAAGTGATTAAGGTTGGTTTTATTTAACGTTGAACTTTTGACTGCTTGCAGTGCTAAACTATGTTCAAACTTTCATGTGCATCATCAATTCATCATTTCGAAAAACGTATGTGAAATCTCGTTTACTTTTAATATAAAAATAAATACTACATCAAATTCTGTGTGTTTTTTTAATCCAGACTATAAATTCGTGCACATATTCTAAATTAAATGTTATGTAATACAATTTATAGTAATGCTTATTATATGTTAAGCATACATATATTTTAAAATTAATTTTACTTTGACCAAATAGATTGAAACTAAAAATATATCATTGTCTATATTTAATTATAAGAAATTTTAAAAAAAATTCTATTATTAGTAGAGATTAATTATTTAATCAGATTTGTTGAATAAAGATTGTATATTAATTTATTAGTACTTTTTTTTACAATAAGTGAATCTACAACGCCTAAGCGTGAGAGTCATTCATTAAGTATTTGTAGTTTATATTAAATTCAAATATTTGAATACAAAATCTATAAATGAAATAACACAAAAATTACTAATTTAATTTTTAAGGAAACACAGAAAATAAAAATAACCTGGAAAAAGTTAATATGTATTTCATTGCAATCGGTTTACTCTCACAGGGTACGCAAATTTATTTTTTTTAATTTATGCATGACATTAGTAAGAGACAAACAAAGGATTGCCTAGCGACTCAATGCGCTCTAATAACACAATTGTGTAGTATACCATGTATATAAATACATGGCGCTACGTGTGTTTTAAATTCCGCAAAGGTATTTTCCAACCGCACATACATCGGTGAAAGTCTAGAAGGCCAGCAAACCTAGAAGTGAAGTGCGGAGTGGTACGGGAGGACTGAGTGAGCAGACCAAGTGAGCAGACCAAGTGAGTGGGACGCATGACGATATATGCCTTTCATGGTCGTCTTTTTTTAAAATTGTATGTATCGATATAAACTTACTTTATTTCATCAATTCGTTTGAAATTTTAATCTATTTTCCATTTTTATAATTTAGTTACTTTGATCGATTTAATTGTAGCCAATAACAATTTGGTGATTTCATGTTTTGTTATCTGTAAATATAAATACCGTGGAATTAGCGGCATACAGAATTATATTGAATATTCGAAAAAAATGTCCTTTTTTATTTCATGTTATCTGCCCATGTCTTCTTGCAAGATAATTTAAAAATATCTAGAAATTGACTAAATATATTGATGGAGCTTGTAGAGAATATTTGAAACTCCTTTGTTCTGCAGGGTCTAACACTTATTTGGGCTACTTACAAAATTAAATACTGTCTCACAGTTGCAAGAGTATTTACAAAAGTACCTGATTTTACACCTGTGTTCTTAGGGCTTAGCATGAGCATGAGAATATTTTTATTTGCATTTAAAAATGGTCGGTCAAAAGCACTGTCTCCTTTCTAAGCAAAGTAAACTTGTATAGTTATTATTTTGCTTGTTTATACACGCTGGTATTTTCTTCCGATTGCTCTTGATTTTGTCGGTAGAACTAATTTTTTTTGCATTTAAATATTCGGAGAGAGATAAGAGATTAAACAAACATGTCGCATGTAATGCTTTACCATTTATTGATAAAATACTGCGTATTTATTTCATAATACAATATTTCGTTATTATTGGTGGGGTCATCTTAATCTTTCCAAATAAAAGGAGGAGCTTTTAACCCATGATTATTCTCTTCATCTTTTGTAGTGCTTAGTCTGCATTTATTTGGTTTTATTTAGTTTGAAACTCATAAACAAAGTGAATCTCCAACAATCTTTCGAAGGAAAATGTTCAGCAATAGTTATTTATATATCGGAAATATACCTGGCTTATATATCAGAAATATACTCATTCCATGTTTTATATCTATGACTTGTACGTGACAAAATAGGCACATGTGACCTTTAGAAATATTTTTGGCATCCAAATCATATTCCCAGCTAATTTCCAGCCTGTGCCACTTAGAGGTAAAATTTCTGCATTAACAGGTAATTGGCTGATAAGATTTGAATTATTGGTAGTGCTCAGTCAGTAAATATCTTACCAGGTAAAAACATTCTCATTTCTGAGATTTCAATAAATGCAAACCCTTTATTAAGTAAGCAAGTTCTCGTCATCAACGTTTACTTGCAACCACACTTTCTTTTTAGTCATCATCAAAGCTGGATACTGTGGCAAGTCTAAACCTATTTCGTTATGAAGAAATTAAAATTGAAAATTTAGTAGTAATAAATAGTTACCATACTTAATCACAGGAGCTAATAGCGACGTATCATCTTTCAAATCTATCAGTTACCCATTAGTATTTTGAAACGCAGACCAAATCCCGCTTTGAACTAATTCCAAATTATACTTGTTTCAAATTTCAACATCTAACAGTTTCTCAGAAAATTGGATATAAAAGGTGGACAGGCAAGTGAACAATTTTATGTAAAATACGTTTTCCTTTTTCCGGTATAAAATTTTTAAATTATAATATATATGAATAAATTTTCTTGAGAACTTAAAATTTTTTTTCGATTTGTCACAGGACTAGTTTTGGCGTCTTGTTCACTGTTGAAAACAAAATATATTTAAGTGAAAAACAAGTAAAATAATCAGATTTCCAGCACTATCTTAACGAGGAAATACGAAGTAGTCGCGGTTGCGGAAAGAAATTATCTTAATTAACACAACAAAAACACAAATAGTCCTTTAATCATACGACCGATGTTAAATGCTAAAATTTAACAATAAACAATACATTTTTAAATGCCTCACTTTCAAGCATACTGACTTTATATGTATATTTGACAAGTTTAGTCCATTCCAAATGGTTTCACACAAATCGTCAGGCCAATATAGACAGTTTTTGCGTCCAAGGAAATTGACGACTTCATAAAATAAAGAATGAAATCCTAGAAATAGGTTATACTTGCAAGGCACTATTCGTAGGCGTACAATGTATTCCTATAGAGTTAATATTCATTTCAGCAAGTTATAATACACATGTCGAAATCTAACTTAAAAAAAAAATTTCAATCTGTATAATATGCCACATATATATATATATATATATATATATATATATATATATATGTATATATATATATATATATATATGTATATATATATATATATATATATATATAAATACATATATACATTAAATAAATAATATGAAAATTTATTCACAACGAAAGTATTTAATTTTTGTTTACTTGTCCAGATTACGGTTTACCTTTATAACAAAATACGAAAAAAACTATCAAGTGCGAGTAGAACACAAACTACGATATTTTCTTTTAGATAAACCTTGTAGCAATATTTTATCACATGTAAATGAAAACATTTACGTAGTTATCAACACTTTTACATTACAATATAAATTTGAAAATAAATCTCGATTTTTAAAGGCAGAAATATTATTTTTCAGTCGTCAATTGATTTGTAGGACATCAGTGTCCATTCTTGTAACGTATATTTATTTTTCATGGATTCCTAATAGTATGGTGGTTCTATTTTTGCCTTCTTTGTTCCTAGACTGTCGAGTTATTTAGTTTTCTAAACTCGTTTAATTTTTAAACGTTTCCTCTTACATAGTACACATCTTCCTACGCAATAGCTATTATGAAAATATATTTTATGTCATACAGATCAAATTGTTTAGATAGTACACCAAAGAAAATTCTAATATCATAGATATTGCAAGTGCGTATACAGCGCTCGTAAACGGTTTATGTTTTACGTTGATATCGATCATGAATTGTAATGAATACACGTGTCACAGCATCGTTGTGTTTAGCTCTAATATTTACGATAAGGCCTCTTGGAATGCTCCAATAATCATTGTAAATTATTGTACACATTCGATGTTATTATTACCTCAGTTTATTGCACCTTTGGTGCCAAGTTAAAATTAGTGAAATATTGTATTACGTTTTTGTTTCAAAGGCGTTTTGCATGTATTACTATATCATGATTAATTTTGTAAATATTTTTCCAATGTGAATGAAGTCCAAAATATTCAATTTATAAATGCATAAGTCAATATCTTCAAATCTTTATCTTCTAATCGCAATATTTACTTTCAATTTATATCGAGAATTTTAATTTTTTATATGACATGGCGAATTTTTTTGAAAAACTATTTCATTAATAAAGTCTTGGTATTTTTTTTATTTTAAAGTGTTCCCAATTATCAAAATATTAAAAGCATAATGTTGCTTCTAAAATAGTGTTTCATATATTTTAATTGAATTTTTTTCAAAAATGATGTTTTCAAAATTACATAAAATTTTTCAAAATATTTTAATTTTGTCCAGTAGCTTAATACAAATCCGAAAGTTCTGATATTCATTACTCAATATAGTATAAACGATTGATTAGATTTCATTAAGCTTGAATAGACTTAGTTTATTATTCTAATTAATATTTTAAGTAATTTTGAACCTGATAAAGAGCACAAATTCTATAAGATATGTTAGTATTTATATTGAAAATGGAATATATATATATATATATTAAATTTATGGCTTACAGCTGGGCCGATTTTGGTGAAGCCTGGTACAGACGTATGATTAGTTTATGATCGAGTTAACATCTAGATTACTATTTGATCGGGGAACTAGCATATTTCCGGTAGTATGAAACTATGAGTTTTTCCTCGATTATAAAAGTTTTGTACAAAAGCATGTGAATTGAAAGTGGAACATATGTATATATTAAACTGATTTCACAGCCGTCTCGATTTTTATCAAACTTGGTACTACTTGTTACAGAGTCAACGTATAGCCTACTTTTTAATCCGGGAAGCAGTCTAAATTCTATAGGATATAAGTTACGTCAATTTACACCATCGTAAAGCACATATTAAATATGTTACTTACGTAACACGAATTTATATGAAAATTTATAAAGAGGTGTTTTGGTAACTTCAAATCTGGTAGGAATCTCGGTGCTTTAAATCTGCTGGTTAAAGTTAAAACGGATATGAAATTTACAACAATATGGAGTACAAATTTAAGTTTAGGTAAAAAGTATGCGAGTGAATATATTACATATACCGGCTATAACTTTTAGAGAAAAAATGGTGAACACATAGTTTTAAAGAGTTTAAAGACTTATAATTTTTAAAAAACTAAGTTTTCAGCATTTGTTCAAAATATTTCTTATCTTTTACGTTATTAGATTCTGAGCCTCATCACTAAAAAAAATGAAGATTGTAACAAAAAATGATAATAAATATAAATTAAGCAAAATCCATTTTATTACAGGCCGTCCCAAGGTGTCACTCGTGTGAAATTCGGAACAAGAAAAGCTATTAGAATTTTTTTCACATATGTTACCATACTTTTGGATATAAACTACAATCATATCAAATTTAATCAAAATTCGTCCAATAGATTTTGCGTGATTGACAATCAAATTATCATACGGAGAGACAGACATCTTAAAAACATATTTTCTGGGCACTATTTTCCTTCTTTATGCTAAATGTATCATTATTTTTAAAATAGCTTCCATGTACAGAATTCGCTCATTGACAATTTTATTAATAGTATAAACTAGCTATGTCCCCGACTCTGTTTACGTGGATTTTCAAATATTATTAATTTAACTGTACCGTATTTACATCTTGTCTAAAGAAGGATTTGGACAAGCGTAGGTTTATTACGATGAAAATGTATAAGTTACCCCGAACTCAACAAAATCCATTTGTAAAAACTTCATCTAAACTCCTTTATTTTTTTTTAGGATCGCGTACCTCTAAAAGAAAAAAGACAACTCTTATAGGATATTAGAATTATATAGAATAGATATTAGAATTACTATATAAATATTATAATTACTACGATTTATATTTTTATACAGGTCTGTTAAAGCTAACACGACTATTGATGCTACAGTTTTCCACTGTACTGACGTTGGGTTAAATAAACACTTCGATTAAAATGCATTAAAAAGTAAACTTCTTTCTTTAAATCAAAAACACACTGGTCACAATTATCATGTAGATTAAATACATACGTTCATACCCCCTATATAACACAGCATATCGATTTATTTAGCAATTTGAATGTCCATTAGCTGAATTAATTTATAAAAGTAGACTTACGCAAGATACTATACAGAGTTCAGGATGTACCAGTTACTGTGAAACTCTTCTCGTAGTTACGATAAACGCGGAACTTTCAAATAATTTCTGCTGTTTAACGACACTGAAAGTATTCGTTATATTTAAACATGACTCCGTATTATATTTTGCTGAAACGGTTTAGCTGCAGTCAATATTCAATCCCATCAGGCGCGTCTGATCGGTGCGATAATTACGAAAGCGTGTCCCAAATATACTTCAAAAGGTATCTTGCCACTTAAACGCCACCCATTCATTAATTATATAGATTGAAATATATTTAATTAAATAGACCGAAATTTATTGAAACAAAATTAATATTTTCATATGAATGAAAACTTTTGAAGTTCAGTGTAGTATTTAGTCCACCGCTATTAATCCCATATTTGCATACATATGCTTACATACCTAAATCGTTGCTTATAGTCATAAAGAAAGGAAAAACATGGAATGTTTGAAAAATTACTTAATTAGCTCTTAATTAGTTGTTTAGAAAAATACTAGAAATGACCTATGCTACATTTACTTACAAAATACTTCTAATATTAAATTAAAAATTAATTTAAACTGGATCGTTACGAACATTTTGGCATAAGAATGAAAAAGAAAATATAAAAATATTCTTACCTTAATTGGAAAACATAGTTTATTGTTATGTTCTATTTCATTCTTTATCTATTAATTTAGTTTACAAATGTTTCATGCATTTGTACATCATAATTGATACCACACTATTCCTCATCGATATTGGAAACATTTATTACATTCGTGATGGGAAATATGGCATCATCGATAAACGCTTAGTAGCATTTTATATAATGGATGCTACTACTTAATCTTTTCGCTGAAAGAAACATTCTTTAAAAGAACGCGTATTTTTACCTAGCTATGACTAATGTAAAGAGAATAGGGGTATTAATATTATTTACGTAGTCTGAACCATATAAATTTTGCGAATGTCGTAATAAGCTATTTTCATAATTATTGTAATTAATAATTACAAAATTTAAAAATGTTAATACTTGCTACCAATATTTTATTCCCTAATTAACGTAACCTCATATGTCATGTATGCAGGTATAATCGTTCAATTCCAAATTATATAGATGAAACTGTCTCACCAGAAAACAATCATTATCGACTTTCTCAGAATTGCAATGAAATCAAAATTATCTCAATTTTAACGGAATTCGGAATACTTTCCTTCGAATAATTTTTTTGTTGCTAGTTCCATTATCAATAGATTCGTTTAATTTAATATCTGTAAATGTTTCACTTATCTGAACTATATTTGTTTTGTATATACTTTTGAGTGCTCGTGCTCTCTCACACACATACACGCACACAGACGCATGCACGCTGTCACGTATGCATATACACCCACGCACGCACATTATTTTCACATTAAGGTACATTACAGAGATTTCACTGTAAATATGTCTTGCTTTTCGTAGGATCGAATAGGCTTATTGACTGTTAAAAATAAAAAATTCCAATGAATTTATCCAAAATTATTATTTAAATTCATGATGTACGATTGTCGAAAAATTTGGAAACAATCAAGTTGAGAGTAGCCAGGTTACTTGCAATTCACTGTATGGAGTAGGGTAAAATGGCATGTTGGACAAGCTGTGTGCTTAAATTTAATTTTTTTGGAAACTTCAGAGGATCACAATGGTTTTGACTATTTAAAGACTTCAAAGTATTTTTAACGGTACCTGGACAACAGAATATAAACTGACGATGATGTAACTAATTGATAAGGTTATTGATATTTCACAGAAGAAGTATAAAAAATAAAATTTGATGTACTAAATATAGAAGTGATAATATGGAAGTGAAAACTTTTTCAACCAATATAATTGTACTATACATATGTGGGAAATTTTAAATATAAAATAGAAAAGCATAAAATATCAATAATGGTAGTAATTTTCTACCTATATATTCACGAAAATTAGTAAACAAACCAAACGATGTTAGGCACATTCAACTGCTCATATTTTATCCACTTTCACACCAAATTATATCATACTAAATATAATACATCAATGCATGTAAATATGGTCAGTCACTTCATAAATTGTTTTACAATTACGTGCAAAATACACCACGTTACAAGCATGGGCTTTATGTATTAAGAATTTTCCGAGCACTGGAGTGGGAGTTTTATTTGAATTCTGTTAATAAATAATTTTTTTTTCAAGGAAACAAAACAAAAAAATCAAAAAAGCGCATACATAAACATCTCAATTCACAAACTCTTTTATCGCTGCACCGATGACGCAATAAGCAAAGTGACGAAATAAAAATAAACTAACAAACTCTGGCTCTGGGTTCGGGCGTACTCACTCCAACGCAGATTATACCTGAAACGCATCACGCCTAGCGTGATACGAAATTGCTTTCTTTTTCCAACTAAATGATGAAACGACAGAATTTTTCTTGAAAACTCGGCTCTCTTCAAAGGCACACGGCAAAACTAATAGTGAATCAATTTTATAGAATCATCGATAGAATTATTTTCCACCAGTCTTAGATTCAATTCTTTTAATTATCAGTCTTTTTATTTTACATATAATTGTTCATTAGTATTATTAATTTTGAAATTGTAAACTTTTTCTACAAATCTGATTCCGTTATTCTCAATCTAAAGAAGGGTCAATAAAAAGTACTGAATCTACAAAAGCTGAGCTATTTACACTCGTTAGAGTGTCAATTAGGAGTTTAAAAAAAAAAATATTCAAAATAATAATAAGCAAATTTAGTATTTCTTGCCTTAGAATTACAAATACATAAATTTCGTTGTGCCAATAACTAATCACTTTTTATAAGTACTAATTTTAAGAAATGACATGACTCGGCGTCTTTTCTTAATTAAAGAACAAACATTTTAAATACCTAAAATGCTAATAATTGAAAGAGGTTCCAAGTCATTCAACACTAAATAATTGATACAGGTTCACAATCTCCCTTCACTCTTTATTATGTTGTCACTTCACCTTTTGTGTGGTATTCTGCTCCTATGTTTTTTATACAAAATGGATCAGTTGTTGTCACTGTGATCAACTGTTGTCACTGTGACCACGTTTCATATAAATTAATTTGTAAGTAAACATTAAAACCATTTAAAATAATTATGTGCATATGGCCTACGTATTGCCACTTTAGACGAAACACTTATTTTACTACATCTTTTGATTTTGGTATTTTTCTAACAGTGATGCTTTTTACAGAGTATTTCAATTTTATATCCATATAGCCTGAGTCGATCCTTCTTTGATTTACTTTTAGCTTGGTTAGAATCTTCTGAGTCATTTGTCAGGTCTGGAAGGCAAACAATAAATAAAGCGTAAGGGAAATGTTCACAGCTTTCGTTCATAACTTTTTCATAGCCCGGTATTCGTTCCAGATATTTTTTACTCTATTATTCCTCTTTCTGAATCAAACATAAATGATATGATATGATCAGTATTGATATACATATACATATATACATACACATATATATATATATATATATATATATATATATACATATACATATAGTAGCACAAAATTTTCATTGAAACTTGAACACAGTATTTAAATTGGTTTTATTTCGTTATTTTAATAATTTTAATCACCATTAATGAATATGAAGTGTCAGTTGAACAAATTATAATAACTTAAAGATTAACTTTTAGTGATAATCAAAGTTAGAAGGGTAAAATGATTTGTGTGTGAGCAGTGTTACAAACGACCGTGAAAATAATAAGACGATATAAAGTGCCAATGCGCCACACACGTCACATTACCAAACGCAGATAGCTCCGCTTATTTCTCTCTGCTGTAACCAAGTTGTACAGTGATGTGGTCCTGTATTATAAGAAGTTAGTTCGAATCCTCACGGTAATTATTTTTGTCGTATAATACTACCGAATTTAATACTTAAATATCAAAAAGTATAAAGTAGTAACGAAACAACAAGAAGAAACAAAAGAACGAAAGAAGCTAATACGAACATTAAAAAACAACAAGAAGAAACGAAAGAACGAAAGAAGTAAATTCGAACATTAAAAAAACAACAAGAAGAAACGAAAGAACGAAAGAAGCAAATACGAACATTAAAAAAACAACAAGAAGAAACGAAAGAAGCAAATACGAATATTAAAAAGGAAAGGAAACAAAAATCAATAACGATATATACAAAAATATATTTTTGCACAGCCTTTGTACACAACTTAATGAGGAATCGGGTCAATAGCGGCTGTTTATGTTGTACCATAAGGAAGATGATAGAGCTTTGGTGACTAGCTCAGGATTAATGGAATATTCCAGAAGGAAACCTTATGGAATTCAAATATAAATGTTCTACAATATCATTGAATGTTCCGTGTTTTCAATGCAAAAGTAACTAGAATATTCAGATTTTTTATCGAATGTTCAAGAAATATGTAAAATATCATATTGACTTTTCTAGAACTTTTTAAAATTTTTCCGTATGTTTGGGAACTTTCCTTTCTCTCATATTGATTTATCAAGAATATTTTCCTACATTCGAAAATGTGCTTAGTTCTACATAACACATCATTCTGAGGCTGAATATTTTGTAAACGGAGCTTAAAAATTGAATAGATTATTCAACAATAAAGCCTCAATATTATTTTAGAAGATCTAGCCAGTAGCAACTAATCACTTGAAGAAATATGAAAAAAAATTTCCTCTCGCTTTATATTTTACATTAAATAAAATTATAAACATATTAATATTTTGCTACATATCAATCAAAATCTATATTTTCCACTATGTGCACAAAATTTAGTAAGGCGTACCCATCATATCCTTGATAGGAAAAAAAATATTAATTAATTCATTAAGGAATGCACTAAAAACAGAACCAAATGTGCTATTATTAAAAAAAATAACAAAATACAATAATAATGTATGAAGATATCACAAGTATCATGGACGCATATTGAAGTATAGGTTAGGACATTTTTTTTCAACAAATGATGAATAAATACTTTGAAAGCGATATCGTAATATCTTTTAATTTTTTTAACTATATATTAGTTGCATTCTGCGGTTGTAAGTTGAACTTTAGCAACTTTATTATATTGTGTACTTCTGATATTTGGAAACGATAGAATCCACTTTGTCAATTTAAGAAATTATACTAGATTTTCATTTCAACTGTTTAAATACTTATACATACACACACACACACAAACACCTACATAAATATATATATATATATATATATATATATATACACAACATCAGCCTCTGCTCCATCGATATCGCCTGTGACTTTGAACGTCATTTGGAATGATCGAAATACATATAATTCTAAATCAAATGTGGGAGGATAAAAATATATTTAAGAAGAAAAAGTTCATGCGCCACTTGTGCATATATTTTTTCTGTTGTCCTCTACGCCTTAGAAGCTTGGACCTTGAAAGCCCATATAAATCAATCCTTGAAAATCTATCTACTCTAAAGAACGCAATGACTATACTTAATTTAACAAAGTACTTATTATAATCATAAATTGAATGTGCCATTTATGTCAATCGTTAAGATATTTCACCAGCCAATAATACCACTTTTTCCCTGAGGAGATGCCTAAAATACTTTTGAAACGGATTGGGAATTAGAAGTAATAGGGCGAAGATAACTGAAAGATAAATCTTTTCATTACTCCATTTCGGAAAAGGGTTTTATAGTTAGGGTTGGTTACGTTGGATTAGATTAAACTGAATTAGGTTAGCTTAAGTTAAGTTGGGTTAGATTAGGTCAATCTAGGTTATATTGGGTTAGGTTATGTTGGATTAGGTTATGCAACTTGGTAGATTTCTAAATTTTGTCGTTATTTTTCTTCCGATTAAAAATACCTTTGAAATTAAAATATTATTTCTTGAGAAAAACTTTGCCGCACAAATAAAACATATACTTTTCCGAAGTTGCGAAAAAAGTGGAAAACATATTTCTATACCCCTGATATTATTACTCTAATTATTTTTGACCGTACGTAATATGAGTGTATGATAATTATATTATGCATAATTTCTTTGTAATTAAAACTAGTTAAAGTAATACTTAGCTCATTATTAATCCGTTCTGAAAAATTTAAATATTGTTTACTAAGAAACTTCATTGTTTCGAAGCTAATAAACAAACCGTCAAGGATTTAAAATTTATTTTCACCCTATATAATCTCTTGAGTAGTAAAATATTTTATCTTCAATTACACAGTTAACGAACTTTAATTCTTCACAAAATTATATAAACAACTTTTCCTGTTTCTTGTTAGCAATGGTGTTCATTTACACAATACAAAAACTTAAGTGAAATAATCGTTAAAACGTTATTTCAAGTAATTAAAATGTTACTTAATTAATTAAGAAGAAATAAAAAGGTAAATATAAGAAAGAAAATATCGTAAAGTTTCTACTAATAGCAACTAATTAGTTAAATTGCACAAATATGGGCGTACTCGTATTAACGTACCCGGTAAGGTGCTCATATTGAATAATATCTATATTAGCAGAATATTATTATGAATAATGTGCATTGTGTAATTACGGTATAAATAGCCTAGATTTTCAGATTTAGTACTTTCTATAGATACTGCTTCAACTTGAAACGATTGGAAATAGGTTTTAAAAAAAATGTATGAATGACAAATTTGATGGCTAAAGTGGACAATAATATATCGAATTACATGTTAATGCATTGAAAAAATTTATAAGCAAAATTTTGAATATGATTTTATGAAATTCACTTATTAGTTTAGTCATTTACCGCTGAAGTTATCCATCGAGGTATTTTTTTTTAAATGCATCGCCTAGTTATAGGATAGATATTATCACTGAGATAGTTTTATTTTATAGAAAATATGAATATCAGTTTACATTGAAAGTTTCCTCAGCAATACTCTGAGTCCTTAGGTTGACAAGATCACTTAGTTCGTCTGAAGTTAGCAACAGCAAAAATAATTATGTGTCAACATGGAGCTTAACTAACATGCCATATTAGTAGATAGAGAGTAATAAATCGATATTCGCCCTTTTTTTCGAAAAACCTGTGTTATGAGTTAGGCGACAACTGTGGACCAAATAATTCAACACTTTTATTTTTAGTAAGACTAAGAAGATAAAGAACATAAGGGACAAACAAATTTTAATTACTTGATAGTTTGAAGATTAGGTTCCAAAACAAAGAAATTTCTTACTAACAATAACTCACCGAACCTAATATAACCACGCTCATTCAAACCTAAGCCAATCATACTCAACAACATACAACTTAGTCGAACCTAACTTAACATAAGCCATCATATTTAAATATAATCTGGCATAACACAAACGAATGCAACACAATATAATATACAAAAACTAATATACAAAATATAATATACAAAAACTTAATCTGAACTAACCTAACCTAACCTGACCTAAACATATCCAATCTAACTTAAGGCGCTGACAACACTCGATTATCTGGAAGGATCTGATTTTCAAACTCAGCCCCTTTTACTTTATAATAAAATGAACTGCGTCAATAGCTCGCTAGCCGCGCGGTCGAAATGTGCTCTTTGAAATATTAATATGATTTTTAAATCTTATTTATAGATATATTTCGATTTTTGACAAAAAACGCCTATTTTTAAGAAGAAAAAATAGGTCAAATCTGTATTGATAATTCAGGCAGACTAGTTTTTATGATTTTTACGTAATTGAAATATATCATTTTAATGGTGAATATTACTTTCAATTTTGTATTAAATAATTTGTATTAAATATATATATATATATATATATATATATATATATATATATATATATATATATATATATATATATATACATAAGGGAGCATGTCCAAGCCAATGGGATTTTATATAGAAATAAGCACCGAAATAGGAAACTTCAATTAAGACAATATATCAAGTGTATTGTTAAGAGGTAGAATTCACATTAGTGGCAAAACTTATTTCACTTACTTGTTATATTGTACTTGTAACTAACACCATACAATTTTCAAGAACAGTTATGGATTCTTTGGAGCTATTAATGGAATATCGTTGCAACTATAAAGTAGTGAGAAGAACTGTTGGCTGTTGTTCACATATAATGACAACTTTATGGTATTTTCGTTGGGTTCGGCATCAGCCCAGTTCTATAATGCCTCCAATTGTATGGTATTTGCGATGGGCTCGGCATCAGTCCAGTCCTATAACGCTGTATTCAGATGATATATTTATAGACGCCGAAGATCAATAGTTGTGTTTGAGATTTGCAAAGGTGGAATAGGGAGGAGAGAGAGGAGCGGTTAAAAAATCCTTTTCAAATAATACGAGCAGATTTTTTGCAATTTATGTGCTGGCAAGCAATGTCTGTTTTTTATAGATCAAATTACTGCATTGCTATTAGTCTCAGCAATAGCATACATATTTATCTTATATAGATATTTATTTTGATAAATATTTAAAATATACTATATTTTCAAAACAAAGTTTTTATTGAGTATCGTTACAATAATTTTAAGCTTTAAATTTATATAAGTTTCGTTTGTTCACAATTATTTTTTTAGGGCAAACGAACCCTAGTAAAATGAACATGTTCTTTAAGAGAATATATATTGAATATATTTTGCGTTAATTTTGTAGAAATTCATTATTCACAATTAAATGAAACTACGTGATGTAGTATTATTTCTACTTTCTGTAATTTCTTTACCACTACAGTGGTAAAGAAATTAAAGAAAGTAGAAATAATACTACATCACGTAGTTTCATTTATTGTGTATATTGATAATGTAAATAATAACATTCTTGATCTGGTTTGGAGTAACTTCATCTTAATATTTGTTTAAAGTTCCAAAGAACCAATTAGTAGATGGAATGGTGATAATAAATTTATTCGACTGTAAACTTTAATAATTAATTTTTTTACTCTTTATGGAATAAATCAACTATAATCAACTTAAAATTTCACTGTACATTTTATTGACCAACTTCATTATTGATTACTTTTTGAATTCATTACAATGAATTTAAATGTATCTTATTTGGAATGATACTATACAATTATGTAAATATTTAACGAGTCACGTTGTGCTTACTATTTTTGGTGTTTTCAACAATTTTTAATTTTGTTGAAATTTTTAATTTTTTAATTTTTAATTTTATTTTCAAAAATGTTTAATTTTGACATTACTTTTTGTGTGCCAATAACATGTAAATATGTAAGTGAATAAATTGTTTAGCATTCCCCACCAATGCGAAAATACTATATATTCCTCAAATGCAATGATATTTAAAATAAATATTAAAGATTTTCTATTCTTTTTTGAGCTAAACTTCTATTTCCACTGTTTTCTTAATTCGCTTTGTTTAAGCAGTTAAGGTGGTACGAAAGGGAGAAGAAGGAGGCTTTAATGTAAGGAGACATTTTCATCAATGTCTTTAGAACTATCCTTCAAAAATAGCAGAAACTAATTTTTATTAAAGGTATATTTCGATATGACTCATTGTTAATACTTCCGAAATATAAATATTTATTTTTAAAATGTGTGCAAAGCTATTAAAAAAAATATTTAAACATCGTCAGAAGTGGTTTTAGTAACTCATTTTCAATAATGTTTTTTCTTAAAAACAAATGTTTCAAGAAAAAATCAAGTTAAAACAATTTGATGCAGAATTTTCAAGATTGTCTTCAGAACCTGAAATGAGATAAAAAGTAAAGAAAATATCATAAGAATTTCAGAATTTTGTGCCAGACCTTTAATTCTGACTTCGAAATAAAAAGCAATTTATGGGAGTTATAATATAAAATTAATGCACGTTTTGGATTGTTGAAAATGTGAAAATGGAACTTAAGAATATATTTTAAGAAAACTCCATCATAGGCGAATTTGAATCGCGCTCAGTTTACAACCCGCCTATTTATCGGAATTAAATAATATTTTCATCTTCTTATAGAAATTGGTTTGCTCACCTTTCTTTAGAAATTTATTTATTGTTTCAAAGCAAATTCCATAACACAGTCTTAATTTTCATAATGATTTATTATAATCTCTAATTTTCTAGTAATTTTAAAAGTTTTCCTAATTAAAATAACGTATTATAATTTAAACATGTTTATATTATTCTATGTAAAATGGTGCTAAACCAGTAAATATAAGTAAAATAAATATATTTAATATTAAAATATATTTCAATTTTTCTCCAGGCTCCCAGTAGTCTTTTTCTACGGAACTCTCTTGTAGCCGTTCTTTTATAAATCGGAAGAATTATATTACACATTTAGTTCTCTATTTATAGTTCTATCTATTTATATCTTTTAGTTTTCTATTTAACATTTTCCCAGTCAGTGGTACAAAACCACTTATTTAGTGTAGGCAAAGCTACAGCTGTTTCATGTTTTGGATATATACACAATTCTCGTTTTCATAGTCTATGATACATGACTGGGCAAGTATAAACGAAAATACCTATGCAGACCGAATGGTCACCGATAGCGCATCACTACTTAATAGTTAATACAAGTTAAGATAGCCAGAATTTTTTTCGAATAGGGTTACATATTTTGTTTGTTTACAAATATTTATGTCGTTTTTCAACGTACAGGCGGGATTTTCTATATCTTTCGATTGATTATGTTATCTTTGTATTTTTAATCTCTATCCGTGAGCCATAATTTTCGTTTGTATGCGCAATTGCACGCAGTGGTATTAGGGAGCATTAAATTCATAATTACTCTCTAAAGATCGAGTTATACCTAATGAAATCTCTTCCAGTCAATCCTAAAGATGGTGAAAGCAGATATAGCAAGGCTAAACAAATTATTTTCATTTTTTTATACAGCCTTTAAATATAATTAATAAACCTCAAATACCAAAATTCATGCCCGCTGCATGAATTTTGGGTTTGGGGTGTTATAAATTATCACACAGACCTACACAAATACTTCTAAATTTAAAACCTGACTCTCCGGCGCTCGCTCAATCGGGTGAAAATAATAGCGTTCATTTAAAGTATCGTTTGTGTCTATTTAAAACATTCAAATTGAAAAAGAAATGGATTTCAATACTCTTTTAAGACTTGAGACTGAAAAGAAAATTTATGATGTGGAAGTTAAAAACGATAACACTCAACTACGTGCTAACAATATCTAAAGGGACATTTTTAAACACTTGACAAATCGTTTAAAATCTATTTTAACTATTTATTTAAATAATATCATTATAATTTGGAGCTGGTAAAGTATTAATGAAGCGATCAAGGTAGGCTGACGAACTATCAGTTATTCTTAAAAGAAGGAAGTCGCCCAGTGTGGTTCACCCTGATACAAATTGGACCATTAAAACCGACCTCCTTTGTCAGCGGCAGTGTTTTGGTAAAATTAATATTTATGAAATTGTTATGAGGTGATGATTGATATTTTCTTCTTTATGTTGAAGGCATTTTAAGCAACAAGGATCTCGTGTTGTCTTACATTAAAAATATAACTTGGCAATGATCACAATATTTTGGTATTTTGTTTATTTTTTAAGATAAATATTAATATTTCTCCAAATCTTTGTTCCAAAATTATAAAAAATCCTTTGGGAAATAGATTTTTGCTTCATTTAAAGTTTAGAAGCTTCCGTTGTCTTACATTTTTGAAGTCTTTTAGAACTTACTTTATCTACACGTACTTTTGAATCTATATTTTTATGTACAGTGAATATTCTTCACTGAATGTTCACACGTTTCTCTTGAAGTATATTAAAAAAGTATTGAACTAGTGAAAACAATGATTTGAATGCAGTTTAATTACAAATAATTTTATTTATCAAAGCCTCTCTCCGTAAACTGTTCTGATATTTACTTTTTTCCACAAGTATAAAGAAATTACTGTTTCTTCTCTTTATATATTGTAATAATCAAGGATGACTTTCTATTCTCGGCTAATTCGTTTCCGTACGGCCTTTTCTTTATGTAATATTTGACTAGATTTTCGTTTTTAATTGTTGAAATCAAATTGTCTTTCCGAAATGTTTTACCTGTGATTATTCATAATGCGAAATTCGTAATTTTCTATTATTTTTTATGACATCTAAAAGTTGTCCAGTACCAGATTTAAGCGGTGAGAGGAAATTTGTTGCTTCATAAATACTAGTAACTCTTCAAGGCTTTGAATCACTTTAAATTAAACCTTAGAAATTTTCAATTTTATTAATAGTATGTTTAGAGACGTTATACTCACCTGATTTTAACTAATTCGGGTAACCGCTAGTCCAAGAAATAATAACTATATTTATAAATTTATTTTATTTTTGAAAGTACTATATATTACAAACGATGCATACTGTAATATTAAAATTTAACTTTGAATTTCCTCTGTAATAGAAAACTTTATAGATAAGATTTAATAATATTTTATTTTACGTTAAATCTATTTTCGATTACTTTTGGAAGATGTCCAATTTTGCGTACGTCGAAAGCGCAATATTATTGTACAACATGTTTATGGAAATTTAAGAAAAAAATGGTTGAAATTGGTAGAGTAAAATTGTAAGACAAAACAATACGACAAACCTCGTTATGACCCGGACTTTAAGCATGCATACAGATCCGCGTTATAAGTTAAACCTAGTGGCAATAAAGAGGCATAAAAATTATTGTTACAATTTTACAATGTAATTTCTGCTCTATGGCCTTTGATCCTGTCAGATTTGATGATGTTTTTATTGATTTTTGTTACCGTATCACCGGTCATTTCTCCCTTTCCCCCTTCTTTTTCTTCGTCTTCTTTGTCTTTCTGGCAAACTTTTTCAGTAATAATTTCTTTCATCGTTTTCGACCAATATTTTATATGAATTACAAATACATTTCGTCAAAATTGTCTGTTCATTCCAGTTTCCGCGTGAAAGCTGGCGACGTAATACACATTAAAATACATTTATATTATGATGTTATAATGCGTATTTGAAATATTTTTTGTTTAAACAAAGGTCGGAAGTAAGAGAAATAATTAATTATTAATTTATATTAATTATATTTAATTATTAATTATTATTTTTTTGTTAAAAGTGAGCTGACTGCTCTAAATTTAAAACAAAGTAATCATGAATATCGTTTTTGTCAAATTGTGCGTTATTTCACTTCATCTTCAAAATTCATGATTTTTTTATTGGCATATTTAATATTAGTCGAATTAATGTATAAAATTATACGTATGCAGGATATATTGAATTAAGGATATATCCGTTACCGCGAGATTATTTTCATAACTAACGATAAACATATAATTTTTTTCCCATTATGAGCATACGGGTATTCACGTTTTGCTGCAACGGTCGATGCTACAGTCGATGTTCAAATCTAGTATAACGCACCTGATCGGAATGAAGATTATGAAAGTGTGTCATAAAATAATTTCGAAGATAACTGCTACTACTTAAAGGCCACCCCATTCATTATATCGATGAATTCAACGGTTATTTATGTTGAATCTATTAATAGTGCTAAGAAATATATTGGGAATACATTTTTCTACATAAAGGTAGTTTTCATATAAAACCATCGTCGTCGATGAAATTTGCCGAATTTTTAATATATTATTTAAAGTAAAATTTTCCAAGTTATTTTAAAATTTAAGAAATATTTACCTTTTAGTTTTAGTTAAAATCGCTCTTGAAAAATTATGCAATTAACATTTCAAGAAAATTGGGAATTTCATCACATTTAAGTAATTTTGTTTAAAGAACGTGTCGGGCGATTTGTCTTAAAACATAAAATTATGTTAATTTAATATTTAAAAAAAAATCATTATTGCCTTTAAAAATTATATTCCTTTAAAAAAAAATTATACCAAACATAATCAATAGGTCTTAACATGTAAGTTTTTAAATACAGTCTAGTGAAACTACCCTTGTAAAACTCGGCGTAGTGATTTTTATGATGTATGGAAACATAAATTGGAACAATCGACACTGACACAAAATAAAAATTGAAATTGTACTTATATGAAATTGAGATTATTTTTTTCATTTAACAAGATTTCAATGCTAGCCTAAGTTTAAGTGCTTCTTTTGGTAAGGACTGAAGTAATTATAAAACTTATTATTGAAAGAAAGTACAGAATATTTGCTAATCTTTATTCGTTTTAATAAATATCAGGAAATGTTATAAAATATAACAGGAAAATCAAACACATATAAATAAAAATAAAAATACCATAAAAATGAAATAAATACCAGAATTTTTTTAATAAAGTACCAAATATTGATTTATTCAACCTCTTTCTTTTGTCGCTTTCATGAGATGCACTACTGCTAATGAACATACAAGTTACCAAGATATTTGTAATAAAAGCTTTCTAGTATATGCTGATAATTTTGCGAATTTGTTTTCCAATTCCAACTGGCATAATATATATGAGCAAGCTGAAACTTAAGTTGGAGAACAAAACAAACACGCTTGACCATAAATCTTCAAAAAGTGACTTGATCCATAATGTAATTTGGGTATTTGATGAAAAACTTGGATAAAATGGTCGATATTTGGAACAACTCATTATTGTAGCGTAAAATCAAAAAATTGTTCTTTAAAAATACCTGCGGAAATTCTCTTTCACACACCTCAGATGAGATCGTTTGTTAACTTTACCTCTATAATGTATATATATATATATATAAATATATATATATATATATATATGTGTGTGTGTGTGTGTGTGTGTGTGTGTGTGTGTGTGTATATATATATATATATATCTATAGGTCTTAAAAATTAACGATTCTAAAAGATTAACGATTCTCTAAAAATAATTTTTAATAACTATGAAAGGAACTTTGCGATAAACCTGTTGCTTTTATTGAGTTTCGTGCATATACCTGTTAGAGTTCAGAATTCATAATGCGTCAAGTGAATAAAGCAATTGACGCATTATAAATTTGCAAATACGCAAGTTTTTGAAACAATTTAAAACTTTAGAATATTAATTTGAATATTAAAATAATAAATTTTTCAGTATAATAACAAAGTAATAAACTAATACCCCCTTATTAATAAACGTGAATTAACAAAATTATAAGGTGATTTTAATTTTACGACGAGGAATAAATAGTTTTGTTATTAGTAAGCATGAAATTAGGTTGTTTCACCCTAAAAATTGCCTTGTCTATGTAAAATAAAGTTACTATTGTAACACTAAACCATCGTAATCCATAGTTTATCATGTGATTGTGGTCAAAACTTTTTTTAAATTTGACATTTATTTTTTATTATGATAGACCGAGTGTTGCTTTTTTCATTTTTAATACTTTTGAATTTATTGGATAATATATCGACTTTACATAAGATATGGAAGTGGAAGAGGGGGAAAGAGTAGATCGAATACAAAAGAAAAAATTGCACAAATATAGGAGAAATCCTGTGAAGACGTTGAATGACAATGCATTCGAGCAAAAATACCAATTTTTGAGCGAAACCTTTCAATATATTTTAAATTTAATTAATGATACTAGTACCTGCGATGTGCTACTATCTTGAATTCAATTTATAATGCAAGAATTGGAAGTATTCTACCGTACCTACAGGTATAAATTGAATTACGAACCTGGGCATGTGGTAACATAAATAATTTAATGCAATGGTACTTATATTACGTATTTAATTCTAACTCATATCTAGAAGTGTATCATTTACCATAGAAGAATAAACATTTTACAATTGGAAATAATGATATTTCTTAACTCTAGTAAATGAATGTTATCAAAATAACGATTAATGTATGGAATTTTACTTACAAATTTAAGAGGGGTGCTCTAAATTACATAGCAAGAGTCACCCCATATGCCTAATATATGTAAGTGAATAGGTATTGCCTTTGCAAAAAAGACTTGATTTCATAAAAAATAGATTAATTTTTTTTATTAAAAATACCAGGGGTTCAAAAGGTACTGGAAGTAAAGAATAATATTATACTATAATATATTAACAGGAAGGTTTACAGTTCTATAAACGTTCAAGTCAGTAAATGAACAATACTTATTACATATAAGAAGCGTTCACCATTGATATTTTTGTGTAAAATATGGTTAAAATTTTAATTAATCAAAATTTTATATTACTGTAATGACACAGAATAAAATCTCACCTATATCTCTAGCGCGGACTTGCAATATGTATTGGCAGAAAATATGGAATTGTCATGATATTGGTGATGTAGCAGAAACGAATTTTTAATGAATGTTACTTCCAGTAATTTAAGAAATCCTTCCAGTAAGTTTAGAAGTAAACCCAGAATTTATAACGATTTTTCCTTAAAACATTGTTTTATGTAGGTGAATTCCGAGGAAAACTACCTTTCGTGTCCCTAAATAATATATTTGGGGACACGAAAGGAAGTTTTATACAATATTGCTCACATTAGAACAAGAAATATAAAAAACTAAATATAATATTGGCCTCCAAATTTAATAATTAAGCGAAAGCCGCTAACATTTATTAATACATCTCCATCGGAATCGAATCATGTTTTATTTTATTTCATTTTATGTCATTTATGTCCTAGTTAATTCTCCAGGAACGATAGAGGCTATTTGAGATCTTTCAATTTATGTCTTATGGGTTTGGGGTCGCAAAAAACTGAATTGTATCAATTCGGTTTTTTGTGATTTGATTTTAGGTCCTTTCTTTGAATTGAACTTTTGAATCTGGAAACAAATTTAAAGTTATGAAAAATGAATCTCAGCTGAAAGATATACACAAGCATACGATGTTGCTGACTGTCGGAAAATAAGTTTGCAAAAGAAACCGTGCAATAGTGTAACCTTAAAACGGTATTCTATTATTTCAAATAGTTGGCGTAGAACCAGCGGCCCTCCAAGTTTTATTTTTATTTTATCAATATTAGACTTTTATTTGAAATCACCTTAATGTGTTCTTTAAGAAATGTTTTTATAAATTGCTAAAACGAAATATGAGAAAATAGGAGCCTGTTTCGTAATACCATTATTGATATGTAGATTATTCATTATTTTATCGTGAAACATTTAATTCACTTCACTTTTCTTCTTAATTTAAGTTAACGGGTACAGTTTTATTCTCATTCATATTAAAATCTTTTGTAACATAAATGGTTCACAAACTGATTTCTGTTAAAAATTACACATCCCTTAGTTTAAAATGACAGCAGCGTTAGCCATTACAAGTCTATGTAAATACACACCAACACTTTTTAATTTTATTATGTTGCGGAAATTCGAGCACGAGTGCCAATTTGACCTACCTTAAGTTAGGTTTAAAAACGTATAGTTAAACCACCGTTATTCCTTGCTTAATAATGCTATTTTTAAAATGGAAATAAACCCACGAGAGACTAGGTTTAGCTATACTTCTTTATTTATATAATGAGACAATGAGGTTTTGGTATTTAAAGATCAAGTAACATAACTGTTCTTAACCAGAATATGTACTATCGATAAACAATTATTTCTATTAAATTAACATTTAATAGAAATATTTATTTATCGGTAGCACATATTCTGGTTAAAAAGTCAAGGAAAGTTCACTGTTAATACGAGAATAGGACATTTATCCAATTTTGTCGATTTACGTTCCTAAGTATTTATAATTTTATAAAAAAAATATAAATTTAATAAAATGTTCAATTCATTATAATTATCTTATTTACGTTGTATTTTTTTTTCTGAAATAATAAACTGCTTAATGACAAGAAACAGTGAAATTTGTGATTGCATTTCTGAAGAAAAAACCTTTAATTTTTACATACAATATTGAACAGTCCATAATATTTTCAAATCACTAGCGCTCACTTATTCTCACTACTCGTTACACACAGATAAAATAATACAATGATATATATATATATATATATATATATATATATATATATATATATATATATATATATATATATACACCTAGATAAATTTTGCTAAAAGCTACTGTTGTTTCAAATTATTATAATTTGATTCCTTCAACAACCCAAAAAAACATTTTCTAAAACACCCCTCCCCCCGAAACGCATATTCCATCCACGTTAACTGGGTTGAAGTTTACGTTTAGTAACACTAAATTTGTCACCAATCTTAATAGATTCACTTAATTCTTTAAATAAAAGTTGTTATTGTAAATAATTTTCATCAATATCACCAAAATATGTGACGGAAATAAAATGCTGCAAGTAGGTATAATATGCTACAGTCGAATGTTAGTGTTTAAACTCCATGAAATGTATAGAAATTCGTTTACCTATATTGATTGCCATGAATTTATGTATTTATAAATCGATGAAAAATTCATAAAGGACAAACTTTCTTCCATTTTAAATAAGTAACCATTTCTGTACACTTTCTGTTCTCTTAAGTTAGTAATTTATTTTAGGTTAGTTAACAATAGTGGAAATTACATATTTATCCTTTTAAGAAAAACAGAAGTTTTTCTGTTACAAATTCTATTACTATTTCAATGTCACTTATAATTGTAAACTCAGAGAAATAATTCCCTAACAAGAAAGTTTATTTTCGTTATATCTACTTTTATTCCAGTCAGTTTTAGTTACGTTAATTTTAGTTTAGTTAAATTAGAGTTTAGTTAAGTTAGAAAATTATATATGTTTTCGACAAACTAGTTACCTCACGCCAAATAAACATTTAATTAAACAAATCATTGGTTTGGCTGTCACTAAAAGTAGCTGAGACAAAAGTATATTATGCACTGAATTTTTAAGGCTACCACATATCTTGTCTTTTATTTATATAGTTTTCGATCTACAACGCATACCATTGTCGCAGTTAGAGTTTCACTGACTCCTTCCAATGTAACGCTTGCTCATCAAAAATTGCGTTCCATGCTCAAGATTCGGCAACTTTTTAACTTTGTTATACACTCAAAAGTTGTCAACTTTTTTTATACAACTTGGTTAACATTACGTTGCAATCAAAATGAATTTGGCAAAAATCTTACGATTCTGAATGTTCTATGTTTCAATTTGTAGAATGAAAGGCTTAAGTTATTGGAAAATCTTTATATTGAAACTATCTTATTTAAAACGGCACTTTATCTGAGATATTTAAGACTTTCCAGTAGATCGCTTTCAATACCTTGTACAATACTCACCAGTTAGACAATAAGTATATTCTGCTGAATATACCATAACCATTTTATTTGAAATTTTCATTACTGTATGGGCACTCTTGTCTCAGTATTGTGTTTTATTTTAATTTTGACTATTTAATCCAGATTTCGATGTCATTTTCTAATATTTTTCAATATTATACTCATCTTAATAAATATTTGGTCTTAGTTTCAATGTAATATTTATGAATTATACAGTGTAAAAAGTTTGCCCTTAAGAAACTTTCTTTGGAATGTATGTTACTAATATAAAAGACAAACTGCGGAAACTTAATGGAATACGTAAGTGAGGTAATGTCGATTATTCATATTAAAAGTGAATAATCGTACAGTAACATCTTGTAAACTTATATCCCTACAGAGCACATGGAACTAATTTAGTATTTCCCAAGGGTCAGTGCTTAATACCTAAGAACAAATTGATTTCAGAGGAAGTTATTTAAGTGAAAATGGTTGGTTTTAAAATTTTGTACTCATTTTGAAAGCAATACCATTTAAACATTAAGTAGATTGTAACGTTCCTTCCACACCCACTGAGTATTGCAAGCATTTAATTTTAAACAACGAAATAAAAGTGTTTGCACAAATCAATAAAAAAACCCATTCTAGTCATTTACATAAATAGAAAGAATATGGCAACCTTGCACAAATGGATCACTTTCACGTGTTAACCCTTCTTTTTTTACATAGTTTGCATGTTATTATATCCAAAAATTCGTCATTAATGCTGAAATCTTTGATGAATTTACATTATTGATAATAAAATGTCAATGAAATAATATTACGATTGTTATACATGTACCAAAATTAATGTAGCCCTAACAATGTATATTACACCATGTACGTTTACTAATTTCATTAATAACAATTTTACACTTTCGCACTACTCAAAACTTGTACACAAGAAATTTTTCTAACTTTTGGTGTAATTTCACCATTTATACGATAAATTTTATTTTACAATATTTTGAACACTCTCTATGAACGTATATTTCAAGCTTTTGCTATGAAGCTTTAAATGTATGGTTGCGCAGTAATTAACGAAAAATTATGCTTAAATTTTTTTTCCCCAATAATTTTTTTATTTTTATTTTTCTTTTTATGTGACAAGAATATTTAACTGTATTCGCAAAAGTAAAAAATTAATTCAGCATAATTAAAAAGAGTTACTTGTATAGCACACCATGTGCTTAGGATACTAACTCAATGGATTTCCAATAATACAATTGTATCTGCGGCTGATAGGTCGGATTTTTATGACATTGTTTGACCTATAGATAAATTAGTTCATTTCAGAATCACTTGTATAATTTGATATACTATATAAGATTTGATATACAAGATAATTATATAACCTCTCTGAATATATTAGATACAACACGAATTCAAACCATATTTTGCTTCCGTATTATGTGCGCATTTGCCCTCGGGAGTGACCAAATTACTTTCGGTATATTATGTGGCGCTATCTTCATATCTTTAGATTTGCTCGTTTATGGATACATGAAATTGTTTGCTTGTTATATTGAAACGTTATATTGGAAACAAGAATATGGTAAAGAAGCAAGATTAATTAAATGAATGAAAACTTACAAAATCACTTACGTTTTTTAGTCATTTATGAGAAGTAATTATATAGGGAAGTATGAAATAAGTGATAATAAACTTGTCATCTCACATAACTTTTGATTAGAAGTTCCATTTTTTTCTGGAAACCTTTCTTAAATTATTCAATTTACACTAACAACGAGATTTCGGTACGCGTCCACATTGCCCTTGAATTTTACGGAACGTTTCTTTGCTTATATAATTAAAGAACTAGGATCATAATTACAAGACTGAACTCTGTATAATTTTGTAATATCTGGAATTAGAAATCTTTTCTGTTATAAATTGGTCAATAAATATTCAAATAATTACCTCGATGAAATAAACTCGTGTAAATTTTCATGACGTATATACCGAAGTATAAAGGAAAGACTGTAGGATAGTATTTTTAAATAGAATAAAATAATTTAGACAACTCTACTTTTGATTTTTAATAAGTAAATATTAGGGAGCCAAATAAAATAGTAGATAGTTGTGAATTAATATCGTAACTAAAGTACGTGTAAAATATGATAACATCGGTGAAAAAAGTGATTCTGAATGTTTGTATACTTTTGATGTTATGGAAAAAATATAATATTATAATAAAATTAAAATTGAATTTATGTTTTATGATTTCAAATTAAAAATGAGTTATCTCTTTGCTGGCCTAAGGTCTTAACAACAAGAATTATTATAACTTGAGTAAATTTAGAAATAATGAACTTTAAGCATAACTTTTTTGTAATTTTGTTTTACAATTGTGTTACCAACTACTTAGAAATATTATCACCAGCTTTTATTCGAAAAGCACGTACATCTTATTACTTAAATTCATGAACAGTTAAATCAACATTTTCATTTGAAACAAACATTGGTCTGTTGAAATGCTCCATCAATATTTTAAAGCCGTTATTGTTAAATTATTTTTGATGTTTCAACCCAAAATATAGATATTTATATAGTAGAGGAAAGTTAATGCTTTCCAATTATATGAACTTTATTTTTTATATGTTTAGTTGTCGATGATGTGGAAAAACAGAACAGAAATTTATAAGCAGTCAACATAACAGCAAATATCTCTACGAAAAGTTAAATAGTGTAACATTAACAAACTGTAAGATAGTAAAGTAAGCTTGATTAGGATTTTACTGAGAAAAAAGTGTTTAAGGTCTTCATTTAATTTCAGTATATCTTTTTAAAAATATTTAAACCTGGGCCATAAAATTGGCCATAAAGTGTGATTAGTGATAACTTGCACAAATATCTAATTTCTGATTTAAAGATTTCTAAAATGTTATCAAATCTGAGATTACTTTCACATGTCATTCAATTCACTTCAAATTGAAATGTAAATATAGTAACAAGTTTACGTATCTTAGTCAACGCAAAAATAGTTGCGTGTATCACAATAGACGTCTTAGCCATCCAGCGAACAAGAATCAATCCAATCGCAAGCAAACATTCCTCCATCGCTGGTACAGGTAAGTAAGTCTTCACCGAAAATGGTGGTTAATCCGAAACGGTATGAATAAAGCGTATCAAAGTGGCGTCTGCCTCCAAAAATAGATTGTCAACGTAATCTTGATTTTCGAAGGTATGTAATTAATCAGAAGCGGAAAGTCGGATATTAATTAAACACAAAGATATAAAAAGAGTAATTTTGATTAGAATGTTTTAGAGATATGAGTTCTTTGATATTTTAAGAATCTCTGTTTAATTTTTTCAAATTACTGTTGATGAAGGAATAAAATATGCATTATTCCCACAATAAAGAATATATTAATATACGCACTTCAAATTATTATTTGCATGAAATCATTTTTTTTATGTTTTACAATAGGTTAAAATACCTGACACTTTCACTGACCGCTTAAATAGTTTTCATCTTAATTTGTATGCTACTTTTGTTTGAGGTCGACATCACAATTACTCGTATAAAAATATGAAACAATAAACGCTACTCTCGAATTCACTGTTGAAATTTGAAAATATTTCATTCTCATCATTCTAAAATCGATCATCATCAATGTATTGTATTGGTATGATGACAAGACCGACCGCACGTATCGTCGGTGCTGAACTGATATTCTGGTAGGCTGTAAGAGATTTTTCTCGTAGCAATAGGTCCGCCATATGTATCAATTGTGTACGTCAAAGTAGGTTAATAAATAAATAAATGACATAAGACCTCAAACCATATATAAACGTTTCGAAAATATGCATCGTTTTAAAAAAAAAATATTAAGCTAAAAAAGGTAGTTTAAAATTTATTTCTTTATCTTTTATGTATTATCCTAGATCCTAATCTAAATAGATCTGTAATAGAGAAGACAATATAATTAATTATTAAAAAAAGAAAGTAAGTTTTACCTTAAATATGTATTATCTGTCTGCTTCACTGTAAATAAATCAGAGTAAAAATCATTCATTCGTATTATAGAGTGCTCCGTTACTCTAAATCATTATTCACTATTGACACATCTCATCTAGAAATAGTTTTATTAACAAGACTTACTCAGCTGAGTTTTTAATTAAGAAAAATGCAAAACGTAATTTCCTAAGGGGTATAGTAATATACCTATATTTATAAATTTCATTTGAAATTGATCTATAAATTTTGACTAAACATGAAAAATTTATTTGTAAGGCCGGGATACAATGATGAGACAAGAAGTCTTTGAAATACGTGCGTGCGTGCTGCGTGCATACGTGCGTGCGTGCATGCTTGGGTGTGTGTGTGTGCGTGTGTGTTTGGCTGTGTATGTGTGCCTGTGTATATCTGTCTCTCTATGTGTGGCTGTGTATGTGTGTCTGTGTGTTTGTGTCTGTGTCTGTGTGCGTATGCGTATGCGTTTGCGTGTGCGTATGCGTGTGCGTGTGCGTATGCGTGTGCATGTGCATGTGCGTAAGCGTGCGCGTGCACGTACGCGTGCACTTGTGCGTGCGCATCCGCGACCGTAAACTAATGTAAGTTATAAAAGACAAAGTATTCAATTTTGAACTACTATTCTGTTAATCAAATTTGTTCGATAACGATGCGTATGTTTGTACGATGTTTGTATTTGGTTCTGTCAATAAAAATATTAACGTAATTGTATTCAAATGATAAAAAAATTTAATTATATTGTAATTATACTTAAAAATCTCATTTTTAATATTATAAAGGTGACCTTTTTGCACAATATCATCGTATAAATGATATTAACTAAATCAATTATAAATGTCACATGGGAAAGTTTTTTTGATATTTGATTTCATATTTAATCGACTCGTTTAGGAGTAACTTTAATATCAAAATAATCTTATCCAAAGGTGGTATGAATATATAAAACTCAGGGACGTCTTGAAAATCGGTCTTGTTACAATTTATCTTGAAAATGACAAAATCCTTTTCAATCTTTTGATTAAATTCTCCCCTAAAATATTTTCTTATACAATAATTTTACTGCTTCCGCCTTATTTTTCCATAACTTAATTCGTCTATCCTATAAGTTGCGTAACTCCAAAGTGTCTACCTCCTTATTTTGGCTTATCGCCTTTGCTTGTGAATTATAAGTGAATGGAACGCTACAATGTATACACGGATTTTAATGGAATGGTCAAGTTTTTATCTCTCAGAATAGTTAATAAAAATTTTTCAAATTCAAGATCCGTATTATCAGGTCAATGACGATTTGATCAGCGTAAAAGAATTAAAACCGAGGAGAAAGCAACTTTATACTTAACGATCCCGTGGATAATATGGTATATAAGTGTGGTATTATATATAAGTGTGGTATTTTGCGCGCTTAGAAAAAAAATTACACAAAATTTAAAGGATTCCAAAAAGCATTACGTCTAGTTTTCTTTAAAAGTTTGAATATTTTGTTGTCGGTAAAAGTGGTATTGATTCGTGGTGGCAGCTCGATTCCAGTATTCCTAAATCTATTTTTGCCAAACGACTTTGATACTTGTTTAGTATCGTAAATGTTATAAAATCAATCTAATTTCTAAGTAATAATATAAACTTAGTCACCCAAGTCACCATAATTTTACTTTTCAACTATACCAGTAAATCAATTATAACTTGAAATTTTTGAATTTGTTTCAATATACAGTTATGTAGTTCATTTATATATATATATATATATAAATATATATATATATATATATATACACATATACATGTATATATGTGTGTGTACACACATATGTATACTCATATTAACGTCTATCGTCGTTTCTTTTAGTTGTTGAAATGAAATCCCACGTGTGCCAAATATCATTATTATTTTAGCCGGTATTCACCTTTATAGTCAACTATTAAAACATACGCCGGATTATATTGAGTATCATCCTAAAACATTATAACACCTGAATATCCTGCACATTTTCTTCTATTTTTGGTCTCTGTAAATAATGACAATATATCTGAAACAAGAACTAATATATATATGGATGGAAGTACACATTCACCGCAATTTGTACATAACAAGGCTCTTTTACATTTTTTTCCTGTGATGCAAATTCATTTATTTGTCTTTTCATTGTCTACTGCCATCTACCTAAAATCTGCTTTCCTTCCAATTAATTATTTCAGATAAAAGTCTTTCCCTGTTCTGGCTGCAAAACTTTTTCAAAACTTTACTTTGAGGACTAAATCTGTCGGTTTGTATGAGGAGACAACTGAAAAATGTTCGATAAGAAATAAAGTTAAGAGTTACTTTTCTTCGGAAAATCCAACATTCATTATCCTCTTTTATTGAATAACAGAATTTTATTTACCTTTCGTTTTTAAATTTTACTATTTACTATTTTTAAATTTTATATTATTTTAGACAAGACTTTCGTTACGGAATATGAATGTGTACCTGTACTATATTTGCATAATTGCGCATTTATTCAAAGCTTATAAATTATTTTAACTTTGTAAGGTAAACAACGAACATCAATTTTAAATGCAATTTTGGAGTTGAGGTGTATTGTCCGGAAATACGGAAAGCCCTTAAGAAATTTAATAACATCTTATTGGAGTTTAAATGCCCTCTAGCAAAATTTAAAGGAGAGTCCTTTATATAAAACATTGTACTCGCTTAAGCTTTGAAGTGGTAATTGAAAATTGATTAATGCTTTAGCTTAATATTATATACCTGATCAAAATAAAATTTTGAACGCGGATAAAATTAAATGTAGAGCCTTGTATTTAATGACGTCCTTAAAAATTGAATACTTGTAAATAAAGACATACTAGATCAATTCTATAAAAATCATAATAATTTTGTGTTATTTTATTATATCTACATATAGAAACAGTACACAATTTTTATATATACTAATTTTTTTAGATTCACTAACTTTCTACCGCATTAAACCAGAAATGAAATGGTTTTCCTAATTTATTTGCAGAAATTTATTGATTATACTTTTGAACTTTGAATTTTGTATCCTATAAAAAATAAATTTATTCGCCCCGAAAAATATATATAATTTGCGGACTAACCTTAAAATTACCCATAAGACGCAGAAAATGACAATGACTGTTTTTCGCATTGAGAAGTAATGATAAACATTTAGGTGGTTTTATCTCTATATAAATTAATGAACTATATTTTACCTGAACAATGATTTAACAGACACATACTGTCGACTGAACGACCTAAAATATTATATTCAATAATAATTACATAAACTTACTTTACTTCTCTAATTTATTTTTACAACGTTTGTAGGTGTATAACTTTAAGAGATTTTGTTTCTAATGATAAAATATATGTGCAATGCACATCTCCAGTTCGTAATCTTACAAAAGCGAGGTGTAAATTTGTCCAATACCATGTACTAGGAAAACTTGGAATTTCCACGTACAAAACTGTAAAGATAATAAGTAAGATTTGGAAGCATGTCATTGTAAGACGACTAAAAAAAGGACTCCACGATAATAACGTTTTAAAATGCTACATGTGAATTTATAGCAAATGAAATAATGTGTACCGGTGGTTATTTTGCGTAAGTTTATCTTTAGAATATGTTATATAATAGTATCTAAAATAAATATTATTGCTATATTAGGCAAGGACCACGTTCTCGTACATATGTAAAGTTTAATTTACTAATATGGAATGCGGACCATTTCTTGAGGAAAATTAAATTCTTCTATTTAATACTTCCAGAGTTTAAATTTGGACCACCATAGCTTAGGAAAGTCTCTCAAACACCAGTGTACCCCGCACTACAAAGGTGTTATATATATTTAGGCTCTTATAAACATATAAGGGTGCATAGTATACCTGTTAAACTCTTTACAACTATTAATTTCGTACAGCATAAATATATTGCCTACTATACCTTCCGCAGGCGTAAATTGTGTGTATTTCGAAATTGTAAGATGTGGGATAATCGCTATCATTTTCCTATCATCTTCAATATAGGTTTTATCGACTCTTCGGTATCTAAAAATTTCGAAAATTAGGACGTGAATCTTATATCTGTGCACATTTTTTTGAAAATATCTTTGGAAATATGCAATTTAAAGCTATGAGAAAATATTTTCTTATTCCACATAGTAAGTTCTTCAAGTGCAATTCCACGTTATACACAAAATGAGAAAGCCTTTTTTAAGACCATAATTTACATCCTCTATAAGTCTTATATAAATATTTCATAAAAGTTAATATCGTATGTTGCTGTAGCAAATTTGAAATTTCTACGGCCTGTGGTTTCCGGGAAATTAATTTTTTTCCGTGTAATTAAAAATTTACATAGTTTTAATTTTTGAATATTTGGGTTCAAAAGAAATGGAAGCATTTGATTCAAATTTTGAAATAAAGCCGAATAAATTTGACTTTTTTCGTTTTTCTACATTATCGATTCGTAACTAGCAGTAACGCGTAAAGTATTTTAACTTTGAAGTTAGCATAAGAATCTTGTTGTCGTCTCCATCTATGTTGGTCGATTGCTTTAACGTTTTTGTATTCAACTGGATGAATGATATATGTATGTATATATAATAATTACAGTTATTTCTTCATTTCATTCTAATTGCATTATTACGATGGCTGTAATTTTATGCTTTGCATAATTCCATGTTGAATGCAGCTGCAATTTATGGGAAAATATTAAGCAGTAAAAAGTCTTTGAATCGCCACACTTCTCTCATGTGAAACCAATAGATACTATATTGCTACATAGAGCATATTTCATTTGTAGATTTATTTTATATTTCAATTAAAATAACATTCCTCTTATTTATTGTTTCCTTCATAACGAATAAGTATAATTAAGAAAATTATATATATATATATATATATATATATATATATATATATATATTTTGATATACATATATTTTGATATCATTTTTCCTTTCTTTATGTATATCTTAGTTTTTTTACAATAGAGATGATACATATGCAATATTGTTTACACATACTTAATTTACTAATAAAATTTAAGGAAAATAATTTTTTAAATGAAAGTAAAAAATTATTCAAATTACCCCGAATTATTACAGATTATTAATATATATTAGAAATCAAATTAGAATAGAGAAATTCACATTTAAAAACCTAAATTTATTATTGTTTCAATATCCATATCATGCGATGAAGACACCATACTATGTTAGTTAGCCATTAGTGTTAAACATTTTCTATAGTGTATGTTTAAATAAAAATCCTCCGATAATATTTCACTAGATGACAGCCATAAGAAATTGGAAAAAAAATATAATACTTCTTAGAATCGCTTTGTCATGAAATTGAAGAACGGGCTCATGAAATGTCACAACAATTGATCTGAAACTGACGAACTCCTGATGTGACATATAGACGTACAGAGGATGTAAATAAGTTATAAGAACTTAGTTTTGTTAACTAAATGTGCATGCGAAGTTTAGTTATTTTAAGTAAATATTTTCACAAGAAAATTCGATTCCGGAGGGAATAAAAATTCCGGCTTGTGAATTTTCGGAATCAACCATTCAAACCTGGATTATTACTAGCATTAAAAAGAAGTTAAAGCTACATTAAAAGAAGTTAAAGCATCTTTGTTTACTTCAGACGTAACTAAAGAAAACCGCTTGTATTTAGAACTAAATTTATATTTATGACACGTAATTAAATGCTGTACTATCCCACTTATTACCATTAAATTAATTATTGAAATTAACATGTCGTTAAAACACATTACCAACGCTATATAATTAGGGCCATTTGGTTTTTCTAAAATGGATAGAAAATATTACGTGACAAGATCGGATTTATATTATTACAATGTGGCAGCAGAATATATCGTTTGAAATTATATTAAGTATCATCTGACGCAGATGCTATCCATTCCCTACCAGTGCAGTGGATGTATGTAGTACAAAATGATGGTGATTAAAAATCGGCGATTAATTAATTTTAGGTTGGAAATTTAATAAATAATTATAACATTCATCAGCGTTGATTACTTATTAACCAACGCAATTTTTTTAATGAGGTTAAAGCACTAATATTCGAATATTGTATATTATCCCTTCTTGTATTACTTTATTTCTGTCACACTTTTTTAACTTTATTTCTGTCACAAATTGTTAAGTGTAAGTTACATGACGTGACATGGCTAATCCTACGGGGTGGGATATTTTAGAAAATGTTTTTGAAACGGTGAATGATTTTTAGAAATATGTCGCGAAAATAAATAAGTGGTAGGGATTTGAAAATATTATTGACTCCTTAACGTCGTGTAAGAAAATATAAATTTATTTTTTTTACATATGAAGATACGTGTTGAGATAGCAAATCGTTCGTTGCTAATTTTGGCTGTGGTTTTTTTGCCACGTGAAATATTTAAACTCTGTTCACACCTTTTGCAAAAATCTCACTAACAGCAAGCGGAACTGTTAGAAAATACAAAGCAACAAGAAAAAATAAGTATTACTTATAAAGTCAAAGTTCCATCGTGATGAAAAAATCTACGAATATCTTGGAAATAAAAAGAAGCGTAAGATTTTATAGTTCTACAATACAACCAACGCAGGTTGAATTATGTGTGAAGCAATTAGTTGTGCATTGGCAAGTGACTATATTTTATAGAGTCCTCGATATGGTCGAAATAAGTTCACCCATAATTTTTTGAGGCGATACTATGATTAACATGTCCCAATTGGTCTAGATTTCATTTTATCATGGAATTTGATTCAAAATAGTTAATAATAAACTTTCACAAGACTTACACGACAGTTTTTCAATAAAATTCTTGAAAATTTTTAATTCAAACCGTAACAAAAAATATATCAAGGTCGTAAAAACTGCTTTTTATCTATCTACCCAGGATAGCTGAATATAAACGTATGGCATGGATGAACATACATGCAAGTATAGATGACACAATTTTTTAGTTTCGAAAATTACGAGGAAAACAAGACTGTAGAATATATTATGACGATTGCTTTTTAATTTGTCATTATTATAAGTAAAAATTGTGACGATTTTAAGACAAAAATATTATTAATTTACTTTGCATGTTAAGCAGGGTTTAATTTTACAAGAGGTCGTATTTTTGGTAATTTTGCAAGATTTTATTAAACGTCACGTAGATTATCTTGAATTGTTTATTTTGTTGTATGATTTATATTTGCTATTAGTGTGAAAATATCTGTACTCATTAAATCACGCTGTTTGGCTTTAAAATTTAAAACGTGATATAATCGCTCGTATATATATCTAAATGAGTTGCAAGGGCTCGACATAAGCTATAGTCTTTCATTTTGTGACGTAGTGGTTAATAAAAGTCCTTCCCCGCAGACTTTAAAATTAAATTCTACATTCCAAAGCGCATCAGGGCCATCAGGCGCATAAAGGCCATTACTTAATATTTTAATTATTATCCTACATACGTCACATTTTTACATCCAGTACTTAGCTGTATTTATTTTCCCCCTCTGTTATCTGCGGGAGGTTAAGGTGAAAGTAAGTGAAGGCTTTTCAGGGATTTCGCAAAAGTCTTTACAAGTTTTATTTATTTATTTATCTCGAAATCATAAATAAATAAATTAAGTAAGTACATATACTTGGGCCAAAAACTCCGAATGGGTAAAGGGAACCAGATCAACGCTGTAGAGAGGCTCATATGGCTTTGATGGGCAGTCGTCGTCAAACTTGAGTTGGCCTTTAAAATGAACATAAAAAACCAATTAAAACCAACAAAAAGAAAAAATAATTTTCCTCGCAATTTGTCAAAATATTTACATTATTTCTGTGTTTATTCCTATACAACCTTCTCATTGTATTAAGCTTATCGAAGTACATAATCAGATCGCAGTGCTATTACATCAGCTAATTGCAATCGATAAACAGACTAATTTTGCAACCACTCCATGGAAACAGTAACGAGGATTGTTTTTAATAGATATATAATATGTTTAGTCAATCATAACTCATTGTCGGAAAAAGTGCATGCACTAACGCGATCGATGTAGTGGTTTTGAATAAATTTTCTAATTAATAAAAATTGACTTTTATTTGTCAGTGTTACTTTCGAAACAATTTAAATTCATTATAATCATCTGTGTTTACTTAACTAGCTTAATTTAAAAAAAAAGTGTTCAATTGAATTATTGTTAGTTAAAGGTTGTATCGTTGTATGATGTAATGTCAAACGATATTTGCATGATGGTAATACATACTCGAAATGATGGAACGTATAGTTATTATGATATTTATGAAATTTTAACGATATTTTGGTAAACGAAATGAAAGAATTTTTAAGTTGTTCAAACTTTTATTTCATCCTAATTAGATTTTTTCGTGCCATCACTAAAATGAACATATCGCAGGAGTAATAATATTTCAATATGTTTGTGATATATTATTTAAAAATAAATGCTGTTTTATTTCGTTTTACTAAGCATAATTTTCTTATATTTTTGCTCTAGTTGTGATGGTTTTCTTTAGACGGTTTAATGTAACTGCGTCATGTGTACATGATCCTGTAGCTTCTTCAAATTCTTTGAGAGACTTGTTACCTGTTTTTTCTTCACCCTTTCAACCATTTTTGTCTAGGGTGTGTATCAACAAAAAAAAACGGAAACCTTATAAGAACACTCTTGTGTTCATGGGACTTGTTCCTTTCGCTCCTGTCTTAGCCGTTTTCCCTAGAAACTGCATGACTTAGAAACTTAAAATTTAACATGGTGATAATGCATATTAACTAGGATATATTTCTATAATTAACACTCAAAAATATTTGTGCAGTTACTTCCTGTGTAGTGCGGAGTATCGTTCGGAGGGGTTAGGTTTAGGTAGCATTTTTTCAGAGATAAACCGAAAAATATGTAAACAATTACGTCTCTCCTTATTCCTAAAACTACTGAATATTAAATTACGTAAAACAACAAGGTTTTTAGAAGACTACATAAAGGTTATAAGAAAACTCTTCACGATGAGTCTGGATTTTTCTATTATTATCTTCGTTCCTGAAATATATTAAGTATGACTGAATTATATTTAGTATTATCAAGCAATTATGGCTTAAAAAAGTCCACATTAGTCATAACTTACAATAAATAAAATATTTAGAGTAATGAACATTCATTGGGCCAGTCAAACTCACATAAGGCCGTTATGTTGTGTTAAACAATTTGTTTTTCAGTAAAATTTCTCACTTCTTTAGTTTTACAGGGGCATCTTTTCAAAGCCATTTTTGATCTATATTTCATAGACAAGTCTTTGATTAAGACATATGCATATTCTTAGAATTTTTGTTATATTCATCGTAGATATTAATTTTGTTCTGTTCTAAAATAAATTATATTTTTGGACTATATTAAAAAAAACTCGTCCACATTCAATATAATCTCATGTAAAAACATTAAAAAGTTACGACCAGTTGGTCATGAATCATGAAATTGTGGTGAGTCAGTAGTTCAACGGAAGTTAAATTTTTTTGAGGTTCAGTCACATGAAATAATTTACGCTAAATACTTTAATGGGTGACTATAGTACTTTTTCTGTATTTTAAATTGTTACACAAAAAACTATATTTTTAATGATATGGTATCAATTTAATAATAACAAATAAACCTAAAATTGCAATATTGCTTTTACCAAATATGCTAATATGAAAGAATTCATTCTGTTTAATAAAATCTCTTTCTATGCATTTAACTATCCACAGATTGTCAGTCATATTTTTTTACAAAGAAATAAAATAGAATATAACTATAATTTGAGTAAGGAAATTAAATTTTTCATGAAATAAGACCATATAGGATTTACCTGAAAATTTTTTATTAAAAACGTATATAAACAAAAATGCCACTGGTTTGGAAAAGTCTTTTAATTCCAAAGTTTTTTTAAATAACTTGAGGTTTGCAGATGACATAGTTACTGTTTAATAATAATCCAGAACCTAAAATACATATTGTGTTCCGGGAACTGCACGAAGCTTCGCTGTCGATCGAATTCGAAATTTAACTAGACAAAAGTAATGATACTCTACTGAAACTGATAGCTATGGGACCATAAATATTGAAGGTAAATTACTAGTGTGCCTTTAGACCAATAATTAGGCACACCTAGACCAAGAATTATTAAAGACACTTAGTACCTAGATCAAGAATTACGAATTACGAAATATAAAAAACGAGAGTAATACAGTTGACAGAAGCATAAATTTAGATTGGGTAGCTTTTTCAAAAATTTGAGATCGCTGTCAAAATATTCACCAAGAACCACTTAGAAATATTCAATCAGTGTGTACTAGCCGTCCTCACCTATAAAACCGAAACTTATGTAACCCGAAAAACCGTCCTGCAAAAGTTCATTGTTGCTCAAAGGGCGATGGAAAGACAGATGATAGGGATCTCCTAAAAAGGACTGCAAGTGACTACGGCAGCGGGATCATTTTTGCTGATATTATTAGGAGACACTTAATTAACTTAACTTAAGGGGCAGACGGATGGCCACGTAGACCAAACTTTAGACTCGTGCTGAAAAATTTGTTTGGAGTGGAGACCCCGGCAGTGCAAGAACAAGTTCGTGGCCACAAATACGATAAAAAGATGGCATGGTGCTGGAAAGCGACGGGTACCAACTGGATCCAGATAGCCCCGAATATAACGGAGTGGCGTAAATTAAAAGATGTCTTAATACGATGATGAACCTCCGGTATCAACTATTAATGTATTGTTTTTTATTTTCTTTTTATACGCATCTTTTTGTTCACAGTCTGCTACCGTTGGGAGAATAAAATTGCAAGGTTTTCAGCAATAAGTCCGCTGTATCTCTTTACATACCATTGTCAAAAAATATTTAAATATGATTACATCTCTTCTTCAAATATTGAGTGTCCAGTGACTTTTTTTAAGCAAGATTGATTTAACAGTGCCACAGAATTTTGTATTATTAAAATACATACAGGAATTGAATATATTTGGCGTTAATTTTGTAGAAATTCATTATTCACAATTAAATGAAACTACGTGATGTAGTATTATTTCTACTTTCTTTAATTTCTTTACCATGACCTAGGTTTCGTTGTATTACGACATCTTCAGGTAGGCTATTAGCAAAGATTGATCTTAAAGAAAAAGTAGAAATAATACTACATCACGTAGTTTCATTTAATTGTACATACAGAAATATTTACATATCTGGGAATTCGATATGTGGATGGATTTATACGGTATTTGTCAGAAGCCGTTTAATGTAGAAATCTAATTCGTATATATTTTAAAAGTAAATATATTTTAAAACAGTTTCATCAGTCTGAGACTGATGGAACTTGTCATCTCTCCCTGCTCGTTGCCAGTATGGTCCACTCGTACAATGGTCCGCCCAGTACCGCGCAATTTTAATATTTAACAAAAAGAAATGTACATTTTCATATAAATTTTGCCGCTATTTGCAATGTAACTAATTATATCAACTTGCATATATTTTAATCATTAACACAAAAATACTGCAGAAAATTAAAACTTTCAATAGAAATGTGACTACTACTACTACTCCGGAAATTATTGAAAAAGTTGAAAAATTAGTATTGGAAGATGCCAGACTAAAGAAAAAACAGGCATGACAAAGGTCAGCGCAAGATGGGTGTCGAGAATGTTCACACCACCTCAAAAATAACGTCGCGTGGAGTTTTCTCGCGCGTTTTTGGTCCTGTGTAGTGAAGACAAGGATGGACTATTGAGTCGAATTGTTACTGGAGACAAAACTTGAGTTCATCATTATGAGTCCAAACGAAAAAAAAGGCACACCACCACCCAAGAAATTTAAAGTGTCACAGTCGCCTGGAAAAATTATGGCGACAGTCTTTTGGGATTCAGAAGGGATCCTGTCGACGGATTATAAAGATAAAGGTCTTTCCATAACCGGAGAATAGTATGCGTCAATTCTAGATAGGTTTAAAGAAGCATTTAAAAATAAAGAAAGGAAAAATTGACGAAAATATTGAAAAAGAAAAATAATTTTATATTTTTATTCTCACTCTTCATCCTCCATTTCGTGAACTTAAAAACGCCCCCTCGAAAATATGTCCTTTATGAAACTATTTCATACTGCGAGTACATTAGAAGAAAAGTTTTTAAAATTAAATTACAAATTAATACTTTAAATTAAACTGTTATTATTATATTTTAATTACTTAAATGTTTATAATTTTGACATGTAACGTCAATGATATTGCTCAAATCTAATCATCAACATATGTCTTATGCTTACTTATAGTCCAGTCGTTGACGGTTTTCCGCTACGAATTCTTTGAACCTTAACCGATTGAGGTAAATTTTGTGAATAGTTAGGGGATGGCACAAGGTATAAAAGTGGCATAGCGCCGCTCTACGCTTTTATCCTGAGGGTGAATGCTACCCCTTCTCAATGGTAAAAATGTTTTTGCTTAAATTAATTACGGAAATGTATAGAGGAATAAACTATATGTAAAAATGTCCTATACATTTTTTCAATAGATCGATATTTTTAGAATTATTTGCGATTGAAAACCTGAACTTTTTGTGTTGAAAATGCATATTTTTGGACTTGGTTTTTCGGGTTCTTTTTGGTTTTGGCGAATAATTCGAAAACTTTGCATTCCGTTAAAAAAGTTGTAATTACCAAAAACGAATCTAATAAAATAAAATAAAGAGAATGTTTTTTTTTATAAAAGCACTAGGTACGAAGTAAAGACTTAATGAAGAAAACTTTCTTTTTGCGACAACTTGGTTCGAATTATTCAACGTTAAATAACAGAAAACTGAAGCATTTTTCGGGAAAAACTTATAAATCATTTTTTATAGTGCACAGAAAAATGTTTAAAGTCGGTTGTTAAAAGTCGGTCGCATTATAACTAAGCGAGTTACGATGCAAAAACCGTGAACCGCGGTAACCCATGGTAAAATAAAAAATTACGAATATGTAACTGTCCAACCGTATATATTCGTAGCTTGCATTACAACGCGCGGACCATTTCTCCCGAGTCCTTAAACCCTTTACCTTTTGAATGTCATGGATTTGGGTATATTGAAATGTACATGATGTTGTAGCTCTTGAAATTAGCTGTAAAATAGTTTTATGACATAAAATGGAGGTTGTAGCTTTAAAATTAAGAGAGTTATGGTAAATAAAACCAATCGCATTTTTCATTTTGATTAACTAACTGAACATGTTTATTGTAATCACCTTTAATTGGTATTGCACCATGGCCCTTGGAGATATTAAGGTATTTAATGATACCACAGAGAACACATTATCAATGTGTTTTATATTATTTATTATATTATCAATGTAAGTAAAAAAACCTAATGTTAATGTCGCGTGTACTTGTCAAGAATATATGACCTCTTTCCTAATTATATTCCAAGACATATTGAATATATTTGGCGTTAATTTTGTAGAAATTCATTATTCGCAATTAAATGAAACTACGTGATGTAGTATTATTTCTACTATCTTTAATTTCTTTACCACGACCTAGGTTTCGTTGTATTACAACATCTTCAGGTGGGATATTAGCAAAGATATAATATCCCACCTGAAGATGTTGTAATACAACGAAACCTAGGTCGTGGTAAAGAAATTAAAGATAGTAGAAATAATACTACATCACGTAGTTTCATTTAATTGCGATTCCAAGACATGTTAATTTTGAATTCCTCCTGATTTTTGTGTTTTCTCCTTTCAATAATATAGTTGCTCGTTACATATCAAAGTTAAATTTTAAATTATAGTTCAGCAACCTCTACTAAATTCCGTAACTGTACAACGGTTACGGTGCCTTTTGCAGTTGCCGAAGACTCAAGTTTTTCAAAAATTGAATTCATGTTTCAAAAAATTTCAGTGTTTCAAAAAATTCGGAGGTAATAGCTTTTTTTTTGAACGACTGCACTATTACGTCAAAATGTTTTTCTTCTCTTTCATATGTTGATTTAATAACGAAATAAAGTAAGTTTCATTGATGTGCGACTACATTTACCCCAAATACTAGGTCCCACGTTTATGCGGTTAGATACCTTTGTCATAAATTTATGAGAAAAAAGAAAGGAAAAAGTATTAAAAAAATAACCGTTTATTTCGATTGATTCACATTAATTTTATGTGCTTATATTTTTCTATCTTCTATGAACATTTAAAAACTTTTATCAATATTTTTACCGCAACAAAATGGAATTTTCTAACAGCGTTTTATTAACTTTAAATTATAAAAAGAACGTCATTCACATTTTTAATGATTCTTAATACGAAATTATTCTAATGAGATTTGTTATTATCGATTACAATTTTAAATAATTCATTTTATATTTTGGATTAGAAAACAACATTTTATATCATTCTCTTAAGCCTTATCCCTTTCAGTATATAAAAATTGTCTAACTTAATTTACGTATGTTGGAGTTAGAACTGTTAAGAGTCTGTTTGTAGGTCATAATTCCATAACTATTATTAACCTAAATACTCTCATGATCATCTATACCGATGCTCTTTAGGCTTTTATTCGCCCATTCAGTAACTGTTCTCAGCATATTACATTAATAATGCATATAAATTATGATTAAAATTTTAACTTATTACTACCACAGACAAGCATCTTTCTATTCACCACAATCAATGTAACTCGTTTATTTAGCAGCTGCAGTAGATTTTAAAGGTAATGAGTCTTTGCTTTCAAAAAAAAAATATGTAAATATATATATACATGTATACATGTATATGTATGTATATATATATATATATATATGTATATATGTATATATATATACATATATATATATATATATATATATAGATATAGATATATTTATATATATATATATATATATATATATATATATATATTATATGGTCTCATTTCCAGTCGAAATGAAAATAAACTCTTTTCTTCTCATATTCATAAGTAATAATTTATTAATTGATACGTAAGTTTTAGAATATCAAAAACGGAACGAAATACAAGTATGTAATTTGTACATTTTTTTTAAAGAATTTCAGTGTTCTTAGGCTATGTGTGATTCATGAGATCGATTGAGGGAACCGACTAGTCCACTCTTTCTTGGACGTTTCTTTCGCAACCTTTTGAGGCCAGTCACCGTTCCGTCCATGTCCGTCCCATAAAATCGTCCCATAAATTTTACAACCGACCGAGTTTACCACTCTGCCACTCTGTCTGAATATGCAGAAGTATTATGTCGTGACGAAAACGCGTCTGTACTTAGAGGATTCTAATGCAAGTGCGTTGATCTTTATTTTTTTTTAAATAACTGACAGAAAATTATAAGTTTATCAGTCTTTCGTAATGATACTTTTAACATCCAGAAAAATTGTTGCGTACTAACTCATTAATCCAAATAATAACATAATTTTTTTCAGTATTTCCTTCTTTCTTCATCTTTATGGGCAATAGTTGAGAAGGACTCACTGTGGAAACTGTCTCTTAGTTTATGTTTCGTAATATTATATCCAGCTTTTGTCACCTATGAAAATATGAGATACAAAATTTGAGTGACCTCTGTCAAATTTTTATATTATTTCGTAAAGCTAATCAGCGCAACGCTGTTTTCAAGCTTCGGTCAAATCATGAGATATACATCAAGAACAAAGCTTCCTGGAGCCTAAATATTCACGAAATTTTTCCGACCTTGATTAATTCAGACGACTAAACTTTCCGGAATCTGGTGATAGATTATTTACTCTTTTTTAGTCATTATTATATTCCACGCAGCATTGATATTATCTTCAGTTATCGCTATTAAATGATGTCCCTCACGCAGGTAATCAATAAAATTGATACGACCAATATTGAACTCGCTACTAAACAAATTGTAAATAGTAGCGTGGGATGTAGCTTAATCATGAAATGCTAATCGAAGCTGTTAGCAACCTGGTTGTTGATTGATATCAAGAAATAATAAACAAATCGCCCAAGAAACATTTTCTCGTATTGAATTCATATTGAATTGAAAATTCCGAACAATTTTTTTATCAACATATTTCTTTCATATTATCAAAGTTCTCATTAATAAAATATATTTGATCCAAATTTGACATTAATTCTAAAACCTGTTCGAATAAATGTTTGCTTCGCTTAATACTGAAATAATGTAACCATATTATTTCCTTAATTTCTATTATTAAATTTTGGAAAATCACTTATTTAGGTATTTTGTATCCTATATATCAAAGATCGTCTAATAATCAAAATATATAATACAATTACAGAATTGACATATCTGTAGTTTGGATTTATTTATGAAAAAATTATTTAATGGGACATTTCATCTCTTAAAAATTCATCATATAAAATTATCGACCTAATTAAAATGAAGTTTTTTGAAAAACAGGAGTTTACTTGAAATGACATTAGTTTTTTAATTGATTTAAACGGTTGACTAAACTAGAAGATATGTGAATTTAATATTTGAAAAATAAATTTCCATTGAATTAGCGCAACAACAACAAAGAAGTGACTAGCTGCTAGACGCGTAGTTATAAGACAAATATATAGTGTATCTATCTGCGAACATAAATAAAAGACAATAAATTAACCCAATATAACCCAACATAAACAACCAGATCCGATATAACCCACTTAGCCTAACCTGACCTAACCCAATATGACAAAACCAGACGTAAATCGAAACTAACCTATTCGTACCCGACACAAGCCAAAATAAACGAACCCTATCCAATCAAATATAACCTAAATCAACCTAACTAAATCCAAAATAACCCAATATAATCCACTTTCATTTAATATTACACAACACAACCCAACATAAACCAGTATAATCCAATCTAACGCAATATATTTCAAATTACATAATATTATCCAACACTACCTAACTCAACACAACATAAGTCAACCCAACCCAACATAATACAATATGATCCAAAGTAACTTAACATAACCAAACCCGACATAACCCAACCCAATATTAAACATTTGTTGTTAAATAGGTAAAATCAATTGTTTTACATTATTTAATCATTTCAATTAATAAAAATAATTATTAATTCTGCTAACAATAATTAAACAAAACTACCAAGAAACACATACTAACTAATTTGCCTGTCTGAAGCATTGTCGACAAAATCCATTATTATTAAAGTAATATTCCTGAACTTCCCGAATTCTCCTTTGTCGTCCCGTAAAACAAAATGTTGACTCACTCATCGCATGGCAAATATTATTTGTGGTGATCTTCGCATTAAGTTGAACTTATTAAGCAAAAACTTTGCATTTGATGTCAGTTTAATCGATTTTCTTTGAATAATGCACGTCAGGATTTGACGTTGTCATAAACCGAGCGGTGATATTATATTTTTTTAAGATTTTCCACTTTCCAGAAAAAAAATTAGAGAAGTGTCTCAAACTCATGAATTAACATTTATGTTTATTTTCATATTATCTTTGGTAAGTAAGAAGTTAAATAATTATTTCATTTAATTTTTAATTACACGGTTGTTAATATTCCTCCATATATACCTTTTTAAAAATTTTAACAAAATGCCGCTCGACATAGTGTGCGAATGTATTTTTTGTTGCTATTTTAAATAATTGATTCTTCTATAAATGAAATGAGCTATATGTTTGCCGAAATTTTTCTATCGATTATAGAAATATAACTTTTGTTCTATTCAAAATAATATTTTTATTAACTTATTTAATTTTTATTGACTTTTCTTTATCACTTTTTAGTAGTCGAGTATATTAGGTCGATACTTGTAATCTACCATCATATATATGATCGACGTGCTAAATTTACATTCAATGCAGTGACAGCCTTTTTGGAACATTTAATAGTACTCATCATTAATGTTTGCTAACTAATTATATCTCTGAAATAGGTATTTTATCTTATTCCATAAAATTTACAAATATAAACTTGCTTTCAATACGACTAACATTTAGAAATACTACAAATTTCTACATTTCTAAAAATTGTAATAAATTTATTAAATTATATCATTTAGTAACAATACACAAATTAATTTTTAAATCAATGATTATGTTTTGAAAGTACGTACATTCTCTAAAATTATATTATTTATTTACAAAGTGCGTCCTGTTATTTTAATTAATATTATATTATGAGAATATCGATATAAACACAAATTATGAGAATATTTTCTATTCAGTAGAATGTAAAATAAGGCTCCTAATTTTCCTTATACAGAGTGTCCAGTGGCAGATTTCAATGTTTGAAAAATTGTAAAAAAAAACTACACCTCTAATACAAAGTAGGTTTATTTTAACTTTATAATAACAAATGCGGATTTCATTTTTTAAAAACCACGTTTTCCAAATGGCGGCCATCGAGTCTGACACACTCTTCGAGTCTAGCATGGATGTTTTCAAAAACGCGTTTGCAGAGCGACTAGGGTATCCTACTGACTTCGGTTCGAATATCACGTGGGCTTAAATCGGGTGACCTAGGTTGCCACGGAACGGTACCGTTTCGGGATATGTTTTTTTATGGAAATAACTGCCGCACTGCATTCATGGACACATTAGCAGTGTGAGCTGTAGCCCCGTCCTGCGGGAACCATGTGTTTTGGTTGAAGGATGGACTATTCTGTAGCTCTACTCTGAAAAAGTCATTTAACATCTGGGCATATTGCTCCAAATTCACAGTTACAGTTTGGCCACGTTGATTTTCAAAGAAATAAGGCTCTATGATTGCAGATGCAGACATGGCACACCAGACTGTTACTTTAGACTAATGTAAAGGCTCTTGATGCATTTCTCTTAAGTTGTGGACATCCCAGTAACGAAAGTTCTGCTTATTCACATATCCTCTAATGTGAAAGTGAGCTTCGTCACTAAAGAATATGTTGCCCATCCGGGTAGCAGTACGAAATCTCAACAACATCACCTCCGCGTAAGTTTTTCTTAATTCAAAGTCAGAATCCTGTAAATCTTGAACAATTTGAATTTTATATGGATGGAACTTGAGCTTTTTTTGCATTATTACCTGTAAAGTTGATTTCGTAATTCCCAATATCGATGAACGTGTACGCAGTGATAAACGGGGATTTTCAACGACAGAAACCATAACACGCTCCACATTTTCATCCGTGGCTACCAATGGTGTAGGTCCTGGTCTGGGCCTATTTAATATTGATCCTGTAGCTCTGAACCTTGCTACCCATGTCTGAATGAGGTTGATCGATGATCCATCACGTAATCGACGAATACTGTAACAATTATTAAATCGACGGCGTGCTACAGACCGCGAAAATCCACTCGAAATGTACGCCTCGACGGCAAAAGCGCGGTGCTCTCCACTCCACTGTTCCATGGCTACTAAAACATCCGCACCGCTTGCGCTTCTAACGACGCCACCGCGCCCCTCTTACGTGTTGCGTTCAAAAACTACGTTTGTTCAAAGTTTGAAATCTGCCACTGGACAGCCCGTATATTAGGTTTAGTTAGGTGAACAGTATACTAGGAGCTCTCACATAGATGACGTTTGTATTGTATCCTAAAATTTCTTCTTCATTTCAGAATATTTTTACTTTACGATATAGATAATATACAGAGTAGCAGCGATAAAGAAAATTGTTTTATAGTATTAGAGTCAAATCATCTTAAGTTTATATAAAAAGGTACATAAGTTTTCTTAAGAACATTGGAATTATTTTTTTTGTTATAAATTAATTTTAATTGATCCTAATTTTATAACTTATGTGAATAAACAAAACACAGCTTTTTGTGAAAAATAATTTTAGTTCGGTGTCACTCTTCCTACAAATAATAAAACCCATTTCTTACTTGGAAGTTCCGTGTAGTTCCGTTTCATTGAATAAACCGCCCGATTAGTTTAGAAAAAATATTTTACGGATTCCCAGAAAGCGCTTCCGTCCGTTTATATATAGAACTCCATCTATAAAAGAATGAAAATACTTAATAAAGTAATATTATTTTTTGTCCTTTTTAATGGTTACTGATGTATTTTATAACACTGATATGAAGAAATAGGAAAACAAAATCAAAATAATTCACGTTTTCCATCAACTAAGTCCATGTTCCCATTGCATTACAATTATAATAAATTCAACTATTTACTTTGTATGTTCAGGACTGAAATGTTGTATATATAACTTTATATAACTTTTGTTATTGATAATTATTGATATATATATATATATATATATATATATATATATATATATATATATATATATATACATAAATATATATATATATATATATATATATATATATATTTATATATATATATATATATATATATATGCGTCAAATGTGTATTATCGGTAGCTTCAGACATGTATCAGACGTGCATTGGCGGTAAAACTTTCAGCCAATAGCTCCTCTTGAAAGTCGTCATAATGGAAGTTATAATGACATAAGTAAAGGGGGGATAAGGAGAAAAGGTATAGGAGGCAATATATTCACTTTATAAAAAATGTAATTGTTTTAAATAGTTTAATAAAAATACTAAACAACCTTAAATATTAATGAATGCCTAAATGTGTAAGGAGTCTACATAGTGCAAAAGTTATTCTGGATCCTGTTTGTTAAGAAAAGCACATATTTTATAAAACTTTTTAGTACAAAAAGGAGTACAGAGTAGCCGATATTGTCATTATTTAGATAAATTTATATTAAATTAAGCAATGTCATTTGTTCCGTTTCTGTTCGGATGATATGAAAAATATTTTTAATTTAAAAATATAATTTATGGCCATAGTAATAATTAATATAATATTTCTACACTATTTTTTCAAATAACGTAATCCTAATTGTGCACTAAACCATAGCCGACTGAAAATTTATCAAAAATTTAATTGCTCCTAGTGAATATTAATTTGCTTTTTCAAGCGACTTAGTTCTAACGACGCGTGTTACGAACCGAGTTTCTCCAGTAGAAGAAAAGTTATGGTCAAGCAGTTCGCCTTTAGATAATTTGGTTATCGCTTCATTAAGCTCATTATAAGCTTGAGTGAACATTATTGTAACAAGAAACGGGTCTCTTTTTAAAGCCTATTTACGCACCCTAAACTGCTATCGTTTTTCACTTTCACTTCACTGGTTAAATTTTCCGTCACCTAAAGCTTAGAACTTTCGTTTATTAGTAAAACATTTATGTACAGTGATATTTATAGATAAAAGAAAACATTAAACTGAGTTATAAAAATATTTATGAATACTAATAGCAAAATGATCGATTCGTAAAATATATCCTAGGTAAGTAATCCATCCCAAGTATCCAACCCAATTATGGACTATTTCACCTTTTACCAAAAGTGATAAATAAATCTGTCTTTTTGTGCTTAATAAAAATTGAATACATTTCCAGAATAAATAAATATAAATTTTGAAGTATTAATATTTTAGAACATCAGAAGTTAAAGGTCTTACTTTTTAAATGAAGTATGAGTAAAATGCAATCTATATATTTACTTGAAATTGACATAACATATGGGAAAAAGACATATTGGAAAATAGCTATTAAGTATGAACGTTAATTGATAATTTTTTATAAGTCTCAAAGTTATGAAAAATATTGTAATTTTTTTTATAGCTGATAATTAAATGTGTGTAAATAAATTTAGGTTAATAAATATATAATCAACATAAAAAGAATTGAAAAGGAAAATCATCTGAAATGATGAATGCATATATATATATATATGGATTGTAACTGATGTCCTTTTACTTATATTGAAAAAAAGTACATAAGAAAAGAAAAAAATAAGCATATATTGATATTGGGCGGAAATGAGTAGTGAATAAGAAAAAAAATTTTGTTTTTTAATTAATATCTTGGAAAATTTACACGTTGTATACAATTAAGTAGGTAAATATGCAACGAATATCGTAACACTGAAAATACAAAGAAAGTAATTAGAAAGGCATTTTGACGGAAAGGTTGACGTGAAGAGAGTGGACGGAAAATGATAATTTAAAAAACCAAAAAAGATGTGAACGAATCGAAATGAAGGATGGTAAAAAAATGTTAATAAAGGCAGTTAGGAAAGAGAAAAGTGAGAAGAATTATTGGAGCAAAAGATGTATTTCAGAAAAAAATATTCCGTTATCGCTGTTTAGATCAAACATTGAAAATTTTGCGTCATGTAGTTTTTAAACTAATTTAACAAGGAGATTTTATTGAAATAGTTTCTTTAAGCATAAACTATTAGTAAAAAACAAAATGCACACTTTTTATTTAATTACACATAGCCACATAACTAAGAGTTTTACAGGTTACCAAGCAATTAAAATATAATTTCATCTGATTCATTAGCTAATAAAAATGTGAATAAAAAATACTCTTTTATTTCTTTATCATCCTACAACAATTGAAAAGGTTGCTATGACAAATGTGCTGCAGCCTTTAGCGTGAAGTTTGGCTTTTATTATATCCTTTTCAGTGTTAGCCCACTCAAAAAATTTTCAAAAAATTTAGCTACTAGTAAGGCATTCTTATATTTTTGCCATATCTGTCTATTCCTCTGTACGCAATAGCCGTTTTACTCACAGATTATTAAAGTTGAAACTTTGGCATGGTTTTAAATATCCATAAAGTCAATAAATAAAATATTTAAAAATGTCTAATTTTTGATGGAGTTATGCTTACCAGTTTAACTGGTATTTTTATATACCCGAAAGTTATCTACAAAAGTACTATCTGTAACGAAATTAAAATTACTACAGCTATGTAGACCATCAGTTTACGAGCAATTGTCGATACCCTTATGATATGTAGAGTTCATATGAACTGTATTCGATTTTATTCTCCTTCACTAGATGATGTCAATTTTCATTCTGCATTTTCACCATGAAGTTGATACGATGATGAAGGATGGAAGTGGTCATAGGAACTTCTCAAAGACTAACAGAAGGCCTGTTGAGTTTTGACTCGTTCAACTTATCTCAAGGAGCTCTTTAGTTACGTGTTGTAACGAAACGATCTGACTATAGAGAAGAGAGGTGATCATTTGAACTTCTCAAAGGCTAACCATCGAGTTTGAATCCATTTGATTTATCTCAATCGGTTGTTTGATTGCAAAATCGTGTTTTAAGGTTTTTATAAACTACGAATTTTTTTTACTACGTAAATTTTAACCCAAATATCAAATGAATACTGTATTAGTATATATAATTCACCGCCAACCGAAGCAATGTTTTACACTGGAACTATAGTGAAACTACGAAAAATGGAAAACAGAAAGAATGAACAGTAAACGACAACGATAAGTATACCTAATTATTAATGACTAAAAATTAGTTAAGAAGAAAATGTTAAAATAAACTCTTAATTGCTCTGAGATTAAAGAAAAAATTAATAAAAGTAACTGTACTGGAAAATCAAAACAATAAAGCTAATAGGAAGGCAACAATATCTACAAACCATATTAAGGAAATAAGTACATTATATATATTAAGATCTATCTGTTTGAAAATAATTTAGGACCGTATATTCAGTATGTTAAGCGTTTTTGTGTACTGTTTTTCTACGAAGGACGAAAGAAAAAATGTCACGTCAATTAGTCTCGTAATACATAAGATAATTAACAATAAATATACGAATGTAAATGTGTGGTTATAACTATATTCATATATATACAATTTTTATAATAGAACTATTGTAGTATCGAATAAATATTTTTATACTTTTTTACCTACATACGTCTAAAATAAAATAAGAAACTCATTTTCTTTCGCACATTACAATACTCACGTTTCCTCTCAATACTCACGTTTCCTACTTTTTTCTAATTTCCATACCTCGAAAAAATAAAAAACGAAACCTTTGTTTTCGTGTAGAATAACAGATCAGTACGTATATCGCGCATTAAACACTCACTTTTCCGATTATGCTACCTTTAGATTTATACATATCTTTAGTTTATCCACACCTTGTTTTAATTATTAGAAATTTCATAAATTTATTTCCTTTTAAAATTATGTACCTCGGAAGTAAAAGAAATGGGACATTATAAGATTACACTTATGTTTGCATCTCGGATCTTCTCTTACAATCGTTTTTCCCAATAAAGTGTATATAACCTGAAAATTGGCATAGTAAACATATTGAACAGAATTTATTACAATAATAAATATTTAAAAATATTTTAACAACCATTTTGGAGGAGCCTGAGAAATATTTTTTTCAATTTTACTTGTCGTTTGGGGTATTGTTAGAAAAAGATAATTAAAAGATTTAAAAAAATTGTTTTGTAGATAATGCTGTAATCGACCATGATATACTGAAAAACTGCTTGATAAAGAAACTTGAAATTTGACATAGTGAAAAATTATATAAACTCACATGAATCTCAGTTGTAAATATACAGATATATACATATCGAGATTTTAGAAGAGACGAATGAGCTACTGGATTTTTTTTTAAATTTCGCCTATTATGTAGGATGTTAATCGAAAGAATTAAAGTTAAAAGAATTTCAAAACTATAGATATTGTTGAGAATATGCCGAAAAATATTCGTAAATTATATATAAAAAAACAGTTAGTTGCTGTTAACTTAAACTTTATAGTTTTGAGATATTCACGTTATTTTTTCACATTTATTGACAATAATTAGATGTCTGCAAACAATTTTATAAGTAATATATTTACATGGTAAAGAAGAGAATTATTATTTGTGTATATGAAACCTTCGTAGTGCTTCTTTTATTCCCACTTAACAGAGTTTATTTTTAGACCAAGTATTTATTTCCTTCCAAAAGAATTTGCTTTTTGACAAGATCCGCCTTGATAACAAAATAAGAAATTTAATAACATATTAAATATTTTTTCATAATTATTTTATTGGTAGAGTTATTTGATTTGTTACTGTTTGCTTTTTCTTCAGATGAATATGGCATCGAAGAAATATGAAAGAGTTTACCTATAACATTCGAAGATAATAATTAACAAACGTAATTTTAAATACTTTTACGATGACAAAAATTATGTCAAATTTTATGTCAAAAATTATGTAATATTATGTATATTGCACATGAGACATTATAATTTTTTTTATCATGACTTCACTTCTTTATGATTTCATATGATGGTCAAAAAGTCATTGGTACTTTAACGTTTCCTAGGATTCTGTAACATTATCCATCCGGGTATATTATGTACTTAAGCATCTACGAGTATAACATGTACGCTATATATATATATATATATATATATATATATATATATATATATATATATATATATATATATATATATAATTTTCACAGGGTTATGCAAAAATAAAAACATAAGATTAGAGTCGGAAAATGTTTACTTTTTCAATCAAATATATGAAATTCTCTAAAATGAATTAAATGTTTTTTCTCACAAAAGTGGATTCAAAAAATGTGCAACATGTTCAAAACGACTGTTTTCCTTCACCAATACGTAAGAGTATAAATTATTCTAGTACGATTTAGAAAAGTTAAGAACCTCAAGAATACATGTAATTAGTTAAGATTGATGTCTTCCATTTTCAAATTTACCACTTTTATTTTCACCAACAAATTTTTTTTAACGAGAATAAAACAGAAAACGTTGATCAACTTGAAGATTAACCGCAGGTATTTAAGTTTTACCAGATTGGGTTGATCACACCGAAATGAGGAATTTAAACAATTCTGAAATAAATTGTGAAACACAAAAATTTAAGAAAAACCTATAATTAATATTTCATTACTATTTCTTAAGAACAATTTTCAAAATAATATAACTCTATTTACCTTGATTTGTGCACATGCTTTTCAATTCCATAAATATATAATGTAAGCGTAAAAAGTTTCACTTCAAGGAGGCTTCTTAAAATTATGTTGCGAAGAAAGAGCAGAATATTCCTACACTGAATAGTAACTAATGAATAAACTGAAGAAAATACTTTTCGGATTGATATAGTGAAATAGAATATATTTTAATAGGCATGGTAATTTCTAATACATTTAAGCAAGTTTTTGCTTTGCATTTGTGTCGTGGTAAAGAAATTAAAGAGAGTAGAAATAATATTACATCACGTAGTTTCATTTAATTGTGAAAATACTGTATGTTAACTTTGTGATAACACATGTTCATGATAAAATATGTTGAACACGATGCTCATGTAGTTATTTTACATTATTAGCAAATTATATCTTAAGTGCGTTATTTACATTGTGAATAATCTCATAAAAAAATATAAAATATTCGTTATTTCTGTTATTACAGAAATAACGAATATTTTCTGTTTTTAAGAACATAACTGAATTTTTACATTTCATTTAACTCGGTCGTTCGAAGAGAAATATGTCAATATTCTGTCATAATAAAGGAATGACCTATCTGTTTGAAAGTAATCATTACTTAATTAAAACATCATTAATTTTAATGTAATATTCTGTACAACACATATAGAAAACATTTTGGCATGAAGTGTGTATTTTACAGAATCATACTGATTATTTTAAAGCATTTAAAACGTGATATTAAAATGTTACTCCAGTCTTTACACCAAAATAGTTAAATTATCAGCACCAGATTACTTACACGTTTTTAAATAAAGGAATACCGAACAAACAATGCAAACCGAACAAACATATCGGAAAAATCGTCATTAAGTATTAATTAGTATCAATATTAATCTTGTCATTTAAATACTGTTAGAACATAGAATTAATGAATCCCTTTCCAATAACTCGTAATTTCTGTGACAGTCATTAGCCCTTGTACACTAGCAAATATAAAGCATATCTCTGTCTTAACCGAAGATGGAATGCAATTAATGTTTAGTTAAAAGTAAAAAGGATTGCAAAAGTTTTAGAGGCAACGAAAATATTACTTTGCTTCTTATTTATTATAATTAAAATTGTTATACACACAGAAATGAAATAGGTCGTAATTGTCTTATCGGATTCTGGTTAGGTTTTGTTAGAAATTGCCGCTGCTAGTGTGATTTTAGGAATATACAACATTTTCTCGAGTTAACATTATAGTTAAATTATAATTTAATAAGTTTTAAATTAAATTGCCTCATTTAAACTTGGTTATAAAAATCTAATTTCAAGTTATTTATTTAGCCGCGCAAATTCCTCACCGGATTAAAGTTTAAATTTATCACCAATTATATTGAAACATTTGTTTTATTTCTTTCCCAACTGATTAATTAGAATAGGTAATTTCAAAACACGGCTTGAGGGAGTAGAGCATGAATTTTCAATTAAAAATATTTTTATTTTAAAAACTACTGTACAGAATTGAGTAAGAGAAAAACAATCGGGAAATAAAAATATTTAAACATAAATTGGTAAAAAATATTTTAATATGTATTTTGAAAAATAAGCTTAAAAATTTATTCAGGAATTAACAATGCTATTCTTTGTATTATATTATATATTGCATTATAAAGTACAAAAAGGTTAAAAGAAGTTGTTTGTGAAAAAAGAGATAAAAAATGTAAAACAAATAGCTCTCCTTTTTTATTTTGAAGCACGTTTAATATCGATTTAATTAAAATACTTAGATATAGTCAGTGGCGCATCCGAACTAACGCACAGCTCCATGACTAGCCCTCGGGTTCAAGCACGCAGATGTAGAAAGCGGAAAGAGCACGTGGTGCGGAGAGCGCGGCTACAGTGGACCGGATAAGTAGAGCGTATGCTTGAGATCAGGGCTAGGTGGGTGGGTATTCAGAAGTAAACTGCAGAGAAGACATACAAGATGTACCCGGAAACAGCGGTTCGAAAATATGGAGGTGAACCTCTACATACTTGTGGTCCGGGACAAGAGAGTGTATGTATAAGACATTTAAGGACAGTAGAACCACTGAGGAGGAGGAATAAATATAACTCGTTAGAATGTATTGTTTAAATTATTTATTATTGTTTTAACTAACAATTTATTATTGTTTTATCTAACAAATCAAAATTTCCCTTTTTTAATATTCTATTCTAAACTTTATGCTTTCTTATTTTAGTTTTACGTAAGATAAAATTAAAATATAAAAACATTTTTAGGATTCGTCCATAAAAATAAAAAAAAACGAAACCTATGTCGTATTATTTGGATGCGGTTTTTGTTGTAGTTCACACAACAAAAAGACAAGGCCCATTACAGTGTATTTTTATTATTCATAAAGATAGTCATATTCATTCAAGAGTGTTTCTCATTGATCATCCGGTCGTCGTATTATTTTGAAAGCTGGAGTAATGGGTGGTTTTATAGGAGAGGTATAGTAAAAATTCCATTTGATTTCCGATTCTATGTGAAATTATCCATTTTAATTTTTTGTTTTATACCTGTGAAGGATTTAATAGGAAATATATTTATACTGTGAATAATTTGTATTTGTAAATGGTTTAATTAGAAATACTATGTACACATAAATATATATTACTGCATAAATTTTTACGGAATCCTAGTAATGCGTATTTTATTCGTGCTTGAGAGTTTTTTTATGTTTATACGCGTATGTCAATCTTATATCCCTAGATTTAAATTTTTTGTATATTTTAATTTATTGATTACTTATCCAAACTTTCTTTAATTTCGTTCATAGTCGTGTCTCTAATAGGACGTATAAGAGACATAACTGTGAACGAAAAAATACATAATATGTTATTATATATTTATATACTATTTTGTGCGCGTGTAAAAACTAATTTTGTAATAGAATATGTACATAGAAAAGGAAAAAATTATAAAAAGGATCAAATGTATCGACCGGTATACGTCCGACACTTGAGAATTGACAAAATATTACCTGTTGCCAAAGTGACAATTGGCGATATTTTCACTGGACGATAATTTGCATATAATCATTTTTTCTACAAAATTAACAAATGAGACTCCAGTGGGAATATCGCCATCCATCTGTTTGTATGTGATAGGCACAAGTCCACATTTTTGGTATCTACTAGATTAATTTTTTCACTTCTGTTTCTTAGTATATCAGATGTATACCCACGTGTTCCAAATGAGGGTAAAAATAATTTTTTTTAGTATTTAATAGGACATATTTATATTAATGTTGAATAAGTAAGGTCCAGAACGCAATTTTATTTGCTTTGGGACTGAAAAATCAAGTCAAAGACAAACATTATTGAGGGATATCGGTGAACTAATTAAAATTCTTTTATGCAAATACTAAGGTGAGTGTTTGACATAAAGTAAGATATAGAATTGTATAATAAGATGCGGAAGTCCAGATAACTATTGTTCGTTACGATGAAAACTTATTTTTCTTCACACAGTATGCTTTTCCGCAGGAAAGATTTAAAAATGTCATCGAGACTCGTGTTCTTATTGAGTGTGCAGGCGAGTTTCAGATAATCGATTGAGACGCTTGCTTGTTGTTTGATAGTTGCAAGGTAAATATTTGCCTATCTCGTTTAAGTAATTTGTAAGGGTCATCATACATTGGTCGCAAGGTCCTTTTATAGTTTCTATTTTCCTTTTTTTTAAACAGTGTTAAGAGTAAATTAAATACACAATATTAAAGGGGGATTTCTATTAAATATGAAAAATTACCTTCAAATGCCTAGAATAAAATGATAACTAATTCGATATATATTATTTAATGCATGGAGATGTAACTTCATTTAGTAATTTACATAACGATGCAGACCTTATAAGCTGTACAGTGAAACAGATTTTTAATTAAACTTTTGTATGTCAATACGTCCTTTGATTCTCCAAATCTTAACGCCAGATGCATAACCACGTTATATTTAAATATACTGAAGCATGCAGTCACAAATTACGTAATAAATATTGCTGGCCGGAGATCCACAATGTAGTAATCAATACATATCAGTTAAATTAAACGTAAGGTTTATTATGTGAATGACTTTATTTATCGTATCTAATTATAGTAAATAACACATATTTATTTCATATTTTCCATAAAACAAATGTTGAAGTGTGTTTACAACACAGATGTCAGAACAGTCACAAAAAATATATTTAACTTGCTATGAATAAGTGAAAATCAGAGTATAAATGATCCATGAGAACATCCACAATAACGTACGGTTATAAGTTTTGACATTAAGAATACATAATATTTTTGTTCCAATATTTATAAATTTTAAAATATTTCTTCGCGGTGTGTGCTGCCAAACTGTAGAATAGGCTACATCCTGGTATTCAAAATACACCATCAATTCGTGGATACAAAGGTTTACTTAAAAATTCAAAACAATCTCTTGCAGTCTTGCAGAACACACACACAGTAACATTGATTACTTGGTGGTTTTGTTCACTGGAAACATTTGCTTTGGTGGCAATAAGTCTACCTTTTATATTTATATACTAAATAATAAATACATACGTATTCTCGGCACATACTATATTTAATATCATATCATAAAATATATTTGATGAAAACCCCATTCACATAACAAAAAAATAACCAATAAAATAAATAACCCTGTCTGTCTTTGAACCGTCTTATTTATTTTTCTATTTATACGTTTACAGCCGGCGTCTGCCCAACTCAGCACTCAAAAAAAAACCTTTCCAAGTTAAGACAATCGTACACAGTTGTAGCAAAGCATTGAGACCGCAAGCATTGGCGTAATAATCGCTAATCGTAATCGCTAAAGAGAACGATTTCGACGAAAACAATTACAGAAAATTACTTTTACGAGAAATACAAATGGATAAACTGTTATTATTTCTAAACACTGAAATTATTTAGCCAATGGGGAGGAAAATGCTGAATTTGAATGTTATAGTAATATCCTACTTCATTTCTTTTATACTCTTTCACGACCATTACAGGATTTTATTGAACACGACCATTGTGGGGTTTTATTGAATTCAACCCATTTTTACAGAAACGTGACATAAATGAAAGCTTCCTTTATTACTTTTGTTGCCATTGATACGAATTTTGTTATCAATATTGAACACAATAGCGGATATTCTCAACATATATCATTTTTAATAGTTATGGTACGTCATCCGTATGAAAGTAACATTTAAACCATTAAAATCAACGGAAATATTCTTGTGTACGTAAACCTAAACAGAGAAAATTTATTAACGATAAAAATAATCCACAATTAAATGAAACTACGTGATGTAGTATTATTACGTGATGTAGTATATGATGTAGCATTACTACGTGATGTAGTATATCTCACCGGAATATGTTGTAATACAACGAAACCTAAGTCGTGGTAAAGAAATTAAAGAAAGTAGAAATAATACTACATTACGTAGTTTAATTTAATTGTGAATAATGAATTTCTGCAAAATTAACGCCAAATATATTCAATAGATAAAAATAATATTTCTTTGTAAAAGCAATGGTTAATGATTGATTTTGTGGAATTTATTAATCTGGATATTAATAGCCCAGTAGGTAGATAAGATACTTGTATTGTTTCTAATGTTCTAGTCTGAGCAAAGGTATTCAATATTTCGTGGTTTCCAATCTCAGTTCCATCATTTTTAGTTCCTAATCACATAATAAGTATGTTTTGGGCTATTCCACTATTTATTTTGAAAAACTGAAAGCAAAAGTAGAAAAATATCTTCAAAAATAATAAAATGTTAGTATATCTCTGAGCACAAACTCTATAAATCTCCAACAGACATAGCATTCATTGAGCCACATTTACCTATTACTATTTACTATTTATCTATCATATTAACGATTGACAAAATCTCTATAAAGTTTTAAATAAAAAGAAAAATGTTAAGAGGACGTGTATGTAAAGGACTGTATACATGAACGTAAAATACCAGAAATTGAACAATAGCAGAAAATAAAAATGAGTATGATTACATTTAATGAATATATATGGTGAACATTTGTATTTAATTTCCCTAACTTGATTATTTTTCCGTCATCATTGCAGTTTAAAAAAGATCGCTCAGTAAAATATTAAACAAAATCGACACCATTGGGAAAAATACGTCACAAACGATAATATTAAAAGGACATCGTCAAAATAAACAAAGTGTCACTTGGGAAATTTAAATAATGGTTTTGCTGGAATGCCCATCATTTGGCGGGAAAAAATACTCGTATCATTTCAGTAGGCAGCACGGTGGCGGGACAGATGCATGAGATTAATCTCTTTATAATTTTTTACGTCTCGCAACGACGGTGATTAGGCGCATGTGACTACCACACCTTGTACGTTCATGTTTACGTCATCGATTTAAAGGATTTAATATTTTGTCACTTTTTGATTTGGTTCAAATCCTACTAGAATACCCGCCCCCCTACTTATTTTTCAGGAAGAGAAACAATATAATATCTTTTAAGTGTAATTTAAGTAATACATTTAGCATTAGATAAAAAAACAAAATGACATTTATGTTACGATTGTACTCGTACCTATGTTTTAAAATTACAATACCTACAACCTACAACATAAAACACATAAAAATTAAATATCACATCACTGAAATGTGTTAAAAGTTTACTTTTCTAGCTTTTTCTAAGACTAATTTGTCAATTGTAGAGTCTACATTAATACTTTTTGCAATGTCATACTCAATTGATAGTGTCGCAAAATTACTCAAAGGTTCTTAAAAAATTTGCGATCGTAAATAATTTTTTGTTATCAATTTTAATTTGCTGAAAGATCTTTCACAGCTACCAAAAGTCACAGGCAACGTCAATGCTAGACGAAGAACAATTCCTATATTGATATAACTGGTCACTGAGCCCTATTTTTCATGGTAATTATGAAGCGCAATATAATCTGCATTTTATAAATCCGGCAACGATGATTTTATTTGATGTTCGTAGCTTTGTATCTCTAAATATAACCCGTTGGCGTTTAAATCATCTTTGTATTTTAATGCGAGACCAGATGCGGATTTCTTTAGTTGTTCAGTGGAGGTTTAGAGTAACGAAAATCCTGTTAGAAAACCAAAATTAGAAGCCACGGCAGAAGTATTCATAGGTGTATTCAGTACACAGTAAAGCTGAGTTTTTAACTTTTGAAATGGAGTTATTGTGGCCGCATCATCCTTGGCCCTATCATCAAACATTGTTTTAACCTTTCGTTTACGCTTTTCAGAAAATCCCGGTTCTATTGATCACTAGTTTGCTAGATTTTTTGCTGAATCAAGTCATAGCTCTAACTGATTTTTTCTGAAATCGTTCAAAAAGTCTACAAGGGCCTTCAAATGTTTTGATGCGACCTCATTAGATGCTGTTTTTGCCCATAAAATGAGATTAAATTTGTCAATCTTCTAAGAATATGATCCTATATAATCAAGAAACAAATAAATTCAAAATTATTAATTTTTAAAATACCTTTAGGTAAAGAAATAGAATCATGTATATTTCCTCCCCTCATTAGTATCTTCTCCAAAGGTAGGTAACATTTTTTTATTGCGGTAGCGACGACCATTTCGTATCAGAAGGAGCCTTCAAAGTTAATTATAAATTGGCGAAAGTTTTCCAAAGTTCAATAGATCGAAAAAAATATTTATAAATATTTTGCAATGGGTCGAAAACGTAATCATTTCTGGTGTTATACAAGACACTTGAACTCCAGATAAATTTTGCGACTGAGCACTACAAAACAAAAATCGGGCATGTTCATTCTGCTGTAAAATTCGCTCTTGATATTTTCCCACCATATTAGCGCCATTATCATATGACTGTTTCCTGCAGTCCGCTAGAATAAAACCATTTCTGCTCAAATTATTTATAATTTCGTTCGTAAATCCACTGCCAGTTTTTATGAAACTAAAAAACTTTCTCCAACCATACATTTTCCATCATGTGTATCTAGATAGCGCACAATTTCTGATATTTGTTCTTGGTGGCTGATATCTGGAGTAGAATCAAATGAAATACTGTAATATTTTGCTTGCTGGATTTTTGCCAAAATTTTATTTTTGATGCTGACCATACTGCAGAAATTACTTCGTTTTGTATAGTTGGTGAGAAGTAAGAAAGATCTCTCTTTGTGATAGAAGACACGTGTTCTTTCATTTGTGGATTATACTTGGCCAAAAGCTCTAAAGTACTCTAATATATGCCAGAATTACGATGGCCTATTTTTTCGACACTATCTTTCAGCGCAAGGTTGTTTTTGGCACAAAAGAATATGAGGTCAATTATTGCCTCTAGGATGTATCTCCCTTTTTATTTTTCTGTAGATACTCCCCACTGTAACCCTAAGGTTTTACCGTTTGTTAGTCGTATTTCCTTTTCTTTCCATATTACGTAACATTTATGGAATTCTGGAGAGTTCTCGTGTTCGTTGATCCTTGGATTAAAATTTTTCCAATCATGAAAACTTTTTGAAACAAATTTTTTTTCTTTCGCACCGAATAACGCACAAGAAAAACCAAAAATAGATTTGGCTCTTTTACTGTAAATAAGCCACTTTTTCTCTATTTTTATTAAAACAAACATGATAATTTAAAATGGTAGCTTTTGTTTTCTTTCAGTGCTACACATAATTTCGTATTCGCATCGCATCGCAAAAATCTGCGAGCTCGCCCAAACGACACCCGAACGCATCCTAAAGAAACCTATATCGCATCGCATCGCAATTATACGTGGGCAGTGAGAGTTCATGGAGTGGCGCCAAATTCTTTAAAAAGAGGTCAAATGGGAGTGGTAGGTGCAAATAAAAAGAAATGAGTGAAAACCCAAGAAACACTCTGTCGCCAGCAATTACTTTTAATTAAAATTTAATGTTTGGTTGATAAAATATATTTCCCACGTTATAATTACATAAAAATACAATAATATTAAAGGTAATTCAGAGTAATCATTTAGTTTATTGAAGGTAAATAAATATTTATTTAACTGCTTTGTATGACAATAAACAAATACAAAAGGCCTATGAACTTGTTTTATATATAAATCTTTGTAATCTTAAATTAATTATTATAACGTGAAATAGAAAGTACACCATAAACAAAATTTGATATAAAGTAATTAATGAAAAATGTATACTTATTAAACTGAATGTCTCATTGTTTTCTAAATCCACAAAAATAATAAATGACACCAATGATACCCTTGCAGCAATAATGGTATTATCATAAAGCATTGTAGGTAATAAAATTATAACTTATTTCTTGTCGATATTTGAAAAACTCTTATAGTAATCCAAGTACTGATGACCATATTGACTGCTCTAGAAAGACATTGTTGACTTATTCTGGGTGAAATATTAATTATGGTATTCTAGTCTTAAGACCATTGGACAGTTTTACAGTTGCCTACAAAAAAGTCACTTGACAGTTTTACAGTTGTCTACAAATTTTCCTTAGTTTTCATCTCAAGCTCGTTTTCTCTTTCTTGCTTATTTGGAAATGTCATTTGAAAAATATGCAAATATGGAACTTTTCTCTATTATAATTTACTTCAATCTTTGAATGAATTTTATAACATAATTTTTGAATATGTAAAACAAACAAATTTGGTCCATATCTGTTTGGAAAATGAATTAAAATTATAAGAAAGCTCCCTGACGTACCTGATTAGCAGGTATTCGATTAGAAGGTATTCGATTCTATAGAAAAATCTGAAATTTTCTATTGAAATTATAAATTAAACTGTTATATAATTTTGTCACTTGAAAAAACTATCAAATAATTATTCAGACGTATCATATTAGTGATTTAAAATAAACTGGAACTTAACTTACATTGACGAGTCCCTTCAAAATCAATGTGTATAAGAAATTACTATAATGCCAATTCTAAACAAATGAATGAAAATATTTTAATTCTTTCTTGCACACCAACTGGTCCATTAATGTTTAGAAAAGCCACATAGAAGAAATTATTTTTCCAGTCGTTACATATAAAACTGTTTTAGCAAAAATACTATGTGAATTTACAAAAACCTTGCCGCTTTTTGCCTTATTCCTAATCTCTAATTTTATATTTTTTCTGTATATCAATCTTAAAAATGTCCACCAATTTTTAAAATTCAATTTGGTGAATCTAAAATTAAATGGTGTATTGACTTCGTGAACTTAGGTACGTTTTCTTTTATACGAATTTTTAGAAAAAAACTTCCCAAGGTTATATAGGTGTGCGTTATAGGTGTGCGTAGGCTGAAAGGATGTAAAATTAATAATATATTACCAATTCACCAGAGAAACTAATTTTGCTGACCCCATGAAGTTATTTTAATTCACTAATCGAACATAATGCTATTAACTTCCATTCTTCTGGAAACATTATTCATCGGTTTCTACTGCATATCGCACAGTTGAACCTCTATTTACGTAAAAAGGATATAATGTTGTATAAACCATATTGGTTTTCTATATGTCTATAGCGATAACGAAAAATATTTTTCGTATGGAAATACTTTTACATTACGGAAAAGCCTTTATTTAATTTTAAAAATGGTTTAAGGACGTTTTTAAAATTTCTACTTTCTGCCTTGAAATTTACACAAAGATTAACATTAGTTTATTATTTTGTACTGCATTCATGTATCTTTGAACGTCAAAAGAAACCTCTACGATCCTTTAACCTTTGACCACATACGGAGAATAACGGGATTTACGCCCATTGTCATTCACGAAGTGAAAAGGGGTTCGTGGCTGCAGAAATCAAATTTCTTCATTTATTATTAATATTATTTTTTGTATTTTCCTTTATGTTTTTATTTTACGTTATGTTTTTATTTTACTTTTACAATTCATATAATTGATGAATTTTTTTTTGTTTTTTGATTTACTTTATTTACTATACTTATTTCATTTTTTCCATTTGTTTTTCAATTACATTCTTTTCGAATTTAAATCGTTTTAAAAATGAGTCAAATATTTAAAAAAAAAAATTAATTGTTTACTAACAATTAATTTGTTTAAAGAACATTTATTTAAGCATAAATCACAAAAATAATAAATATGAGAAATGTATTAATACCATCGTGTTTTTCAGAAATCAATTAAGTTTTAAGTTATATGTTTCAGAGGAAATTATTTGATAATACGACTTACCTCAAAACGACTAATACGATATTCTGATTTCCACTGCAACGAAAAAAATATTGATGAATTAATTTTAATAATTAATTTGTTTTAAATCAATTTTATTTTTCTAGAATTTATTGTAGGTTAAAATTAAAATGAATATTACAACTTTAACATTTTTTTCGTGGGAAGTTAAACTTCAATGTCAAATCATGGAATAAATTTGCTTGAAAAAGAAAAAAATTCTATTTTATTTTAACGTATGTTTCACAATATTATTTTCTTCAATAGTTAAACCAATATTATATCTACGCCATGTATATAACGTCGTAAAATAAAATTAACTGTTAATTAAGATAAGGTTTTGAACAGTGTAAGTTATCAAAAAGTCAATACATGTATATAGTTAACTATATGTTAAATTTTATTAAATATACCGGTAACTAAAATTGCTGTAAAAATACATGCAATATAACAATTTTATAGTTTTGTTTGTTTCACTTGGCTGTTTAAAATCAAAATTATGACGAGAAGTCTGCTTTGGGTCAGGTTGGAAAAGAAAATAGTCTAATAATTTTCTTCGTCAATTAATTAAAACAAAACTTTAATAAAATTTAATTCTGACTTATTGAATTGAAAAAGGTTTTGAAATATTAAAATTAAAAAAAAATAGTAAAACATAAAAGCGAGGAACATTTTTCAATCATAGTGACATGTGACAAAATGTGTTATCCAATAAATTTATAAAGTATTCTTTGTAAGACGTGGTATGAAATTTAACTGAAGAACCATATTAAACTACACTTACTAAAGGACTATATTACACTACTAAGTAAAGAATTATATAAAACAAAAGCTTGAAAAACAAAAGCTGTGAACAATTTCTACAAATTGAGTTAACAATATTTTCATAGTATAATAGTTCATACTGAAGGAAACAACGAAAGTTTAAACATATGTTTGATAAACCGAGCAATAGTTATGACAATATAAAATAAAACTTTCAACGAAGGCACGCAAATCCCATACATCTTTTTTTGCTAATTAACTGTCTAAGCTAGCGTATATAAGCAGATATCCTTGTGAAATAGCAAAGATTATATTTACATCCATGGCCTCCTAGTTAAGTTAATTAAAGGTCATTAACCGGGTGAAATTAACCACTGTGTACTTACTACTCCTTTTTCCGTCTCTGTGTCCAAATTAGAAAACCGAAAAATAATTGTAGTTTCGTCGTGTCTTCCTGTTTATAGACTATTAGTACTTTAAAAAATTGTCATGATTGTATATAATTATAATGCCTTTAAAATTATAAAGTTAAATTATAATTTTTTTTTAGGTTAACCTTTATGTATTCTGAGGTAGAATGTTTTCCTTATCTCATTTTTAGCGTATCATTGAAGAGGTCTTTCAAAAATATTTGGGTATGTCAAGAATATTGAGGTTATGTTATGAGGTACTTTTCTATAGATAGATCCTTATTGAAATATTATATTGAAATACTAAGATGTATAATGGCCATTTTTGTGAGAGTTACATCTCGTAAGCGGTTGCCTTTACCAGCCAAACGTCTATTTTTGAATGTCTGAAAAATATTCACAACAGTAGTGTATGTAACAAACGAAAACTTACTACATTTAAATAGGCTCTACTAGTTCATACTGGGGCATATATGTATATATTTACGTCATGATATATTATATTACTATTTGTAAATAGTTAAACATAAATATCATACACGCCTGAATGTTTACGTACGTCTAAGTGTGTACGGAACCTTTATAGTGTAATAATCAGTTGTTTATCACACAGGTTGCCCAATTGTTTTTAAGTAGAGGACATCACGACAAGTAATTTATAAAAAAACGTTAGTTCCACGAAAATAGAAGTTACGATATTTTGCATTTTTTTGAAAAATTTTTACTGCAGTCAAAAGAAAAAATTGTTCAAAAACTGTTCCAACTATAATTTGGTATAGATATAAAGTAAGTATATAACAAGCAGTGGGCGTTTTTTGTGATGTGTGACGCCTAATCTGTATAAAAATGACATAACTTAGCTTGAACTTTATACTGAATTACTGTAATATTAATAACAATTTCTATTCAGTAGTTTAAGACTACTCGCTTGATCTTACTCTCGGAACAATAGTAATTAATTTTTAAATAAAACGTATGAAAGAGCCGTTCTTTAGACATTTTATCCATAACATAATCTACACAACTTATGTGGATAAAATACAGTTTGCTAAATTGGTATAAGCCGGGATTCTGGTTATAAAATAAGACGATTTTAATTGATAATTTTATACACAATTTCATCATTACCATACGGGTTGAAGCTCCTACAGTTATATCAATCGAGTACCGCGCGGGTTCTTCAAAGAGCTACATAATGCGCCTACCACTTTATTATGTCTTAAATACTCGTTTCACGTATTATTTGGAAGAATTAAAATTCGATTACACTGGTATTTCAGACTTATTCTTAAGTGTTTTTTTACATTGAATTTCTGATAACTAAGCGCTTGAAATGAAACCAAAAATATTTTGTTATTAGAAAATAAAATATATGTATGATTTGTTACCCATAATTGTTTTATTGTTATGTAGGCTGTAAAGCGCATATGAAATCGTTAATGTTAACACAATCGTAATTTTTTGGCAAACAAAACGCATAGTCAACATATCGCGCTGTAGAGAGCAAATTAGATATCATTATTTTATTAATTTGATAGAGATTACAGTTCAGTCGAATATTATTAAATCATTTGTGACGTTTGCGGTTAGAAAACTGCAGACGAAAGGACATGTCGTCATTTATTATGAAAATTAGTAAGAGCTGCAAACTACGAAGACAGGCCTTTCGTTAAAATTTTCTGGAAAGAATCGCAATTACGCCATATTAAATGAAAAATGACTGAGGACTAAATATAAAGATGAATGGATACAATAGCGTTTATAAAAAATCAGAGAAACATGGCCCACGTGACTTATTAGAACGAGATAGAATGAAAATAATTAATGGTTCATTACCTTGTTCGCACATCAGAGGAACAAATATATTTCAAAATATTAGTAACGAGTGATGAAAATAGGTAAATTAAGATATTATTAAATTGAACACCGAAGGGTATTTGAGTTCGTCGATCCCATACAAAGATTTGAATCTAAAAGGAAAATATTAATTATGATATGGGATATTGGAGAAATAATCCATTCGAAGAAAATTGCGGAACTTGTAACATTTTTGATATCTGTATTTTTAGGGTTCCATACTCTAAAAGTAAAAAAGGAACCCTTATATCATTATTTCGTTGTCTGTCTTTGCCTGTCCGCCTATCAAGATATATCCCTATTTCTCAGGAATGCATGAAGGTATCAAGTTAAAATCATATGAAATACTTAGGTCTACGGTGTTCTAGAGCTGTAAAAAAATCGAGCTTCTAAGTCAACTCAATCAAGAAGAACCCTGAAAACAGGGCCATTTATGCCGCATATTTTGACAGCCGCAAAAAAAAATAAAAACATATAAGGTACTCGACGTTAACCTAAAATAGAAGCTAATAAAGATCAAAACTTTTAAATTATAAAAATTATGAAGTTTCAAATAAAATCGTTCAATGGTTTTAGTGCGGTATCAGCACAGACATGAGCTCTTAATAATTTATTATATATATATATACATATATATATATATATATATATATATATATATATATATATATATATATATATAAATGTCTCAAATTGTTGATAACACTGACATTTCGCGAATAATTATTGCACGTAAGTGTCACAAATGGTCATGTTCAAGTGTACGTACAATTTCATTCTTATGTTTGATTTGTATTTGAGCATTAAATTAAATCATTTGTATTAGGAATTATAATATATCAATGGCTTTATAGTGTCACTTGAAGTTTAAATGAGAATCAGAGAAGATTAAAAACAATATAAAAATATCCTACGTTGTGTTTCAAAGTAATATTAACAACAAAATAATTAATATGAATACTTATTTTTAAGCCAGTAAGAAGATAATTAAAACTTTTTTCATTAATGGCAAAACATAAAGCAAAATATGAATTATCAAATTGTTCTGAATCATATTTAGAAACTGCTATTAAAAGCGTTAAACCCGAATTGTAGAATAACAGAGCAGGCACATGTCGCTTAAGAATTTTTTTTCAGTTTTCGTCTGTAAACTGAAAAATTAATTGTTTTAATTTAATATGGAATTCAATTATAAAGAAAATAAGCAAACGTAAATAAAAATGTAGGAAAATTGGTGAGAAATAAAAAAAGGAAAAAAGTAACGGTAGACTCCAGATTCTTGTTTCGTCTAAATTCTAACAAACAGTTTCTGCTATCAAATAATAAGAATAAAGATCTATAAACCTTTTTTTGTTATTTGCTTCAAAAGACAATGAATTGTCACATTCACATCTGACTCCGAAATTGACGATGTCATTAAGGCCAGGCCGCGACGCTGGGACGTCGCGCTCCTAGTACCTTTGTACCCAATAAAGGCGTACACTCGATTGCCACTAACCTCCAAATAATTTCTTCGATTAAAGATACGAGTCCTTCATTATACATTATGCTCCTTTTGGCAAAATTGTCGACATTGTACTACCATTGTTCTCGTTTTTCCACATCTCTAAGAACCTAGAAATTCTCCACATTGACCAAGAATATTGTCTACCATAATATCTATATTATTTTATTAACACAACTATGATAATCCATATTTAACCGATTATCACAACGCAATAATTCAAAGACAGTTACATCCATTATATTAAATTTTATGGATCTTAAAAATTTTTGAAAAAGTGAGACAAGATCAGGACGTAAAATGCTACATAGACGAAATGATAAACGGCATTTCATTATTTGTATTGCTTCAAGTTCCCTTAAATATGCAAAATAAAACTGAAATTTATTGGTAAGATGAAGAGATAAAATCATGGTATATCATAAACTGGGACTATTCTGATATCTGACATTGGGACTATCTGTTTTATTTATTTATTACGACCATGCGAGTCGAAATAAAATTACTTTTTGAATAGGGTTTGATAGCAAATTATGATTATTTTGGTTTACTGTCTAAGTTATGTTAATGTTCCAAGGAACGACCAAATAGTTGTAATAGACCTAAATGTTAAAGATATGCCAATTAAAAGAACTTATAGACCATTTTAGAATTAACCATATATTGTAAGATTCAATAATCATTAGGTTTTTTTTAGTTTATATTTTATTTATTATTTCTGTAGATAAATTCAGCATAATAATAACATTGACGAGTTCACATACATTCAATACGGCAAATAATACAATAAAATATTATCAGCTGTCCGTAAAATATCAACATCAGTAAAGTATAATGATCAACATTGACTATAACAATTAGAAATGAAATAAACTTAAACTGAGATGTGGCATAAATTATTTCATCTTTAATTGTTAAATAATAAACATATTAATAGCGTTTTAACTAAATTTATGTACTTTTAACAAAAAATTAATAATTCCTGAATTATTATTTTTATTATATATTAACGTTAAAATTTATTTAATATTAAAATATATAATTTATTATATATTTTAATATTAAATAAATTTTAACGTTTGTGCAAAGTAAACATCACGTGGAGTCAACTTTTTTTAATCTATAAATAGAAAAATTATTGCAATTTATGTTTATTTTACGTAATATTAATTTTTACTTCTTTCAGGGTTTTGTGCATAACTTTATAGCATGCATAGCATGAAGAAGTCAATATTTTTATTATTATATTTAATATCGTTCTTGTCTAAGCAATCTGAAGAAAAATTTTCTTTTAAATATTTATGAATCCCATCGCCAGTAACAGTTTACAGCCGTTAAATAGTGCATAATTAAAAAAAAATATTAATTTAAATCTACACTAACACAAATCTTACTTTAATTATTTAGTAAGTTATGAACACAAATGCATACAAACATAAAAACAAATTATTGTATGAACAGGAATGAAGGCCACTTCCTTCCATGATTTATGTCCTCGCGTCGGCTTTCATATTCTCTGTTACTCACCTGCGGGCCGTAGAATTGATGAAAGTATTTTTTTTTTGCTTTTAACGATAGCGCCTTCAACACATCTTTATTTAAATTTCCCAAGGGTTCTTCCTCATTTTGTCGACGGTCGTTGAATACTCCAATTTCAAGGGAATATTACTCAATAAATAAATTGTATTTTTAATTCATTTTTCTTTTCAGCGCTGCAGTTGCAGATAATTTCGTATTTATCGAAACTTCGTATACAGGCATTAGTACATCGTTCAAGATTATATGAATAGTAATTCTGGATATGCAGAATGTGCGGGAATATTTAAAGCAAACTTTTTTAAATCGATTGTTCCTCACATGATGATTTATTAAGCAAAATTAAATCAATTGAGTATTCCGGGTCATAAGTACGTTTTTGAATTGATACCACGATCTATAGTTTATTTTTGCGCTGATTTTTACTATCTTTATAATTAAAGAAAAGCGCGAAATAATTTTAGTAATTATTCATATTATTAGCATTCTGATTTTAGCTCTGAGATATTCGAGGATTAGAAAGAGAAAAAGGGTTGAAAACATTAGCAAAAAATAAAGCGACTTCGTTAAATTGATAAATAAATAAATTCAGTTTTACGTTCGATTTAAAATGTCTTCCCAATTACTCATTTATATTGATATGTTTTAAATAATAATTTATGTTTTTTTTAATACTTTTACATATTAGGATTACACGTATTAAAGATAACCACACGATTATTCTAATAAAAATTTTCCCATTATTTTAACCAGAGCAATTTAATTAACCCTTCCGATACGCAAGACTATTGGTCCCATTTTTAAAAATACGTTCACTTATTTTGTTAACTGGAAAATAATTGAATTTTTGGAGTCAAAATCGTATTTGATTTTAAATTGAATAAAAATGAACAATAATTACAGGTCCAATAAAATTTCTAAAAACTTGTTTCAATGTAGCAGGGTCTATTAAAGATAAAATACATTCTCCTTCTACCTACAGTTACTGAACATACCAAGTATTATTACTGGTAACAATTACACTAGATTTTCATATTAAATGATATTAATTCTGTACAAAAGAGCATAGACTCTTTTTAAGATATGTATTGAAGCAGTTAACTAATCGCATGCTAATATTGGGGTTTGTATCTTAACATTTATGTATGGCATACATCAATAGTCTATAATTGAATTTTTATATTATATCCCTATAAATAAATATTATGAAAAAGTCTTTCGCTGAAAACGCAAATGTTATAGTGATTATTACCGTATAAGGAATATGCGTTTATATTTTAAAAAATAATACACTTTTCGGCTTAAGACAAAAATCACTTATAAAATATTTGATATACGTCAGCATATTATTGAAATTTGTGATGCTACTACACAGACGGAAAAAATATATTACGTCAATTTTGAGTTACATTATGACAACTGATCTATGATCCTTAAGATCTTGATTAACTTTATGTATTACAATGATATTATATGAATATATTATATATTCATTACGGATATAGAATTTAGAGAGAGCTTAGCACTGCTCGAGTATGAAGTTCTTAACTACAACGCTTATTGAGATCATGCTATATTTTTACTATTTCTTACCACATAAGGAAAAAAAGGGAAACTTATAGGATCCCTCACGTTAAATCTGCCGTTTTTTTCTCGGAAACAATTCCAAATAGATACTTAGAATTAAATATATTGACACCCAAGTTTAAACGGACAGTTCTTAAAAATATGTATATTAAAATTTTAGAAGGGACGTATTAAGTAATGGAAGATTTTTTTTTAATTCCATATATCGTGTGAGATATTACCTAAAAAGGAAAACCGCAATGATACCTGAAACGATTTTTTACAGAATTTATATATAACATAGTTCAAGAGATTCTGATGACCATTTTGTTTTATTAAAAACCTTTTGACACAGAATTACCAAATTTAGCATAGTGGTTAAGAATACTGATCCGTATAAATTTACTACTGTAATTTACTAGAATACTGATCCGTATAATATATATTCAGTATAGTGAGGCTATTCAGCACAGTTATTTCTAGAGCCAATTTAAATTGAGTATAATGAATACTGATTTTGCATGAAGAAAATACGTGGTAATATTACAAATATATATATATATATATATACACACACACACACACACATATATATATATATATATATATATATATAAATATATATATATATATAAATTTTTATGTGGATCGTCTCAAAAAACGATTTTTGGTTGCGTAAACTAAATCATTTCTCTAGTTATTTCATCCAAAAATGTATACCCTGTGTGCCCTACCAGCGTATCCATCGATTCACTTCCACCCATTGTTGTCGACGGCATTAATAGGTTAGTGTGTGTTGAAGAAGCGCATATACTGTATATGACGTCGATTCATACCTAAATATGATTCGTCTTCAAGCGATGTAATTTCGAGTAAAATTATAATTGCTTTTTTTAAGAATTCATTCCAGGAAGAGACCTTAAAATTATTGGAATCAATTTGATTGCAGAGTATTTTTGTCATAGAAGGTTTATCCAGAATGGACACATCATAATATCAATAATTTTCACTCCTACGAACTAATAAAACTATATATTTGCTGTACAAAGTAGCTCTTATCTTCCAAAATAAACATTTCGAATTTCAAATTGAATCAAAAATTACAGAATGAAATTATATTTGAAAACAAAATAGATATAGGAAAACGACAGGAAGGAAAAAATAAATCCACCAGTCACGGGCAAAATTATTACCTCATAGACTTATATTACTTCGTAAGAACAGGCCCATAGCAACCGAAAAATATCCCACAAGAAACGGTGCTAAAATTAAAAATAAAATTAGCAGCGTTTCGTATTAGTTGACATTTAGATTTTCGTGACTATGTTTTTTCCGAAAACAGTCAAAAAACGCCGGATTGTGTGGTAAAAATATGTTTATATATATATATATATATATATATATATACATATATATATACATATATATATATATATATATATATATATATACATTTTGTTATATATTCAAAAAATAATTGTATTTTAGGTAACTATATGAATACCAATGTTGTGACCTTGTAAGGACGTATTTTCACACATTATGTTTTTAAATTTTAATTTTTCTTCGCTTTGCTTTTTGAAAATCTACTGATGAGTACGGTGCCGGAAAAAACCTTAAAATAATCAAAACCATATTAGTCCATTTGTCACTTCCATAACTCAAAAACTTCTAAACCGATAAACTTAAAACGGGAAATGTAAGCATAAAATGTTCATAGGTTTCAAAACTTTAGTGATTGAATATAGCCAACGCCTATATTTTTGACAAAGCATATATTTTTTATTAACTTTTACAATATTAAGATGTTATTACTTTTCAAATGTCACGAAGCATAATAAATATTATAAAATATTTGGAAAATAAAATTTCACCAAAATTGTGTACAACAATTTTAGAGAAGAGAAAATTTTCCAGACCCCGTAGATATTTTGGTTAAATTTCTTTTTTTTTTTTGATTTCGTATTTTTGCAACACTTCGCTCGCTAAGATAAGAAATAGGGGCATGTTTTGAATAATTATACTTTAACTTGAAATAAGGAAAAACTGGTAAAATAGTCCCTTTCTTTTTTTAATTTAGTTACATTTGTGGCGTGCATGCTTGCGTTCGTGCGTGCGTGTATGTGAGCGGGCGTGCGTACGTACGTGCATGCGTGTGTGGATGCATGCGTTCGAGCGTGCGTGCGACATGCGTCCGCACACGCGTGTGTGTGTGTGAATGTGCGTAGACCAATTTATCCTGGTAAATGGGAGTTTGACCTGATAATAAAAATTCACATTCCATGTTGAAGTAGTATCACCTAGACAAACGTAAATATGCCTTCATAAAATCTAACCTAATCTAACATAACCTAACCTGGCCCAATATAACTTAACCCAGTTTTACAAACCTAATATAACCTGACCTAGCCTGGCCTAATGAAAAGCTGGCTTAATATAATCTAATCTAACAACCTCGCCTAACCTGACCTCACCAAAATTAATCGAACTATCTACATTAACTTGATAGTTTCAGTTAATCAATACTAGTTTAACATGAAATGTGAATTTTATTATTAGGCAAACTCATATATATATATATATATATATATATATATATATATATATATATATATGTACATATAACTACTTTGTAAGGTACTTATTCTTTACTACCTTTTTATGCATTTTATGTAAGTGCCATGTCATTACCGTAGACATTCTGGCATAATATAGATCTCAAAATTTAATGAAATCGAAATGCATTATGACATGTCTGGGAGATCACTAATTAATGATCTCCCAGTCTTGTCCTAACCAGTTCCGATTTCATTAAAATTATTCAACAGTTTTAATTTTAATGAAATTTGAATTATTATAATTATGTGATTTAAATTTTTTTGAAATCGGATTTGGTTATGACAAGACTGGGTGATCATTAATCATTAATTAATGATCTCCCAGTCTTGTCATATCCAAACCCAATTTCATTAGAACTATTTAATGATTTCATTCCAATATATTATTTGAGAAAGTAAAATCTTAAAAAGGGGCCTCTGTAGTCCCTAATTTTTTTTAAGTTTTGAATTGAATATAACATAAATTAATAAAACGCCACAGAAGACCTCTTTTCATTTTATATTTTTCAATATTACTCAATTTGGAAACAAAACATAAATTATATATATAATTTATGTTTTGTTTGCAAATTTAGTAATATTAAAAAATAGTTCATTTTGGAAACAAATGGTTATCCGGGTTTTTTTACACTGGTCCTAAATTTTGAAAGTTAATCATTCATCCTTGCAGTTAATTACTCATACAGCAGTTAAATATTCTAATCAATCATTCATTGCAGTTAATTTATAACCCTTAGTCGCAATTTTTTAAACTCAAAATATGAATAATTAACTAGAAATATTCAAAGTTAAATGTACACAAATAATTATCGACCATTTTATTATTTGATTTTAATTACTGAAGTAAAAATTTATTCTCCATGTGATGGCAAATTATTTTGAAAACAGTCGAGAGGTAAGTGTAAAGCAGTTTCCACGACTGAATTCTAAGATATATTAGTATACAAGAAGCTGGTTCTAAAATCACAAAACTTTTTGTATTTTTTATTACTTCTTGTACTCATTTAAATTGTTAGAATTTAATATATCCTAATTTATCTACTTCGAATTACACGCGTTAGAGAGAGGAACAAATAAACTAAGCTCAAACAACTCCAGAAAAGTCAATTTTTTGTATTTATTACAGTTTTGTTCACATTTTAGCTGTGACGTTTCTAGAAGATTCGTTTTTATTCACAGCCTAAAACTAACGAAACCAACCAAAGTATGTTAGAAGGCATAAAAATACCAGACATTATTTATTAGAACAGTTTTTAATCATTAGTAAACATTTTTTGTTTCCTATTGAAGTCTATTCCACATTTATATTGCGGAGAGAAAGGACTTATAATCTAAATTTACTTGTTTGTATTTTTGATATATGCGGTAAGAACTGTGAGGTGGAATCAACACGGAAATATGAGACAAATGGAAATTTGAAACGAAAAGTCGCTATTGCTAGAATATTTATTTTTGTAGTGATTTTACACATTTAAATACAATGTGTAAAATCACTACAAATAAATGTATGTCATGTCATGTCATGTTGATAGACCATCTAAGCTTCTAAGATTGTACAACTGTTATCGTATGTCAACTAATGATGATCAAAGTAATCGTTGGATACTTCCAAGATTTATATTAATTTGTTAGAATTCATATCTAATATATAAAATATTTTATTGCTTGCTTAATTTTTAAAATGAGTACCAAATAAAAAGTTTTTAAAGCGACAAATAATATTTGCGTATATATAAATTAAGTTTTAATTATAGATTTTTACGTTTCTTCAGGCAAGTTTTTGATGGTTTCCAAATAATTAAGAATTTTTACTTATTTGGGAGTTAAACATAACATCGCACTTATGGTGGTGTAAAAAAAAAGTCACTGGGTAACATGATACCTTTAGTAGTTAGTGTTATTTATCATTTAAAATAATTGGTATTTTTTTAGTCAAATGTTTGTTTTGCTTTTTAGTTTCCCTCATATTTAATAACGATCTGTTTTCACGGGGGTTAAGAGTAGGTTTATTTCGATTGTGATTTCCTTGGAGCTCAACTTACGAAAACTTAAATGACTTTAAAAGTATTTTCCTCAGAAATGGAATATTTCTATATCTTTTTTGTTGGTTTTCTGTGACTGTACGACGATTATTAAAGAAATTAAAATCTTTTATTTTTTTGGACCAGTGTTTGGATTTACCATAAGAGAGTACACTTTCACTTATTTTCGTTTACGCAAAGTAATTTAGAATGTATGATGCAGGAGAACTATAAGTTATCTTCGTATACTTTCCATATTTCGGTTTTCCTGTATTCGTCTAATCTCAGTTGCTAACTGAACAGAAAATTGAACGACATTGATACTCTACCGGAGATATTCAAGTAGTTTAAAATATATTCCAGAAATTGCTGAAAAATTTAGAGAATTTTTTAATGGTTTACCTAATATGTTATTTTATATAATTAAGCATTTACCTTATTATATTTATAAATATAACTATATTTTCGTTGACATGAAAACATATTTTCTTGTCTATTTTTTGCACCCATACGGCTTTAGTAACTTGGTTGTCAATACTCCTTTTATAAATGAACTGTAATAACTTTGTATTGATTATTTACCAAATACGATTATTCTGATATTTTTCAGAACTATGAAAAATTTTGGTCGAAATAAAAAGTTGCAGGGGTGGGACACGGTATTGCAAAACTCTTCAGTTTTTCAATACTTGTGAGGGAAATTCCGAATTAACAATATTAGTGTATCTTTTTCAATACATTCCAAAAATGCCTTTAATCCAACCCGTAGTCCTGAAATCTGAAATCTTTCGTTAATCAGATCGCAGACTAGACGTACACATTAATGTGCTCGTTTGTCTTGTAGAAATGCTCTTTTAGATTAATGGAGAGCTGTGAACTTTTGTATGGCTCGAACCTATTTATTTCAATTCGCCTCGTTTAGTCAAAAGAAGTTATCGCATACAGTTTATTTGTCATACATGTGGTATGAAAAATAAATAAATATAATAAATATAATATAATATAATCACCCATTCTTAATATCTTCTAGATATAATATAAATATAAAACATTGATACTACAGTACCCTGGAAATTGTTTCAGCACTAATACACATATAAATATAAGTATATATAATAAAAACAAAAAAAATGAAAAGAAATAAATATATGAATACACAAAACCGGAGATATGTAGAATTAGTGTATTACCTTGTCCTTACTTTCAAATACCCTTGCTTCTGTATAAATATATTACTGATAATAAGATATGTAGAATTAGTGTATTACCTTGGCCTTATTTTCAAATACCCTTGCTTTTGTACAAATATATTACCAACAATAACTTCCATTTAATTTTATTACATACACCGTGTAGTTTGCATTGTATAACCTCACATAATAACGACAATTGAATTTATTACCCTCACTAAAATACTGGTATATTGTATAACTCTCTGTAATATAACCTAGTCTGCGCCCCTGCAATAAACTTACTAATATAAACAATGGAAAAATCCGCACAAAGCAGTCTTCCGCTATTGTGTTTGAAACATATAAATGCTGTTGGTTCTTCCTAAGAATTAATCTTTGCTTATATCCCACCTGAATATGTTACAATACAACGAAACCTAGGTCGTGGTAAAGAAATTAAAGATAGTAGAAATAATACTACATCACGTAGTTTCATTTAATTGTGAATAATGAATTTCTACAAAATTAACGCCTAATATATTCAATATGAAATACGGAGTAAATAACCAATTGAAAAATTTAAACGTCTTCGAACAGATTCACTGGTTCTGATTAGTTTATTTAAAACGGTCTTGTGTGTCTTGAAACAGTGAATTCATTGATCTAACACTTTATTGATATTTCATATTACGTATCGCGAGTCGAAAAACATATAATTATATTTAATTTTGTCACCAAACGTTATAATAATGGGCCCCTAGCAATATTTTTTAAAAATTTATATGGGCAATATTATCGAACAACCAAAAGGGACACCACTCCATATATTTTTTTCGATGTATGCGTTATATAATATATAGTTAATTTTTTGACGTTTGTAATATCATATAAGTAACATTAGATTACATAATAATATTTGTCAAGTAACAGAGTAAATTAACGTTAATGTCACAAAACACGATAAAAACAACAGTTGAAGAAGAAAGCAACAAATCTGATTTTGAACTGATTATTAGGTCTAAAAAATATATTTATCTAGTTTTTAATTATTTCCTTATTATCGAGAGAGAAAAAAACTATTTAAGTATTTAGTAACAACGTTAGAAATGTACGATATTTTCCATTATATAAACACGTGATTTTATTGCCATGGAACACGGCCCATCTTTTAGACTTGTTTGTGTTCAATGCACAGGACTGACGCTCATATGCACCACACACTGTCAAGACTGTCAGTCGGACTTACTGATAGTTGGAAACGTATTTCTGTTTCTCATTAACTGTCAGTCGAGTCGGAACAAAAGTCTACTTTACCGACCGTATCCTACTGCATGGTCCAATTCCTAAAATATCCATACAGAATATGTTTTTAACTGTCAATAAATCCAATTAGGACATCTAAAGTCTTAACGTAAACTTTATTGAATATTAAATATTGAGGCATGTTTGTATTACTATGTTTCATTGTAGTACTAATTTTTAACACTAGCGTGACCCGTGCGAAGTCTTCGCATTATTTATTCCATTATAAAGCTCAGATGACAGATCAAACAAATATTTTACTAAAATTGACATATAGAGGCGCAAGTATCAAAAGCATTGAGCTAAAGCGCCACTTTATTTATACGTGAGTGGATTTGAAATTAAACAAAAATTTTACCGACCGTCAATCATATTGACGTTGAGCCGTTAAATGGCAGCATTGCTGTTTTGTGTATATAATTTTAATAATTAATTAATTTGCAAAAACAATAGCAATAATATTTTTTTTAGTTGTGGATGCCGGTAGAGCAAGCAATTATCTATAAAATGATATATAATTTATGTGGATTAGTTGTGAGGTTTTTTCTAAAAAGAGAGTGTAACATCTTAAAACCTTAGCGTATTAATATATATGATGATGATGATGATTAATATGTTTCATTGTAGTATAATTTTTGAATTTCTATGTTAAATAATTCCATAGACAATTTTTAGTGGTGCTTCAGAAATATTTTACGTAAAATTTGGAAATAAATACTTTATAAATCTTTGCATCCTGTTCTTTTAATCAATGGCATACACAACATATAAAATTTAAAAAAAATCAAATACATTAATTCTCTTTCCTCAAATGAACGTATGAATATTTTTTCGTGGTGGAATTAATACGTGCGAATTAATATGTCAATTCAAAATGCGACTTCAAGATTTTATATCAACTAAACATTGATGGTTGAGACAGATGAATAGAGGAATAAACACGTGAATTAATTTACGATTTCGATGTTTTGCCTTTTGAAGTATATAGCCATAAGAAAACAATTCATGTTTAACTACTCATGTATAAAGTAGAGAATTATATGTCCTTAAGTGAGTATAAGTTTCTAATGTGTAGGAAATATTCGTATAGAGACCTGCTTTCTTATATAACATATTATTTTATTCATATGTTTTGAAATCTATATCTTACACCACTTCAATTGAAAAAAAACTACGAAGGTTTTGCAGTGGGCATATGAGCATGTTGGGATTGATGATGAATGATGGAATAATTATTTAAATACTAACTCATTCTCACAAAAGAGAATGTCACAGAGAAATTAATCTATGTGGGTATTCACCATATTTTTTTACCTTTTACCCCCATCACGTAGATAGTCTTTCTCTCGCCTTGCCATAAAATCAGTCCTATAAAGCTAGTGCTACGTAATAATTTGTCCGTTTTCATTTTGCTACTTTTGTGGTTGGACTTTTCAAAGAGGATTTTGGCCATTTTAGTGTCTCTTAACCAAATTATTTCTCGTAATTTCACCCTGTTCGCCCACATTTTCCTCGTAGACCATTAGTGTCATAAAGCTAAAATTTGGTTTGGTTACACATTTTTATAACTTATACTAATCATATAATAAAATTCTTTGAAAAAAAGGTTTAAGGGTATCTTCCCTACATGTTATGGGAAGGGAACTTTTTTCGCTTACACCATCGTATAGTATGCGGTTCAACAGAGTTTTCGAAAATGTTGGGGTATATCATGAAAAATTGTTCAGTACAGGGAATATTAAGCTTTAAAGTGGTTATTTTTGTTAAAGTTATATGTCTGAAGCCCCTATTTTTGAAAATCTGAAATATATTCACAACAATAAAACATATTATGAAATTGAAAGGAAACCACAGCTAAATAGGTTCTACTACTGTACGAATAATTTTTGACCAACTTTGTGAATAAGAATATAGTTTAATATAATATTTATTAGTTAAACATTACGTACCCTTAAATATTTAGTATAATATGATATTTAATAGTTAAACATTACGTACCCTTAAATATTTATGAGTACTTAAATATGTACGAAACTCTCGTACTGCAAGTTCTCGTAATATACTCGTGAGTCCCAACTTGGCAATTTTTTACAATAATACTTTTGGTAGGTTGTCATATTATGAATATGAAACCAAATATGTTTGGAACTCGGCAGATGTCATGGAATGAAAGTTATCTTTACTTATAGGCAAAAAAATTTAGAACTATATAACTTATGAGTTCTTCCTTCATTACTATCACATATATAACAAAGTTTAAAATACTTGCTCTACATACGTATACATAAACTTTTAAAGCAGGTATATACACTTTTGGAAGACACCTATATATTTTGATGATCTCTCAATTAGTAAGTATGCGAGTGAATATACTACAAAATTAACGATTTTGGTTGCCAAATATTTCTAAAAATTACATACAAAAAAAATTATTCATATAAATGTTAATACTAAATATCTTTCTCTCTACATATAAGAAATATGATTTCCAAACTTTGTTGGATATGAATTATGATCGTGCAATGTCCAGTAGCAAAGTTTGAAACTTCGTGATACACTATCATATACCCAGGTTGTTTGCTAAATAACTGATAAATTTTATCTTTTTTCTTTGCAATGATTGCGTATTCAATGGTCGATAAGACGAAGCATTTTAAATTTACCATATCGTAATATTTTTACAAAAATCAAGAATATTTTTCTCAAATCATTCCAATAAAAACTGATATGCTACATGGGTATTGTAAAACAATAGCTACTGTACCATAACTAAAACTATTATGATCTGTTACTCTTTAACTTCCGCTAATATAATAAAAGGTTATATTGGAAAATAAAATGCCCAACTGCGGAGATATAAAGGATAATTTTCACCGACCGTCGTTTAAATAAATTACGGAAATGAAAAAACGGCTGCATTCGATAGTGAAAAATGCTCTCTTTTATGAGAGTATTTTCCCTTAACCTATTATGTAAACAGTGCCTTATGACGTGAAAATATGAATCGACAGAGAAAATTGTCCTGCTACCTCTATAAAAAAAGGACATGGACCTTCTTTCATTTTGTAATGATAGCTAAAAAATTATGAGTAATTTTTAAGTTTCATTTAATAATATATAACTTATTTGATTACGTAATTGCTTTAAATGTCCAATAACTGAATCTTTTATTACATGTAAAAAAAAAACCAAAATCTTAATATATGAACGTACGTAGCCAGCTATATAAACTATGCCGAATTAAAAACATAAAAACACTCGACATATTTTAACTGATATTGACGTCCGCGCTTAGGTACCCCCTGTTCCTCTACGTCTTTTAAAGACTCTATAGGATATTTAATTTGCAAAAAAAAGAATAGAGAGATAAATATATAGTAAGATAAATATATAAAACCGGAAAATTAAGTCGTTGAATGCAGCCCTCATTTTTAACTGGCAATTTTTTATAGAGCCATCAGCTACTTGGTTCAATTGTTTAGTTTAGAATATTACATATTTAATATTACTTAGAATATTACATATTGAATATTTTATATTTCATATTACTTTGATTAAATTTCATGACTGTACCGGCTTCCAAGGAAATTTCCGGTTTAGCCTTATTGTATTAAGATTATTCGTTCCTTTCCGTTAATTTCATCATGTTTATCGTCATTTAAGGATTCCGATATCACATAATTACATTTCAGTCAATTTAAAATCTACATTTACTGATTAACTTAGTGCTTTGTGGTTCTCAAAATAATTTTATGTCGCTTTGTTTTGCAATATCCATTGATCTTCACTGATTGGTAATGTTAATATAAATAAAATATTCATTTATCCGTTAGTACAAGTGTTCTAATTAAATTTTATTCTATTTAATAAACATAGTACAATCATTAAATGGCCAGTTATTTTATTTTTTAAACTTCCAAAGTAAGTAAATAAATTTTAATTACGAGATTGCTAGCTTCAAACTATAGGTGTGAAAAATGTTTTCATTTCCTAAAACTCCTTCAAAAATTTGTATCAGTTCAAACTAATATATTTGTTTGATTTATTTGACTTTGAAGCTTACTATTCTATATACTAACTAAAGTGCATCTAAGTGAAAATAGTTTCTTTTTTGTATTTTGATTTCCTCATTTAAGTTTTTTCGTGTTATTTTCTAGTCAACATACGAATACATTTTTTATTATCCAATTTAGTTGTTTGTTCACAAATTGAACACAAATAAATGATTTAAATTTTCACATAAAAATTTTAAATAAAAATGTACATGTTGACAAAATTTTCACTGATTGCAAATTAAAATTTTTGCTTTAAACTTTGACCGAAATATATTTTACTTGAAATATGAAATTGAGGCTAATACTGCCATTTAAATGGTGAAAATGACAGTAACTTTTGCATATTTCTGACACCTTTAAAATAATAAATATACTTGATACACTTCCGAATGTGAATTGGTTGCTACCTTTTCTGGCTCACCGAAGAACGCACAGAAGTGCGAATGTAAAATAGCACTTGAAAACAGCGCGTAAAATCCAAAATAAGGCGCATCAGTAGACCATAGAAAATGGTGTAGGCGCCCAGAATCTCGTACTACACATTGGAATTTTAGGTTTAGGATTGAAATATTCTAATAAATAAGAGGTGGATAAACACGGTAAACAACTAATACATTTTAAGCACGACGAGGAAAATTAGAAAGAATAATGAAACGTACAAGATTTTAGTAAATTAAAGTAGAAATTTTAGTAAATGACTAGCAATTTCTTGAAAAATTATTTTTAGTTTATTTTCAGATATTTAAGGCTTTGATACAAAAACTCAATATCCAATAAATATGACATTTTTAATTTTACAGCTTTTCCTGTCAGGTCACAGAGTACTTTCTAGCTATTCGGTTTAATCTTTTAACTTATAGCAGGTATGTATATCTAAAGTAATGGCTGAAAATATTGATAATAATATAAAATTATTCGAAAAAAATTATATATATGCCAAAATACAAACTGAACTATAGTTACATTAAAATAAGGGTTAATAAATTTTGCACGAAAATAAAATTTCCAAAAAAATTCATTCAGTCAAAAATAGACATATATTATAAATTATCCATTATAAACATTTTTATGATATAAATTATTAATTTTACAGTTCTCTATTTAACTAAAGCATAGAATAAACGGAAACCATAATTTATTAAAGGAATTGGTAAATTAACCACAAAAAATGCAAATACTTATTAAATATTCTTTTGCTACTAAATAAATGCTTTTAAATATTTATTTCACATTCATTTTTATTGATAACTTTTTTTTTAAAAACAGCAATCATAAGTGTGCGAGCGTAGCCTGTTCAGCATTTTTCTGTTATTTTATCGGTATTATCAATAATATATACGGTAATATCAATGTACAAACATGTTCTTGAATATATGAGATTCAACATATGTAATTTAAACATATGTAATTCAATTGCACCCCAAGGATAGTCATAACTAATGCAACAATTCGGTAATTACTTAAAATAAATAACGATTTATAACAAATATATTAAATATGTTACCGAAAGCTATTAGAGGCTATAAGAGATGATTGTAAATTTATCATCATTATAAATACATAAATGAACGTACCCTTAGGAACGAAGTCTTCCATCTATCGGATCCTGACCGACATATCTGCGTTATGTACTCACAGGAGCGAGGAATTCTTCGCGTCCTCATTCTAATATTATTACGATGTATTAGGTTGTGATATTTGTTAATGATAGTGGTTGTAGACGAATATGCCCATGATATATTGTTATTCGTGTTTAGATTTATCTCCGTTTGGGCGCGGCTCTTATGTTTACGAAAACATTTTCTTGCAGCCGTGGCGTTGCGCTTTTCCCGAAAATTGCTAGTGGAAGTAGGGTTGTAGCATATATTATAGATATCAAATGTATTTGTAACATTTCTATTAGTTTTAAGTTATTAACCAAAGATGCAAACAAAAACAAGGCGAATAGATAGTGGGTAACTGCATAATCTCCAATTGTTTTGTATATCATAATTATAGACATTCAAGCTGTCGGCAAAACATTACGAAACTTAATGTTGATACGCTTATAAATAAGTGGCAATTCAATTTTAGGGAAAGTTATGATTTCTCTTGTTTACTCTTACGTTAATATAATTGAATGATTATTGTGTTCGCATGTATGTACTAAATCTTTGTTCGACAGCGCAAAGTGACAAGTAATAATTTTTGAGAGTAATTTATGTGTCGGAATTTTTATTTTCACTTGTGACCTGAATGCATATGATAGAGTTTCATGTGTGAGTAGTTGATCAGTTAGCCTAAGCTTCACATGGCAATGTATTAAGCAATATATCATGTTAGTTGGAACCTAAAATGTACTCAGCTGCGGAGTTGCGATTGAGATCGGGAAGAGCTCCGGTGCAAGTATATAAATATTAATAATTATAATTCTGCATAAATTGAATTATGTATTACTTCTAAACATTTTTTTTTCATTAAGAAATTTCACTACGTCTATCATGCTATTTAAATAGGGGCATTACTAATAAACCCCACTTATAAACATTTTTCCATTGAAAAATCTTGGCAAAAATGAATTTGTTGACCTCTTCCTGCTCAGTGCACGTTATTCTCGCTGCCGCATACTTCAGGAGACATAAATGCTTTGATGACCTAAATATTTAAGAGTAAAACTGACAAAACTTTCAAAGTTATGTAAAATAATAATATGTAAACTGAAGATGATGCAACAGAGTGAATTCAAAGATAAGGTCATCGCCTTACCATAGAATTACCATGGCGATATTTAAAAAAAAAAATCTTTCACTTATTTCAACGGCAAAGGGCAGAACTAGTTCATTAATGAATTTTATACTATCATAATGAGAAGTGTCCTTCCGTTAACAGTAAATAATTTTTCACATCATTTCTTAAATGCATTAAGCCATATAGATACACGTTTGTCTTTTAGCACCTTTAAATATATCATTACAAACATATTTCATAGAACGTGATTCCATTAGTCTCAACCTAAATAAGAATCTGTGGAAAGTATTGAATCTAAAAAGCTTGAGCGGTTTTTACTCTAATTCCAAAATATATATTATTGACAATAATAATTAGTATAATTATGATTAAACTTTTCAATATATGTTTGAATAACTGTATATCAAAAGAGTTTTGCAATAAAATTATTTAAGTTTTATAAGTATTCATTTAAAAAAAATTCGAAGGTGTTCATAATCCTTAATGTATTTAAAGAAGGTGAATACGCTTGAATTGCCTACCCTTCTTAATTAGTGGAGTAACATTTCAATTGAAACTGCTTGTTTAAACTTTAGTTAGTATTTCACCTTACTTTAGTTTATATATTGGAGAAAGGAACGTTACTGCGAGCGTGAAATACGAGATGTTTAATTGTCTAGTATAATGAGGAATCAAAGTTTTATTATTACAAAGTTCGAGTTGAATTATTTTCCTTCTCCAGGGACTATGTTGGGCGAAAACAAATTTTAAATAATTCGACGTTTGATGATTAGCACCGGAAGCGATTTTTTTTTCATCTAAAGAAAATCGATTCAGAGAAGGGTAAATAGCATATACCCCAATTGTTTTTCAAAAACATTTTCAATGCCCTTAAACAGCTCTCTCCCATATTTTTGTGAATTATTAAGTGATGCCATATGCGAATATAATAAAGGAAAGCATTAAGATAACTTTTGAAAGCAAAAATTTCTTTGTTTCTATGTTTTGAAAATTTCATTACATAATGTAAGCCAAATAAATCATTTTATGTCGTATCTCAGTAAATCTCTTGAAATTTTATAGTGTTTGAAGCTACGTTTCGAATATAGTCTGATCAAAAGAAGAGTCTATTCAAAAACATTTAAATTGAATAAAATACGAGTGGCAGTGAAATTTAGTCCGTAAAGTTCCTATAGTTTATCAAATAAGATTCCGAAATGTTTCCGGCATGACATGTGGCCATTTTTAACCTATTTCAAAAAAAGGAGAAGGTTCTCAATCCATCGGAACCTTTTTTTCCATGTATGTTCAGCGATCATTCTTTACCAAGTGAACCGATTTTGAAGATTCTTTTTTTATTTGAAAGAGGATGCTATCGACGTAGTCTCATATAAACATGATGATGAGGTCCGGAAATGAATGATGGAATTCCTTAACGAATGACAGTAAATCAAATAAGATTCAAGAAATTTGCTAAGTGCAGTTGTTTTCCTTTGCAAAATATTTACACCACTTACAAGGTCAGGGTCCGATTATAAGTTCTGGATATGAACAATGGAACTCCTTAATGTAGTATTATAAATTATAAATTGAAAGTGGTTCAATATATCTGATACTGATAGGTGTTACTTTGTAAAATAACTACACTATCGATCAGGTCAGAGTCTGACGAAGCGTTCTGAAAATGAACAATGGGACTCCTTATCAGATGGTAGTAAATCAAATGTAATTCAAAATATTTAAGTTGGTGGAAAAAGCTGGCACCGACTTTAAAAATAAGTAACTTAGTTATTTGTTGCAAATAAGTAGGTACCTATCTTGAATTAATTACTTTTTACTTTTTACTACCTACCTTTTTTGAAGTTGGTTTTAGGACATTTTATTTCTAGTCATTTCTAAAACGCAGTCAATATCTCAATGAACAAGGTCTGTAAGTCAATGTGACTTAAAAAAATAAAACATATGTACATGTTTCGCACTAATAGTAACGTTTTTTCATGATTTCTTTAAATATGAAGATTATAACATTACTTCAAGGAGAGATTAATCATAGTCAAATGCGATAAAACATTTGATTTCTTAAATAAAACACAAGTGATGATGTTTTAATTATTCCAAAGTGTTATTAATGATAAAAGAAAATATTGACTGACTCCATAATAACTTCTTACTTTTGTTTAAGAAATTACTTAAATTGAGCCTTTTTTCTGCTTACGACTAGAATATTTCATACGTTGTATATAGGGAAAGATATTACTTTAAAAATATTATTTATGTGAAGTGCCTGGTCCTCTAAAATATTAATTTTAGTAAGGAGTCTGATTCGATACTTCATATATAGAAAGATTAAAAAACAAGGATTGATAAGGTGTACCTTATTAAGCTTAAAATCGTAATATTACCTCAACGCAGAGCTAATTTTAAAACTAATTTGAATTTACTTCAGCGTATTTAAAAATAAAATACCTGCCCTTAAAAGTAGGATGGATTAAATCCATAGTTTTGTCAATAAACACTCCCACTTTATTCTTTTTAGAATTTTTTAAAAAACACAATGGGGTTAGATTTCAAGGTTAAAAAACCATCAAAGCTAGGAAATAAATACAAGTTATGAAATTTTTAATATTTGTTAAATTTTTTTCCAAAAACATCTTGAAAATACAAGTCATAATTTCATAGAATTACCAAACCATACATTTTTACCAGAAATATGATTTACATTTTAATCACAGTCATTGAAAAATTTGAATTCGCACATAAAAATATTTTAACGTAATCAATGGATAAAATTTATTAATAGCAACCATGATGTGGATTTTTAAGCATTTACTTAGTTAGTACAGTACTTTGAAGTTTCAAATACTAATAGTAGTACGAATTTAGTGCGGATAAAAATTCGGCTATGCCTGGATAAAGTTGAATAAAAAACAAAAAAATCGATCTTAGTTTTCGATCTTAGTTCGGTAACAAGCATTTGATGAATAGTAGTTCTCAATTTGTTAGAAACAAAAAACCTGTCAAATACTTATATTACTCACGTTATGAGTATTCCGTACACATTTAAGCACTACCGTATATATCTAACACAAATTATGATATATTATCTACTATATTTAATTAAAAAGAAAAGGAAAAAAATAATCAGTATAATTTTTTTCTTGCTAATATTTTATTATTCCAACAAGACTGGAAATAAAAACCATACTTTATTATTAAATTTTTTCGGTCTCTTATATTGTCTAAATCTTTTAATTTTGATTTTTTTACGATGTCTGGTGCAGAATTATATTGATATGTAATAATATATTGAATGAGAAAAAGCAATAAATTCTGGGTAAACCCTGCTGCTTCGCACAAATATTTTTATTAAATTATTTACGAATATAAATATTTTTCAACCTAAATATCTTTTTACCACATTTTTCATAGGTGTAAAATATGGTTAGATTTAAAAATGATAACATCTAGAATAATCGCATGGTTTTTCCGCAATCTTATAATAAAATTTCATGAACTCGCTTTTTCATGAATTTGCCTTTCAGTTTTTTCGGAAACAAGGTGGGGTTTTATAAAAAAATGTTTGTTAAACAACAAGCTTTTTCCCTCTTTAATTTATACATGAATATTTAAAATTAGCAGCATTTATACTTAAAATTAATATATAGATTAATAAGATGTATTTCTACCAAATTTCATGTTTCCACCCTGCGTAGTTTCTTCTTTAGAAAATCGGCTATGACAGACGTACTAGCGGACAGACAAAAAATATTTTATAATAGTTCCATTTTTAAGTTTGAGGATTCCAACAAATGAGGTTTCCTTGAAAGCCATAAATAATTTGAATACTATTTAGAAGAAAATTATAAACAATTTTGAAAACGATTTTGACTAGCCAATTGGCACAAACTATGTAACTTTAAGTGCTCAATAAAAGCAATCTATCTCAAAAACATCGTAACACGTGTGATCTTTACGATTAACGTTTGACACTAACATGAATAATAAACCATTTATTAGTCTATACACGCATTGGTAGTATCACCTGTCAGCGTTCCGCAGAAAGAAATAATGTTTACTTTATCGTGTGTCATAAAAATATGTTACATTTTAACTGTTTACCTGTTTATAAGTATATCATTGAAAAACATTTTAGAAGAAATTAAATACATAACATTTCGAAAACATTACCTTACAAACTATTTACCTGAGACAAAACTAAATGTATCCTCCTAATTTATTTTAGGCATTAATTAAATTAACTGGATTCAATCAACTTGGTTCTCAATTATAATTTGGCGATAATAAGTAATACATATAAACAGGCACCCCATATATAAGTATTTAGTATTCCTAAAATAACATTTTCTATGTATAAGTAGAAATCTTTAATATTTGATGACTTTTATCTCAGGAACGATGTTGGTGATAGCAATAAATGAGACGAGGTAGATATTTAAGCGTGAATAGAATTTCCATTAAACTGTTCTGAAATATTGACATAATTTTTTAATATGTAGAGATTTGCAATAATTTTTTTTATTTACGAGCTAAAGTTTTTGAGTAAATTTCTATTAACGCTTTTTCTTTATAATTTTTACTTTAGCATTTATTTAAAATTGTTGATAATGAGAGAGTAAATTAGAAAAAATAGGAGTAGAGAAATATTTACGTAATATTATGAACAATTTCGGTGATATTCCTGGATTTATATTGAATAAAAATTTTATGAAAACAGTTTTGATACATTATTCGCTGTTTAAATTGATATCTTATATGACAGGAGAAATTTAAATGTTTTATATTATATCATTTTCCTCTTTTAAATATTCTCATACGTATTTTATTTTATAAATATTTTTATTATATTACCAAATTTAATTTTTCCATATCGAATGGTTTCTGGGAAAAAGTTTGTTATGAATAGGCAAATGGACACGTGAGTGATGTTGGGAACATTTTATTTTTTCTTTACTTTTTAGACAACAGAACCATAAAAGCTAATTGATATATTATAAGATGCATTTTATGTATATAAGTATTATCAAAAGTTTATGTTTAGCATCATGTAAGTTAAGTTTTCACTATAGCGTAAATGGTATTGGATGACTGTTTGTCCTTAGGTAAACAATGATTATAATAATTATTAATATGGTATGCAATAATTAACAATGTAATAGACTTTCATATAGTACAATTAAGAAAGTCAATAGTTTATAATCCACATATTTTACGGATTTAATCAGAAAACTACCAATCGTAAACAATTTAATCATGGCTGCCTATCTTTCCTAAAGAGAAGTGTAGTACAAAGGTGTTATAAAGTTAGTGGATAGAATATATGAATACATTGATTAAATTAAATAATAATCACTTTCCTGTCAATAAAATTTTAAAATTTTCTTTTAATTAAATAGAATGTTTAATGAAATATTTACAGAATGAAATTTTATATGCGAAAATAAAAACATTATGGAAATTTTTAAAGGAAAATACAAGGTAATAAAAATAATTTCATAAAATAATTACATAAGAAAAATGTTCCCATAAGAATCGAATAGAATGTGTCACATGTGTCTTTAGGTTATTATTTATATTTTGATGTGAAACATCTATAGGCGCAGGTATAAAACGGATCGTTGGCGTGGCGACGCTTGCCGTGGCAACGGGTGCCCACGCTATACTAAGGTATATATATAGTCTATATGTAGTAGAGTGTATGGTATGGCGACGTGTCGCCATGCGCAACCGACTACCCGCCCCCCTCCTCACTCAGTTTGACGCTGTTGTTTACTACGGTACACATAACCTGTGCTTTATTATTTTTGTATTAATTGTAAACAAATGTTTATTAAATAAAGACACTATTTTCTGTAAGAAATTCGTAATACTTTATTTTTTCGTTATGCTATATTTAGTTCCTGTAATAATCTTGTCTTTTATGCATATTACTTATACGAACACGATGTTTCACATCTGCCAGGCGTCCCGTGACGGCTCATTTTTTAAAATTTTATTCTCGGGACTCATATTGGTATTTTTCTTTGATTCTGGTATACTGTTTTTCTTTGTGCTTTGGAAAAATTAATATCAAAAACAATAGGAAATAAAGTCGTTCTCTACTTATGTGTTTGTATTATTATTTAATGCAACATTGTGTGTATAGATGGAAATTAACATTTTGTGCGAAATATAAAAGAGGAAAAAAAAATTGCCTTTTAAAAATTGAACTAGAAAGTAAAAACGAATGAAAAGTTGGTATATAAATAAAAGGACAAGACCAAAGCAGCGATTGGCCAAAATTTCTATTAGCAAAAATATTCTCAGCCAATGGTACAAAACTAATTATTCATTTTAAGGAAAGTTGGAAATGATTAAAATTTTTAAGGATATATCTACATCAGTATACTTCTCATCATTGTCTATGATTTATGCCTGTAAAATTTGGTAAGGCTATTACGAGAATGCCAGTGCGGGTCTAACAGCACCCGACTGCGAGTCATCCCTATTTATTTCGCAGGTGTTTAAAGCTTTCTTTTCTGTATTTTACTCGCGCTATTCGAGTTTTTTAAATTAGCTGTTTCATTTTTGTAGTTTTGAGCCTGTAAATGCATTTAGTTGCACAGAATAATATCCCTGAGAAGAAAATTGTACACAAATTTATAAAAAAAGCTTAGTGAAAGCGGATATAACAAAGAGAAAATTAAATAATTTTTCTATTTATTTATCGACACCTCACACAAAAATTTTACAAAGTCCTTGAAACAATAACAAAACGATCACTGGCAACTGCCTTACTAGAATTCTTATGACGTCACGTTTGCGTCATTCGCAAAACCATGATTTATTCAATAACACTTCGAATATAAACATTTAGGCTTTAGGTTGCTATAAAATATAACACATACATATCCACATGCATACTTGCAAGTAAAAAAAAATACCCCCACGCTTGGGCCGTCAGATGAAAACAGCATTAGTTTATACTAATGCTATCCCGAATACCGAAAAAACAGAGAAAATATTTTTTTTCAAGCAACGTGAAAGTTCAAAATGACTATACTCGAGTACGCACCGACAATATCTAACGAAGGGTATTTTTAACTTCTAAACAAATCTTTGAAAGTATCCTTCGACAATTTATTCAAATAATATAATTATACTGTCTAGTTGATAAAGTGTTTAATGAAGCGATCAAGTTATCTGCAAACAGGCTGACATAATATCAGTTATTCTTTATGGGCGGACGTGACTCAATGAGGCTCATCGTTAAACATAGTCATTAAAAACCTTCCGCCATTATCAGTCGCTGTGTTTTTATAAAAAAATTCTTTATACATTTTTATGAGGTACAAATTAATATTTCATGCTTGGCATTGAATTGCATATTTTGAGCAAAAGGAGGTTACTTCATGTTATTTTGAAAGTTATTTTGCGAATGATCAGGGGATATTGTTATTTTAATAATTAGTTTGTTATGAAGATAAATTTCAATGTTTTTTAAAAACTTTTTTTAAATTTAAAAATATCTTAGAAATATTATTCGCTATATTTGGTAAATACATATTTTAAAGATATATGCATAAATATTTGTACGCGTATATACACGAAGTCCGGGAATAAGTGTCGGACAAAGGAAGACGTTATTCCTTGAGTGAAAAAGATGACTTTTTGTCTGTAATGTGATACGTTTTCTGTAATGTGATATTAAAATCAACTTTTTTTAAAATATATTAGTTACTCATGACAAGTAAAATAGATAAATCTCTTTTCATTTTTTGATATTTTTTTATTTTTCAAATAAAGACATATTTTGAAAAATGAGTTAAATATGGACATCTCAGAAAGCAAAGTTTTTTCAATTTGTCTATACTTCTAGTCTAATCTTCAAATCTGCCCGTTTTTGGAGCATCATGAAAAATGTACTGACCGATTTAATTGAAACTCTTACTGAAAAAATCCTTTCGTTTTGGTTAGAACTGAGCTTAACTTTGTACCTTTTGTGTAACTATTTCCCACCAAAAATGTCTTTTCCTATTTTTTATTTAGTTGTTTGTCTGTTTAAGCATCACGTAAAAACTATTAAACCGATTTCAATTAAATATTCTTTGAAATTATACATTATTCGTCGACAAATCGATAAATAATTTCAAAGGATTTTAAATTCCAATTATCAACACTCATGAAATAATACCGAAGGCACAGGATCAAAACTGGCTAATAGACGTTCTTGAGATTAAAGTGTAACATCTAGACACACCTACATACAATATGAATAACAGTTACATGTTCTCTCATTTTAAATAACATGTTTTACATAATTGTGAAAAAAGGATGAATTGTGTTTTTATTTTGTATATTCCTAATTCATGACATCATATTTTGAGTTTAGTTCTTTATATCTAGCGCTGGGTATAAAGTTTTATGAGGAGTAAAATCGGAGAGTTAAAAAAGTGTAACCGTTAGGTGGCCTCTCCACTCAACATTTCTGCGCATCTTTAGAGGGATATATCAATATGTTTATTTGGCATTTTCTTATCACGTAATCGCGATGACGAAGTAGGACACATAGTTTACTATTGTCAGCTTAGATTGAGATATAATCATGAAATGTCATTATGTGTGCATATTTGGTATCTTCTATCATATAAAATTAAAAAGTCTCTTTTAATTTTAACTTCTTAATCCGATATTATTAATTATTTTTAATTATGTTGTTGTGTATATTTGGTCTTGTTAATTTGCTTTACTTGAAAATAATTATATTGTCAGCATTTTTTTTTTAAATTATTTTCCATTTACATTTAATGACATTGACATTTATATTTATATACAGTGTTACCTGTTTTAAATATTCCGACAATCTACCAGAAAATACTACGGAAAACTCTGCTATTTTAAAAAATTACTTTGAGAAAACTACGACTATAATCAAAGAAGGGTTTAGCGTTCTAATTTCATAGTTTAGTCCTCTTTCTAAAAAAGAAGAAAAATAAATCTTTCACTTAGAAATAAAAATATTTTATGAAATAAAAAACATGTTGCATGCCTATTATAATATCTTTTGTTTCTCGAAGGAATTTTACACAAAAATTCACTTAAAATCGGTACTTTTATTCAAATTATATTTTAATATCAATTCTTTGATAGAATAAATACTAATAAGATAAGAATCACTCCTTGTAATAAATATATTTAAAAACCTGGGCTCAAAAATAAATAGCTCATGAATAAATTTACTTTTCTCGTATCTCTCCCTTTGTTTTTATTAAATATTGCTTTAAAATTTACGGATTTTGTATAAATGACTATTAATGAGGTTTCACTAAAATATTCGTAAGGAAGTCAAAATCTGCTTATTCGTATCTAATCGTGTTTATTTTATCTAGTGCTTGTTTACATCGCATAATGTAAACAAAAATCGGTTTGCATAAAGAAAATATTCCCTTTGACTAACCTGACTGAATTATATACCAACGCACAGCTCAAATTCCTGAGACTTAAAACTTGATATTAAAAATTAGACATCCACTAACGATATTTACTTTAAATTTTAACCCCTAAATGACTAAAATGTGGGTTCGAAATTGATAGTGTGTTTAGACGTGGTCTCAATTTGTTCTACTTTTGTTCTATTACTAAATTTTGTCCGTGAAGATGATGTTGATAAGATAGTGATGAGTAGGCTCATAAACATTTTTATTTTTGCAATGAAATTTTTCGCCAGCAGCCAGTTTTTTAAACAGCGCATCTGGTCTTATTCTCTGAGAGTCAATCATTAAATTCAAAGTTCCTTAATGTTATTAAAAAAAGGACTTGAGAAATTAATTTCAAATCACTTTCACTTAATGTACAAGCGTAGTTCAAGTAAAAGTTGAATTGAAAGCAGTATATTTGTTTTAATGAGGTGCTTAAGTAAACAAATAAATGAGAAAAAAAGACAATAAAATATATTTAGAAAACAACTGAAAGGACAAAATAAAGTTTATTTGTTAAAATAAACTCCAAAGATTTTATAGTAAATATTTACTTCAGATCGATTTAGTACTTTTTAAGTGATACATAAAGAATCGTTTAGAGGGAGATTCAGAAATAAGATAGACTCAAAAAAATATTTTCGATACAGTTAAATTGTGTGTTCAATAAAGATATTTCACTACTTTATTATTTCTTTAAATATCGTCAATGTACACATTGATGAGATATAAACACATTCTTTTAAATATCTATATTAATTTTGGCACGCATCATGAATTGAGGTGATTAAATAAGGGAAAGAAGGAAATGTAAAACATGGACAAAAACCCACGTATAATATTAAAACAAAATTTAATTTTTTGACCAAATTAAATATATTCAATGTACACATTGATGAGATATAAACAAATATATTCAATGTACACATTGATGAGATATAAACACATTCTTTTGTATGTCTATTATTAATTTTGGCACGCATCATGAATTGAGGTGATTAAATAAAGGAAAGAAGAAAGCGTAAAATAAAGACAAAAACGCACGTATAACATTAAAATAAAAACGTAATTCTTTGTCCAGATTTTACTTAATAATGCATACAAAATAAATAATTTGTGCTATATCTCATCTATACATCGAAATAATTAATTTTTATTTATTCAGTTAGTTTATATTTCAAAATTTGCAAAAATCTTTACATTATGTTTCAATTAACCCAGAGGTTAAAATAATTATTTTATCTTCTTTTCAAATGAAATAGGACGCTCAGTATCTTTCTCTGCAAATAGAAAATTTCAAAACATGAGGTAAAATAGATTAGCTCTGTAAACAATATTTAATATTTATGCCCTACTAAAATTCGATATTCGCATATTTATATCTTCTCAAAACGATTGTTTCAAATTTAAAAACATTAACACGGAAAATATAAAACATTGTTCTTTATATAAAATAAAATATAAAGTAATAAGATACAAGATATTGTAGATTAACAATTTATAAATAAAAATTAAAACTTCCATACAACTTACAAAAATGTTTAAGAGATTTGTCTGTATAATCACATCTTTCTAAATAAAGCCTTATCCAATATAATCGTATGTATAACGGGTAAAATAAACACGTTTTGGTTACACTGTAGGGCAAACGAAAGCCACTTTGTCGGATAATTTATGTCATACTTCAGATTTCATGACCTGTGGTACCCACAAGCGAACTGTAAAATTGACTGAAGTATATTTTCTGCTTTGAACGATGATACCCTTTAAATGGAATTGTAATTTAAATTTCGGAGAAATATACTTTTTTGTTGCTTCATGTGACATGCATACGATGGAAGCAGTCCAAACGTACGCATAACAAACTAAAAACTATTCCTTTATTTATATTATTTATGAAATAGTGAAGATAATGAATAATGTTTAATGAGAATTTTGGTCGAAATATACATGTTGACGTTATGTTGAAACATTTACAGTAGTCTGTAAATGTTCAAATTTTAGCCACGTCGAAATTACGCCAAATATTATTGAATAACTTTTGAATTTGAAACCTGAATTATAGGTAACATGAAAATGTCTCTACCAGTTGCCAATTATTTGTCACTAGTTCTGAAATTATATAAGAATCGTAGAGCTACATGTATAAGTTGTATTCCTTTATTATTTTATCATCTCTTGTTCTACATAAACATCAATAATCCTTTCTTCATAACGGATGAGGTAAATTAGCCTGTATAATAGAAGTAGTAAAGAATCACATATTGTATATAGATTACCTCTAAGCTTCTACGAATATAATATTGTTTTCGTCAGTAATACCTTGTTGCATGGAGCAATATAGAATAACACTATTATATGAAAGAAAGGAAATATGCGTTAAAATTAGCATAATTGTCAAAAACGACAAATTCAGCCGTGCTTATGCAGTGTATCCACGTGATCACTTTTTTTAAATATACATTTTATGATACATTATGTAAAATATATTTGTTACTTCAAAACTCTGTTTATATAAAAATATTAAAAACTGTAAGTCTTGCTTTGAAGACTATAATACCTTAAATTTTCAGGGTTTTTGGACCACGTAATTTCAAATATTTTTCATGAGCTTTGTGAAATGAAAATCGATTAAAAGAAAGGGAATTAATTTGACATAAGTATAATAATAAAATGAAACTTAATAAATATTGATATTTTCACCAAATGTCTTTAAAATTATCTTACGTAAGTTTTAGAAAAGAGATTATAAATAAAGATAAAAAACCTATATTATTTTGTCCCAATATAAATGGAAAAAAAAACATGGTTGAATTTAAACATTTTCAGTTACTCCATATGCCAGTTTTAAAAGATATAAATATTTGTGACTTATATTTTGAAATATTTACAGGTTAATATGACAAATTTTTATGCTACATTTCTTATTACTACGTCAAACATTTTCTGAGAAAAATGGCATGGATTTTTTAACAAAATTTCTGGCACCATCTTACTTGTACATAGAATTCTAAAAGAACTAGTTTCGGCATCCTTGTATCTCAGTTTTTCACATGGTACATGAAAATTAAAAAAAGGTTGCTTAATATGGGTTTTACTAAGTTAAATTTAAAATTTCAAAGTTCTAATATTTACATTTTTTAGAAAAACTGTAATCTTGTAAAGGGTTGTGTTTTTTGGGCTCGGAACGTTAAAACCAGAATTATGGTCAAGTGAGTAAAACGATTTTGATGCCAGATCGTGCGGACGGATCCACTATTTTACTTTCTTGTAGAATTCAAACAATGTAATGAATTTTAACCGTTAAGTATTTTTAGAATCGAAGTCACAAAAATTCAGTATGGCAGTTGTTATTTTCTCTGGAATATTTTTTTATTATTATTTCAAAATCTACTCATATCATCAGATTAGAGTATTAAATATTTGAAAAAAAAATAAATAAAAAAAAAAAATATATATATATATATATATACTTACATACAAAAAAACTATATATATATATATATATATATACATGTACACAAAAACATATATATTTTTGTGTGTTCAAACTTTCCTGATTCGGTGTTTGGTTGTCCACTTATTATAGTATTTTGTTGTGGTGTTGAAAAAACTCATTTTTATGAAAGTTCAATTTTTGAGGAGAACTTAATTTTGGTGGGCTAATGGCATTCTAAAAAGTTTCCGAATTTCAATATTTAGGATATTGTTTTTTGAATAAAATGTTTTTTACGAAAATTAAGAAAATTTGCATGTAATAATTTCTTTCTGAATTAATAGTTAAAATGAAATTCTTGATACAATAAATGCGACCTATTTATTAATATAAGGTGAACATAAAAAAATAATAACGGGGAAATGTTAGCATCTACAATAAAACAGAGTAGTGAATATCGAGTGCGACTGTCGAGTGTATTATAATCTCTTTATTATGAAAATTAGAAAATATTATTTTACGACAAATATCCAACTACCTGTGGAATGAGTTTCGGTTTAAATATTTAATTTTCCTCGAAAGTTTTAAACAATTTGTTATTCTATTAAACATAGTTTTTCTTATCGTTCTCCATAAACCGAGTAACAAAAAATATTCGTTGTTAGAATAATAAAACATAAAATTACTAGTAAAAGCAAAAATTACTTCAAAATAATGATATTTTTTTACCTTTGAAATTAGATTGCACAATTACAAAAAATATTTTTCCCGACCTAGATAGCTTAAATAATGTTATAACGTAGAAAAATCATAGCTTATATTGTGCTTATTTTTATAAATTTACCAATAAATTTAGTTTGATGAACACTCAAGAAATAGACCTTTTCCACTTTTCCAGCTTTTTCCGGGTCGTAAAAGGCACTGTCACATATCAACTTTTTCCCCTATTCGATTCGCGACCTTAGAATCGGAATCGTGGAGTAATAAATGAATCACGCTTGGTATATTATTAGCCCTGTATTTAATTATATTTTGCATTCTATATATTTACTTTTTTTATTTTGTTTCCTTGCTTAATTTTCCAAGTTTTATTTTTCTCATATTAATTCAGTATATCGGTATCAAGTTCAAGATTGTTTTACTAAGAAAATAAATAAGTAAAAGTCCTTGAGTCAGGTGGCCATTAATATTTACATCTCTACGGAGACAATGAATAATTAACTTATAGTTTGAAATTTATTCAGAAATACTCTCACAATTCTCGCTCTACTTAAATAATTTCATCACTACTCATACTGTTTTGGTCCTTGATACAAATTTAATATGTATCACTGAACAACTGAAGGACAAATCCTCTTTGTTGTAATCGGAGCTAGCCGAGTTGATTAGAAGAGAGATAAAAGGGACAGTGAAATATTTAATGCGACTTTAAACGTATTCGCTGAAACATTGTTTGTAGCTCCGAAACTATTTTAGAATTCTGATATTGAACATTATAAAAGGAAAGCAGTGAACAAATTTTATGCTTTAACGTTATGTTGTAAAACGCATTAAAGATAAGCTCTCAACTGAACGTAGACACTGTCTTCAACATTGTTTTTAATACTGTTTAATTTGATATTTTCTATGCAATTTTGTATGTTTTATTACAGTGCAAATATGCATAAGGCATTCGTTTACCACGTGACACTTTAGACTTTTCGACTTCAATAAATAATCATATGGCGAGGCAGGTGACACAAGCATACAAACATACAAATTCAAAAACATTCGATTGGGTAAAGCATATGATATTAATAAGGAAAATTTTATTTATCCAAATGTAAAATAGACCTCACACTGCTTGTAAACACTAATAATTACAGAGTTCAAGTGAAGCCACAAACAAATTCTAACGCAAACTTTAATAGTGTTAGGGTTTGGAAATTGGAAATTTTAGGTTCATACAATAAAAGTACGAGTAGTTTATGTTTTTTTTAGTGTATAGCTGTCAACACCAGCATTTTATTTGTTCATTATGTTTAAATAAAATAAAGTATATCTGAAGCAACTTTTCCATTCGTAGACAATTGAGTTTAAGGTTTAGGAGAAGGCTTTATTTCCAAAGATGTGGTTAAACAGAAAAATTTCTTAAAAAAAATGTAAATTTATTAATGAAATATTTCTTTTTATAGTTATGCACTTTTAATCTATGATATATTATTTATCTTTTATTTTGGATAAAGGAAAATTTCTCTTCTATATGTACCGTGGAGATTTCTATTCTATATGTACCGTGTAGATATTTTTTAAATTTAGAATAGTTTCTTTAACGTGATATAAATATGCAATATACAACAATTTTTAATAGGCCATAATATTTAATAATGTTTACAGAGCTGACCTATTTTAAATTCGTACATTTGAGGTTTTCTGTTTACAGGTAAAGATATTGGACTTTTTATTTTATTTAAATATAAAATTATGTAATTCCTTTATATTATCGTAATAACAAATATATTGAAAAATGACATTGGCTCAAAAAAATCTCTATTAAAAAAGTTGTCTCAATATAATCTCTGTTAAAATAAATATCTGTTAAAAGACGTTATCTCCATATAATATGACGAAATTTCACCACTTATTCGTCCCTTGAAAATCCCCAAGCATAACTATTCTTGCTTCTAAGTGTCGCTCGTTGATGCTTAAAAATAGAGTTCGACAGGAAGTATGTTGAATCGGTAGGTTAGTCGGACGGTACATTATTCCTTATGAAATATTTTCGCAGGAGTAATTATGATATATTTTTGCAATGACTCATTTTTCTAAACAATAAGAAAAGAAAAGAAATTATAGAAAAATGTAATGAAATCATTTTCAAATTTGATCAATATACAGGATTTTGGAAAATTAATATTACTAAAAGCTCTTTGTTTTAGGTAAATGTAAGAAAATATAAAAATTAGAGGCTAATATTAAAATTAAGATATTCAGATACGCTCGTCCGTTTGACTATTTACTGGTATGTTCTTTGTATCCTGTTTATATCACGAAACTATTATTAGTCTTCATCCTATTTTATTTGTTGCAAACTTTGATGAATTCATCGAAGTTTTAGACTCGACGTTACTTTTTTAAAATTAACTGAAATAGTGTTTGTTTAAATTATTCACTTTCATATTGCTATTAATCTTGTACTCGGTAATAGTTAAATGTTACAATGGATTCTAAAAACACTAATTTTTTTTTTCAACTAATCTAAGAGCAAATTAAAATAAGCTTTACTTCGGGTCTGATATAACAAAGGAACAAATTATAATTATAATGACTTCAAACTAATGATTATGTTTATCCAAAAACGATTTACAATTGTGATAATTAATCTTTTGTTAATTATTTTCTATTAGAAATATTCATCTAAATCTGTATTTATATGTAAAGGGTTTTCTCATGCACGGAAAAGTGTATATTTGCATTACGTTACAATTATAGTTTTTTGTGCCATGTTAAATTTTTTTATAAACTACATCAACCACGAACCATGGGGTAAATTTTTATCGATTACTTTCGATCAATTAAAAAAAATAATGACGATGGAGAAATAGTCCCACATTCACTTCTTGTTATCTGTGACCTCAATTTGTTTGCGTATATTACAATTTATGACAAAATTGCGTTGAAATTTTGCTACGTCGTGCGAAATAGTGATATTAAATTTATAATTTCAATCTAATATGGAATTAATTAAAAAAATAATACTTGAATTTTAATACCTACAAATACTTGAAGCACGGCTAAAATATTTTATACATATGTGTGGCCATTATAGCTGTGTTATGAACGAAGGTTACTCCTTAATCAATTAACAAGTCTCCTTTAAATAATAGGTAGAGCACTATACCAAATTATCAGAACTGCAAAATACCTGCAAAAATGTGCTCCATTTCTGAATATATATCAATAAAACATTTTAAAATCACTATTTTCCACGAATCTTCTAGTATTGTTATGGAAAATCTCTATGAAGTTGATATTTTTAGCCTTTATGTATATATTACTCTATCACATGCCTGTGCTATATCCAGGAACATTTCTGTGCAGATTTGTTCTATGCAGACGTCAAACGCTTTTTTGTCTTGTTTGGGATTCGATGTATTTGATCTATTGTTGGGTAGATAGTTCTCAATCCAAATTGATGATTTTGAAATAGCTGCTCTTTCCTAAAAATGGTATTTAATATTTTCAACAATACATTCTTAAAGACCTTTGACATAGTAGGGAGTAGCAATGTTGGTCGTTACGACGTTATTTATGTAATCAGTTACCTCATTTTGATATTACTTTACCCAGGTTTTGGTATATTTGGTAATTTAAAATAGGCATATAAAATATATGGCAATATTTGCAGCGCTAGATCCAGTAGTTATTTTGTAATTTGTTTCGTAATACGGTCATAATCTTAGCGAATTTGTTGCCTGGTGACTGTGTAACTGCACAATGTTAAGTTTTTTTAAAATAACAAAAAATATTTACACCACGTCAACCTTTTCTATAAACGTATTTTTTTGATTCATTGTATTTTACGGTAAATGGTTAAATACTTCAGATAAGTATGTTACGAAGAAGTCTGTTTTCTCCTTACAGTCACAGAGTAATTTTCCCATGTGGATATAAGGCTTAACTTTCAAAGAAATTTCCGAGGAGAATATTGTATAAGAGATTTTTTATTTCTTGGTAAATTTCAATGAGAAATATTTGGTGTTTTTTTGCTATTAAGTTGCTAGTCATTTCTTTAAAAGACTTGTTTTTAGAATATCTTATTCTCTTTTTAAGCAAGTTATTTACCTGTTTGAATAATGCTTTGTCGCCCGGTTATCTAGCTACTTGCCGCTTCTTGTGAGATTTCGTTTTTATTGATATCAGCTTGCTTATTTTATCTGATTATTTAATTACAGAAAAGACTTTGCTTGGAATATGAGGTATGCTAATCTCGACTGCTATTTACACATCCTTTTCCATTGGTTTACCAGTTCACCTTTTTAGTATTTAAATAAAAAAAATGGGATTACTGTCAATATATTGACAGAAAAAATTAAAATGAGGTAGGTTTAGCTTATATACTCTACAATTTGAATTGCATATAATTATTATTCCAGGAAGTTTGGTTTGACTGATAAGTTTAATTAATTTTAGTCTAATCTCATGTACTCAAAAAAATATGAAATTTTTACTAGATATATTTTAACTTTGATGTCGAGTGAATATTATTGGAGTATATAATACACATCCAATACTCCAAGCAATATTTGCAATATATCAAGAGGAAAACAAACTTCGCGAAAATCACGAGCACTCAGAGATATAGTTCCCCTCAATTATACCATCTACACTATTTCGAGAGTAGTATAATAATATTAAGAAACAGATAAATAAAACGACACTCTGTATATTTATCGTGCGTCTAATATAAATCTCATAAAATTAAGCTTAACGCGTAGTTTAAATAGCATGGTATTGGTTTTAAACTAATTTTCTAAAAATTTCTTTTTTTCACGTGGAAAATCAGCAAGAAACGATATTATTTGAAATTAGAAATCTATGTTACCTCTGTGTATTTTTCCTTTATCCGTTTGAAAATTAAAATTAAACCTGCGTAAGTAAATACATACTTGGGTATATTCATGTATATGGATAGATGTTGTACTCAAACAAAATAAATAAATCGATACATATTATTGATTTTAAATATGAAATAAGATAAGAAAACCGTTTCTTTTGTTCGATAAAACGCTATGTTAAGTTAATTCTTTCTAGGTTACGTTTATGTATATTTTAAGTGGCCTTAAAGTCGTGACGAGAAATTTGGTGAATTTTCTCTTTTTTGAGTTTCCGTGTTTCATATGGAAAAACAGCATTACTCCTTCAAGGTCATTCACGTGTTCGTCCATCATCGCCTTTATTTTCAGGAAACGTTTTTTAAAAAAAATTGGAATTTGGCGTAGTGGTAGGGCAAATTTTCATATCATTAAGCTGTTGCTAACAGAGATCAAAAAGATTTTCTCGAAAGCATTTTGATGGAGAAATTGTATATATTCATAAAGCATCTTAATCCTCCACATATATGGATTCAACCAATAATCGTTTAAAAATGACATTAATATTTTTTTAATTCTCGTGTCGAGCGGTATTAAAAAAAAAGAACAAGTTCGGAAAATCCAAAACTATTCTATCAAAATATTGTTTAATGTAAATCAAGAGATAACGTCAAAGACCACAAGAAAAAATATTACGAACCTCATAAATTTAGCTAATTCCGAAACTGCTAAAGCTGTTATTAAAAAATAAAATTACTAGACATTTACAAAAATTTTACTGCAAAACTCGAGCCATAATTCAGAACATTATACTTTTCGAGACATTTACGATTATTTTACGCGTATCTAAAATAGGTTAAGCAATGTAAAGATATAGTAAAAAATAATATTTTTACTTATATATAAAATAATAATATAAGTGTATACGGAACCCTGGTAGTGCAATTTCTACTCGTCTTTAACAGAGTTTATTTATAACGGGATATTACTTTCCGCAATGATTTATTTCTTGACCGTATTCAATATATTTAAAGTAAACGAATCCATGATAGTATATTTAAGGACTTAAAATTAATTATATCAACATAATATATTACTGTTTAATTTTTTTTATATTCACCTAACTATGGCTTATTGTAAGGATTTATTTGCGAAATATTTAATTTATCAGATAAATACACCCTCTCAAACGGCTTCATAATTTTTTTTCCGTTTCACATAATTATTAAATTTTACTTCTGTTCATTCTTGATTATAGAATATGCTATTTAAAACTAAATGAACATTTATTAATTTAATTGGAAATACTTTATAAACTGTGTGTTCGTTATATTTTTTCCTTAAAAAGTTACCACAGGAAGTTACTACTTCAATATTAGTTTAAGAATTATATGGCTAATAATTCATAACAGATGTGACCACCATATTTTATGTTTTTCAACATCCTTACTAATTCCGTTGTACATTCATATCTTTAATGCAAATTCCAATACCTGTCAGCCCACGACTTTAACTATGTTTTAAAAATATATAACTTTATCCAGTCAAAATTGCTGGTAAGCTTTTGAGTTCATTAATAATAATAATATTAATACAAATTAAATTATTTTAAAAATCGTCGCGAAAATTAACAGGCATTTATTTTGATAGATACCAATTGATAGAAAAAAGCAATCACCAAAATCAGCTGGGAATTGTGACTTGCAGGGTGTTCTTTTGTGTACGTATGTCCAAAGGTACTTGAAATCAATGAAGGCAGACATATTTTTATATTTTTACATATTCGTAGATTATTTTTCAAAAACCTATTTAGTGTGTATATTATGAATATAACTCTACAATTATCATTTCTTTTGCCTCGAATTGTGTACACTTAAAAGGAAAAATGTAACACTTATAAGATCACTTGTTTGTCTATATATTTCAAAGCCGTTTTCGTTGGAAACATCTTGATGAAGAAACATTAAATATCGGTAAGTTATAAAACATATATGTTTTATATATGGTATTGAAATATATATACGTATATATTTCAATACCAAAATATTTATATTAAACTTTTCATGAAGTGCCCTTCGAATTCAATAAACGAAAAAAAAATTATTTGAAAGAAGGGATTAATATTAAGTCTTGAATACTTCTTTTTTAATTTTATATACTATATTTTTTATCAGAAATGTAATGAAAATTATTTGAAAAATATTTCCCAAGCATATAGTTTGAATTCTAATGGTGCTTGAAAAGTTCCCTTTAATTTCAGATCAATGAGCGAAATAATAAAATTGTTGCCACAATAATCAAATTTTTCATGTAAAATATGTCGTCCAGTTTTAGTTTCACTGGACCTTTGACTTCGGTCTGAAAAACTTTTTATTTTTTATTCCTGAACATGATATTTCACTCTATGCACATTCCTCCACAGTTTATGGTGACAAACTATGGAATAAGACGTTTATTCTTATGAATAAGACGATATGAACACTAAAGTCAGGAACGCATCGTCAATTCATTCATTCAAAGGTGTTTTTGCACTGATATTCCCTTTAGGGGCAATCTTATACTACGCATAATACATTTACTTATTTACTTGACAGGAAAAGTTTACCTCTGCATCAATAAATTGGTCTTTGTATTAGTACATTGAACTTAATAAATAAATAAATAAATATACTGGGCATGAATTAACTACATTATAAAAAAACTTGAGGAACTCCATAGCAATCTATAAAACATATTAAATAATATCCTTGCCAAGATATGAAATCACCTTACACATTTACATAATTACATTTTAAGTTCACAACCAGTGTCCACTTTACGCAAGCTTTCGAAACAAATAGAGACCGAGAGCGTTCGCCTAATACGATTACGTCAAATAATAGTAATTGCTAAAGAGAAAAATTTCAACAAAAACCATCACAGGATGTCCGTTTATTTTTAAAAGAAAATTAAATTTGATAAACTGTTATCATTTGGAAACACTTGATAAAATATATTTAGTCAACGTAGGGAACATGTCCAAGTTCTAATAAATTGTAAGTGAATATTTAGTTTGCTGTAACAATACCTTATTTTATTTTATTTCATCATATTCCACATAGAATCTCTGGTTTTTATTTTTTTTTCTTGATGAATATTCAAAATTATTTTTTTGAAGAAATTTAAATACCTGAAATATTTATTTCTTTGATACTCTCATTGGCGTTGAGGTGATTAAGTTGCAGAATTTACACTCCATAACAATACAAAGGATATTTTTAACATAGAATGTTAGTTTTCAATAAGATTGGATATATTACCAATTGCAAAATAACATTTATATTAATCATGTTAAAGCCGAAACCATCAGAATAAAATAATAATCTACAAAATGTTTTTTTTCAATTTACTACGTTTTTAAATCGGATTAAAAAAATTCCCACTGCCCCATTATGATTTATAATCAGATGCAAACTTATAACCTCATACATGGTGTGCTGGAAATTTGTGATTGCGAATTTTTAATAGCTATGAAAATACAAGAAAATATAAACGGAAAAACGCAATAGATAACAATACGAAATGTAGAGATTAGCTATCGTTGAACAAACTCAGACAACGGATAATATAATTTGTAGTGAAATAAAATTATTATTGACTTAGGTGAACTTTCATTTCTGAGCTATGTTTAAAAATGCAAGTCTTGAATTTGAGCTAAGACTAATTTAAAACCGTTTGTAAGTTGAGCTAAAGAAGTTTAAGTTTGGAAAGTTGAGCTAGAGACTAGTTTAAAACCGTTTGCAAAATTTGTACTAGACAAACAAACAAACAGCCCATAAAGCAAGATGATAAAATGTTTATAAGACGTAATAATATAATAATAATATCATGACGTAGATTCCATTGTGACATAAAATTCACAATAGGCGTAGGTTAGGTTAGCCGCGTGAGCATTCTCCTTTGTGCCGAACAAACAGACAAACAAGAAATTGAGTTAATATTGCATGGTCATCCATTTTTGAGATAAGTTTAAAGTTCTATTCTCTAGCTTAACGGGAAGTTAGTTTAAAATCGTTGGCAAAAAACAAAAAATCGTTTGTATCCGACAAACGGAAAAATAAACAGAAGAGAAAGTGACACTAGGATATAATAGTTTTTCTCCGCCAACATAAACATTTTTATATAAACAATATAAAGTTTGCTCATGTGAATTCCATTATACTAAATACTAATAATTACGTGGGTAGGTAAAACAGTGGTGTTGTTATCGGGTAAGAATGATTATTTAGAAATTTTCAAGTTTTCTATATCAATTCCACACTTAATGAATTGAAGGCATTGGATTATATTTTTCCCATCTACTCTTTATAAGTTATTTATCAGGAGTAATAACTTATTTGACCCATAAACCTATTGCACGCTTTGAATTCATATAAAATTTTGTTTTATTGTTAATATCATATGAACATTGGAACAAAATAAAAGTATTCAATAAACGGAAAACATAAATAGAAAAAAATCTTCAACTGTAACAAAGTTGGCATTTCTTCACTAACCACAAACTACAAATCTGCGTCGACACAGCGTCCATTGAGTTTCATTTTCTTACTGCTATATACTATTAAATTATCATGTTAATGATAGAATATATCCATTACATTTTCTAAATAAAAAGAATAATACTTAAGTAGACGGTCTATTCTTTTTAAAAATACCACAATATAAAGGAGTTTATTTTTTATTGTTATTGTTTAATAAATAATAAATTAAAATTGTATTTAATCTAATCATGAAAGTGTTATTAAATACTTACATTTTGGATCAAACAGAGAGAAATGTTGACAGCTTTTCGGTTCGAAGTACCTCAAAAAAAATATCAGAATAAATATCATTTTGCTCATCGATAGTGTCAAGCAAACTACTGTACTAATAAATGTAAATAGATTTTTGGTAAGATTTTTTCAAGTAAAATATCAACTATTTTACCAAAGCATAAAAACGGAATCACATTTTCTTTTAGTTATAATTGCAAACATAAGTGGAGTTTTATTTATAATATTTAAAATATTTTTGAAAACGTATCTTTTTGAAACCTGTTGTAGTGTCCCTAGCCTGAAAGGAAATAAATCTAAAAGTACATTATTAACCTCGTTTAAACTATGCAAACTTAATAGAACAGAATAAGTTTTGACCTACAGAAAAAACAAAATACTTTTAAAACATATATTAATAACATTTTTTTAAACTTTGTATTCTACTAAAAAAAATCGCCTACATCAAAAAATATAGTTAAAACACTTAAGTGAATATGGTATATAGGCAATCGTTAAGAAATTAGGTTTAAAATTATCAGAAATTGCCAAAATTCTTGCTGAAGGCTCAAAACTTATATCTAATCAAAAATCATATATTTCTAAAGAAATAAATATGCTTTATATAAACACACCTCTTCACCTACTCATCTTAATGTTTATACACAAACCTATATGTATGAGTGTGTGGGCGAGATTATATAGAAAAAAGTACCATCTTTGTCATATGATGTAAAAGCCCCATTTCCATTAAGGATACAGAAATAGATTAGGTAAAAATCTAGGTTACTTCTGTAGATAAATCAAATTATTCAATATTTTCAAATTGACAGGGATTAAAATGTAATCAAATTGGCTAAAATTTTTCTGACAACAAATAATAGATCTTTAAAAAATACATATATGAAACGTTATTAGTAATCTTAACATTATTGCAATTTTTTGTAAAATTTTACACCCAAATTGGCCTAGATTAATTTTGAAGAAAATGTGTACTATTAAACAGGTATTATCCATTTCCAATACCATAAAAAATAATAAGTGGTAGCATTGCCTTTTTAGAGTCTCCGGTATAATCATAATGAATGTTATACAATTATAACTTATTTTCTTTTGATTCACGAAAACTTACAGGCAAACCCCTTGAATGTATTTCAACCTATGCACCTACGATACTTACAGTGTCTCCCTAGAACGTTATATGTTATTGTGAATAATTATTTTGTATATTTGACTTTACATTTAAAACCATTAAACAAGAAATAATAATTATCATTTATTTTTTCACGTTTGAGGCAGGTAGGTCAGTCATCAAAATTATGTATCATAATAACTCTGTAAAATATATTTAACTGACAATTAGGTACATAAATTAAGACTAATGTTGGAATATGGTTCTGTTATTTATGCAATGAAATTAAACTTTATTAAAAGTCGACTAGATGGTCTGTATTTCAATTTATTTACTGCTTTTTATTATTTTTTTACTCGTACACATATTTAGTAATCATTCACATATATAGTGACGTATACAGGTATAATAACATCTAATGAATATTTGTGGTGCTAACTGCATTTAATTTAAATTTAATGAAGACACGTAAACGTCCAATGGTTAAAGTCAAGACACAAACATACTTACTTTTTAATTTTTAACTTATATTTTTCGTCATCGCCGTAATTTGATCAAGAAAGTTGAATAAAATATTTTAAAAATTCACACCGTTGGGAAATATAATTAAGAAATGACCTTATTACATAATGTCGGCCAAATGAACAAAGCATCTCTTGGGAAATTTACATAATAGTTGCGCTGAAGGATCTTTAACTTGGCGAGAAAAAAATATTTGTATCACTTCCGTAGCTCTTAGGGGAGGGGGTTGTTTTTGGGTGTAGTGATTAATTTACTTATACTTCCTTATAATGATGGTGACTAAATTGTACTTTTCATTTAAAATTGTACTTTTTTGTTTACTAACACGAATTAATATGCTCCCTGTCCAATCATAGACGCTCGAGTGACTCCAAGTCACCCTAGCGTTTATGATTCTTAAGAAGTCACACTTACAAATGAATACCCTCTATTTATGTTATTTGCTCCGTGGGTAAATATAGACGTATGGGTTACGAGGTACAATTTTTGTCAAAACCTACTGTAACTTTTGCCATTGTCAGTATAGTGATGAAAATGAGAGCGAAACGATTTTTACCAAAAAAATATTATGTCTGCAGAAACCAATAAGATGTATTGCAACATGTTCGCAATACACAGTTTCCTTTCATGCTTGTGCATGCATAATTTTAGAGGTTTTTCATTCTGAAACCAGTTGTCAAAAACCTACCATGTACCACCACCTGTCATGTCTAAATACTGATGAAAGGGGGAGGGAAAAAAATTTATTGTAACTACAGAAACCAATAAGATGTATCTTAACATAGTCATAATACACAGTTATTTTTCATGCTTATGCATGCGCAATTTTAGAGGTGTTGCCTTCTGAAATCAGTTTATTTTAACAACCCATACAGCGTTTCTTATTTCTGACCAAATTGTGTTGTAATTTTGTCAAATATAAACTTATTTTCAGGCGGTGGCTATGGCTGTTTAACAGACCGTCGTCCTTAATCTCTTACGAGAAATAGCTTTTCTAATACTGTCATCATCATGATATTGTCATTGACAGTTTACTACTGCAATTGATAATAAGACCATAATAATTTTTTTCTATGGACTGCAAGTGGCTTTATTTTTTATCGCTCCTTGGGCTCCCTAAATGCCAACTTTTTAGTGAATCGCTGAAACAATTGTTGTGATAATGTATTACGGTATAAAAGGAAGTACAAATTTACGGGATACTTTTTCTAATAATACTCAATTTTCTGGAAATAGCACAATCCCTAAAATTTCACATCTCATCTTCAGTTAGGTCTGACCACCTTTCATGTGCCTAAATTCTAATAAAACAGTTTATATCAGATGCCTGCCGTAAATATTAGTTTGATTTACCACTAATTTTATGACTTTATCCTCAAATATTTGGAGGGATATAGTGAAAATATCCGTGTCTCCGCCAAAGTGAATGAATTGACGAGAATGATTTTCGAAACCATTAAATTGTCTTGTGGGTAGGTTGTTGACTTGCAGATTTTGCATTTGCAGATTGCATTTTGACTTTACTCGAGGATCTCTTAGAACTGATCTATTTCCACAAATAGGTAAAGCAGATTACTTTTCCACTTCCTGTCACCAAATCTTTCCTTTTTGTCCTGGATACAGTCTCACGATTGAATACGATGTCTTTCTAATCCACGGAACTGAATTCATCCCTATTTTTTAATAAATGGAGAATGTTAGCATGACAGTCTTGACAACATGACAGCATAACATGTTGCGATTATTCAGTTTACAGTACAAAATCAAGAAATTGCATTGAATTAACTGAAAGTGAGTTGGTCGGTAAAGCATGAAGTCTTTTTATTTATTTTTTTATGGTACGATAGGTAAGTATTATGTTAGATTGCCCGTAACATAATTAAAAATATCGATTTTCCAACGACTTGGTTTCTAAGGGATAGGGATTTGTCCGTAAAACATTATGAATGTTAACCCTGTAATAGCTTTTAAAAAAAATTAAGGTCCTCTTACAAATATATGGCAAAAATCAATTAGCTATATAGATTAATTTTAGCCTCTTGTATGGGGATAGGAAAATTGTTAAGATATTTAATGTTTTGCCTATGAAATAGTTCGAATCCTACCGTCAAAATCAGTATGTATGACATTTGGTAAAGAATGTTCGCAAAGTCGAAATTCTTTCCTTGTTACATTCTTAATAATTATATGCACTTTTATCCAAATTCTTCTCCTTAACGTTCATTTTCTTGATTCACTTAAGAACTTATATTACTTAAATCGCTACTCGTGATAACATTTTTCATATCAGATTAATCAATGGGCTCTAGAATGGATCGTTGATTAACTCTATTACTTTGGGAAGAGATTCATTCAGAAAATGTTTCTTTCAGATTTTCATAACTAATATGAAAAGCCACTATCTTTCTTTTTCTTTTGCTACAAAAGTTCTGGGTCTACTGGTTGATTAAAGTCTTTAGTAAGCAAACTCAGGCGGCAAATGCAAGAAACGCTCCATTACATGTGACCAGTAATTAATTTTAATTAAAAATAAATAAATACTTGATAAAATAAAACATTTAAATTCCATTAAAAATGCTAATATAATTAAACTTATGATATTAATTTAGTTTGTCAAATATTGTTAAGCAGTTATTTACTTAATACTGACGATATTTTAATGTGCTATAATCTGCCGGCTTTAACGATAAATTAATATCTTTCATCATATTACGTAAAAGAAAATAAACGAATATTTAAAGCATTTGAAAATGAATTTCTTTTACGAAATAGTTTTTTTAAGTCTCAATATATCACAACGGAAAATAAAATTAAAAATACCGTTAAAATTGTTTCAAATTAATTTATAAAAAATGTATACCAATTGGATTGAATGCCTCTTTCTTTTCTAAGTCCATTAAAATTATAATTAAATTTTTTATCTCTGTTCAGAATTATGATTATTATTAAAATACATTGTAGATAACGGATTTTCTTTGAGACGTAAAAAGCTTTAGTCCATACTCAAATGCAAATTACCCTTAAGGATAATAATTTCAAAACCTGGCAACTGGCTCCTTTTAAGTGGAGTACTGATTTCTTGGAGTGGAGTAAGATTTCTTCAAACTAGAATAGTTTTTGTTAGAAATCTTATGCATCTGTACGCTTGTTTACTAATTTTTGTTGATAAGATGTCATCTAAACTATTTATTAATCTCATTTAGCATCCTCGCACATTGGCAACTTTAATCGCCGGCAACCAAACAGTATACTAACCTATGAGTTGTTACCTGCGGCAACTAAAAGTCACTCGTGCGCGAGGCCGCATTCAATATCGTGTGTTTCATTCGAATTTCTTCATAGAAACTAAACAGTTGCTTTGAAAGTTGCCAGTACGCGGGGATTCTTAGTCTATTGGAAAATTTGTAAATCTGCCTTGAATTCGGTACGTAATTAGTTCATAGGGAGAATCACTATAACGTAGGTACAAACTCTCATCTGAAGTGCCTGCAATTCCATTCATTCAATTATCCAGAAATAAATTCAAAATTAGCAGGTACATACACTCTGTAGATGTTAACTTTAGGTAAGTATACAAAAAATATTAAATTCGCTGTTGCAACTATGTAAATAATTAACCTTCTTCAAAATTCATTACATAAAGGTGGATTTTCTCCTTTTTAAATATTTAGTAATCGTCCTATAACACTGTCTAAGCTGATTAAAATGATATAAAATTAATGATAAGGTAGTTCTTCGACAATGAAATATACTTTACCGACCCGCATATATTTATTTTAATATACTAATAGAACATGCAACTATTGATTATAGAAACATTATTCAATTGTTTTAATTAATATTACAAAACTAAATAACACGTATATGTAAAAATAAAGTCATTATGTGTAAATCTGAAATGTTTAAGTGATTTTCGATATCAGAAAATAACTTCCATATAGAACAACTTACAATTATTTTATGGAAAGGGTCTTTGTTTTATGTGAGGATTATTTGTCAATTTCTTCTTTCCACTTTATTCTTTGAGTTCTATAAACAGATTGATATCACTTTATCGTTTTGCACTATTTTTAAGAATCTTTGAATGTAAGAAAAACCTTTACGATGTTTTGAATTTGATCGCATGCGGAGAATAAAGAACTGAGTCCTGGTTTTATTTGGGAAAAAAGGGTGCGTGGTTGTCACGCGCATCAGAAACCAAACTTCTTTTTATATTATTATTTTGAAGCAAACGGAATATGAAGTAATTTTGTAATAACAATACGAAAATGCCATTGAGGGAAAATATATACGTTACTATTCGAGTGTCTATGTTAATGCTCTGACATTAACGAAAACTTTATGTAAATATCTTAATGTAATTTATAAAATTTTTCTTATTATGATATTTCTTTAACCTGCATTTAAAAGTGTTTTTTTCATATCAATTAGAACATTTTTTTGTGAATGCTAACAAAAATTACTAAAATGTTCGTGAAAGGATTAATTTTGATTACCAATATATTACATTTAATTAACGTACTGGTTGAGGCATTAATTACAAAACAAAAAGATATACAAATATATTGACACCATGCGCTTCCAATAAGTTAGTTAAGGATCGAACTTTAGTTATTAATTATATCACAATACGGTATACCTTCCAGGACAATTCAGATTCTATCCCATCTTTTAGGGTAATACAAAAAAAATAAAAATACGGTTTAATTCTACTTCCTAAATCACTTCATTATAAATTTAATTTTAAATTTGTTTCACAAATGAAATACCAAAGTAAACTCAAGTATTTTTCCATCCTAGCGACCAAATAGATACAATGTAACATTGTATTTTTTTAAGTTATTTTATGAAATTTTACTGAAGAATTAAGTACTGATAATTGCCTATACTTCCAAACGTCCGTTTGGAACTAGAGACTGTTGTCGGTAAAGATAAAGGTTTTCATTAAACTATAGTTTTAAAAAACTTGATTTGTAAACTGTATTTTTATAACTGATTTGACAATATTTCATAATGCGATACATATTCACGTTTCGTTGCCGCTGTTTATCTCAAGTTTTATATAAATTATTTTTGAAATACAACTTCAATTACTCATAAAGGCAGAACGCGTTAAGTTATCCCTTAATATTGCAGAGAAGAACCGCCTCCAATTTTAAGCTCTTATTGTAGCCTATATTGTAATGAAACATAGCGTGTCATTAGATACTTTATAACATCTAATAATTCATACACCAACATAAATTGATTGATTAATTCTGTCATTTTGTGCTTTGGAAAAATATATACACATATTCATTACCACGTATTTTAAGAAACAAACTGATATCGCATAATTTTATTTCCATTTTAAAGTACTCCTACTAAATCAGATTCAACGTTCAAACAAAAAGAAATGCATTGGAAAAATAAATTCCTCTAATGTTAATAGAAATTTAATAACATTACCAAATACTCTCAAATCATCCACAATGTAAATAATTTTTATAAATTTTAATGAAATTTCAAATGATATAAAGTGATCCATTCGCCGTCTGACAAAAACGATAAAAATCGAATTATTAATTTCATCCTTACGTCTTTCCAATTCCATAATTGACGGAGATTTTCATTTCCGCTACTTCCTAATTCTATTATCATAGGCCCATTACTCTAACCCCCGGTTAAATAAACAATTGAATAATATTTTATTCAAGCCATTCAGTCACATCTTTGTTTCTTTTTGTGTATTATATTTCGTTGTATGTCATTATTTAATGATATAGGATGAATAATAATAAGAGGAGTAGCAAAAAGTTTCCTTTGGTATTTAGCATGTAAGTTTAGTTGCACATTGTTAGTGAAAATTATTTAATTAACTTAAATAAAAATTTAGAAATTGTATAGCTGATGCTTAATAAGTAAATTTAACTAAAAAAGTACATTACATTAAATTTAAGTACTATATTTTGGAAGTTTTCAATGGACTAAAATTCTGATAATACAATTATAGATAACTTAAACAACTTCGAATGAATAATTTTTATATTTTGAAATTGAGAGCATCTATTTATGTTTTTGTTGTTAAACCGCAAACGAAACTTTGCGATAATCGATTGACCATTCATGATATTTCGCGGCACGAAAACCGTTTTACTCTAAACTTACTGAAAATTAAATTTGATATTTTCTGATTAAACTTAACGACTCATTGCTTAATAACTTGAAATAAGATAACACAAATATGACTCACATTGAACAAAATAAAAACACAATTGGTATATACTGCATATGGGTACACCTGTGATGTAGTCCGTAAATTTAAAACCGTAGAAATACTGTAATGGTACCAAGCTGAAAGCAAAAGCTATGTATCGCAGTATAGTCGCAGCCACGATTTTAACTGAATTTTGTCAGGTAGAAATAAAGTTTGTAACGGGGATTCCATTGATTACAATGACTATCTTTCAAATTCAAAATATTAAAAGTTGTCCTCAAAATGTGCTTCGCGATAATGATAAATAAGTCTACCCTGAAATTCGTCAAATGTGGCTTAAGGAAGTCATGTTTCTCCCACTGTCAGATTAAACTCACGTGTAAGCTTACACCATAGCATAAGTTTTTGAAAGTCATATTTAAAGCGGTAATTAATATTATACACAAAGGAGCATTAAGATAAGCCAAACTTGCTTGTGATATTCATCACCCAAAACTAAACTTACCTATAAGTACTTTCCGTTTTCCATCGTTGCTACTACCGATATACACTAATTAACCTAACTTAAAACTATACTTACTTAAATCGTTTTACCGTTGTGTCATTCTCGGGTTATTGCTAGTGGTACCTAATTAATTTATCCATCTAAAGGTTGTATTAAAAGTGGGTCTTAATTGTTAGTTAAAAAGGTATACACTAGCAGTGTTATACGCCCCTATCAATATTTTACAATATAGGTGACAGTTGTTCGTAGGGCCATAAATTTTATATTTTTTTCTTTCCTACAACGATACCTTTTCTTACCTTGATTCTTTTAACCTATTCTTCTAGTACAGCCAATACGAAAGTAAGTTTGTTGTTTTTCATAACCTGTGTCCATGATTTACTACTGGAATGTTTTCATTTCAGAAAAAATAACTACACGCCAAGTTATTTTTAATGAAAAAGTACAAAAGAATGGCAAGAACATCAACTGTCACGAATAATACAGATTTAAATGTAATATAAACATATCAAAATTAAAAGTTACTTTGAAATAAATCTGTCCTCACTAATTTTCACTTTTGAAAAATTTTGATTAATAGATTTTCTAATCAAAAATAAAAATAAGCAAAAACAAATTACAATAATTTAGGACTTTTTAATCCATACAAACGATTTACGATATGAAACGTTAGATACATATATATACATACATATATATACATATATATATATATATATATATATATATATATATATATATATTTATATACATATATACATACATATATACATATATATATATATATATATACATATATATACCGATGCGCGTATGTGCGTGCATGCGGACTAGCGAGTCTGCCATCCGTTCATCCATCCACTAGCCCGTCTGACCGCCCCATAATATTAAGACTTTTTAACATTTGTATTGATTACTGCTGGTATGTTTTTTTGCGATATGAATATGCTTAAATGTGTTTCCAATCTCTATAATTTTCTGAAAAATAGGTTATTCTAGTAATTCGGTGTTTGGAAATTGTGTTTAAAATGATGAAACTTTCTATCATAATTATGAAATTAAAAATTTCATATTTTAAATTAAATGGTATTTCAAAATAAGTTTTATCTCCGTATCAAAGCCCAAAAAAAATTTGGAAAGCTATTTCTTTCGAATATTTTCAAATAGAATAGGGAAAAAATTCTTGCTACAACTACTAATCCGCACACCGCTATACAGGTGTAAAGCGGTGTCCAAAAGCTCTATTTTATATTTTACATTACGTAAACTATAAAGCGTATACTCAATCAGTAGTGCGTACACAACAGTCAATTTTCCCAAACAACTTGCCATACAGCCAGTATGTCGCAAAGGGAAAATCATATTCAATTTTGTTTACTTCATGAATTTTATTTGAAGGTTATAGTATATTTGAATCACATTAAAATATTTATAATGTTACAGACAATAGATGCAGACAAGTTATATCCTGAACCTCTGTTAAAATTTTCTGGAAATAATTTCGCCTGTACCATATTAAATGACAAAGAAATAGCAATACCACAAAATTTCCAATTTAGTCAGTTACAGTTTAAAAAGGGAAGAGTTGCGTCGAGTTTTATAAATAAAAATAATGAAATTTATGCCAAACGAGTTCTCGAATGAAATAAAATGGATATAATGACGGTTTTTGTTTTTTGCTTGCACATGCGTAAAACATAAATTATTTAAAACAATATAAAATATTGGAAAATCACGCGCTGAAGAGGAGAATCCAGTTTACCGATTCTAAATTAAGACTTGCGTCTAAAAGCAAAAATTCAAGTGTACGATAGGTTATGTGAAATACAATATATTGAAGGTTATTGCCTTGTACTCAAACGTCGAAATCTTTAAAGACAAAAAGACTAAACAAAAAAATTGAAATAAATTTTACAGGTTCATAATTAAATGAAACTACGTTATGTAGTATTATTTCTACTTCCTTTAATTGCTTTATCATGGCCTAGGTTTTGTTATATTATGACCTATATATTATGACCTATATATACTACATTTTGTATATATTATGACCTATATATACTACATTTTATTAGTTTCATTGTATTTGTTTGATTTAATTGTGAACAATGAATTTCTACAGAATTAACGCAAAATATATTCAATATTTTACAGGTTTGGTTGTCTTAAAGGTCTCATTTGACTTGAAAGACGTTATACAGCTTATTTTATTAAAAAATTGCTGTACTTTAGATGAAATGTGTTTGCCTATTCTCCTTGTCTCTTCTTTTCTATAGGCTATTCTTTTAAATTACGACATTAAAAATTTGCAAAGCAACCTTGCTCTAAAAAATGTAATGAATTTGAAGAAGGTAACCATTAAAATCTTCTTCACCGTTTTTTCACATACCGCTAAAACTTTTGAATGCTTTCAAATGATAGAGTTCATAAATCCATTGTATACAGATTGTTTTCAAACTTTCGTTCAGATTTCCATAAGGACTGATTACAACAAAAACGGTACACATAAAAGTAGCTCTCTCTTACCAATGAAGTTAGTTAACAAAGTTTGGTATACCACTTACTTTTCGTTATGGACTAATCAATGATTTTGACATGTGAAAAACGATATTTCATACTCGCATATCCCACAGAAGGAGGTTCTTTCTAATTGAAAAGTCTCTTGGATTAACTAAGGATCAAACTTTAAAATCTAACAAGGCCCATTCTAAATCCTATTTTGTATGTCTAACGAATAGTGTCAAGGTAAGCGAACTAACGCTGGACCAATCGATTTTATCATCCACAATGGATTAAAAATTTGATGATATAATGATTCTTTTAGATACTTGTGTTCAATATTTCTTTTAGATTATGTGTTATTATTTAATTCAGACTACTGACAAAAATTAATTTTACTAGTTTCCTCTAAAAAAATCGCGCGTTAAATGAATTTCGTAACATTACTCCATTTCATTAAACATACATATTTGTTGCTGGTATTTTTTTTAAATTTTGAACTAATCACGTCTTTTATGATTAATTTAAAAATTTTCTTGCCATTAATTGATATTGCTAATTTTCGATTTCTCATGCATAAATATTTTTTTATATCCCATATCAAGAGGTTGAATAAAAAATTAAGACCAACATTATTTCTAACTTAAACATACTATAGAAATTGTTCCATGTCTATAATGGCGACATATTTAACATAATTATATTCAAATTCTGCTTGTTTACTTACATAACCTCTGAGACAGAGTTAATTTTGTAACTATTAATATTTGCAGTTTTTGTATGGAACACACGTTTTAGTTTTGTAACTTCGTATCCCGGAAGAGCATAATTAGAAGAGTGTAATAAGCTAAGATGAAATTGGTAACTTGATAATATTGCTTCGCGTATAATGGCCAGTTTTTGAGTAGTTTTTGTGGAATAGATGTCACTTTTTTGTATGAATAATTTCAAACAAAAGACATATGGAATAGATATATATTCCACAAAATGTACTCCGAAACTAGCTATAAGATATTTTTGCTTTAATTAATTGCTTTCGAAAATTTCTAAAAATGTCAAATATTATTTGAAAATCCGTTTACGTGGCAAATTTATTCCTTCTATTTCAGTAATGGTATTAACCGAATTATAGAGTATTTTCTACACCTGTTGTTCTCTTTAATCTGTGTTAATGTTTGTATATATATTTTTTACTGGTTAAATTACTATAGTTTATTTAGATTAATCGTGACAATGCAGAGAAACAAATAGAATAGACCATGATCTCTGCGATGACTCTCTAGAAATGCTAGGATGTTTCGTCCATTGTTTTTGGTTTGAAATGTTGCACTTGAATATCTCAGAACAAAAGGACCTAGATGTAGTAATATAATTGTGGTAAACGAACAATAATCTATTAAATCTATATCTTTTATGACAACCAAGTTTTGTCACTACATCTTACATTATTTTGATTAAAAAAAATCGTAAGTATCGAAATAAATTATAACTATCGTTATTATGACGGTTTTATATTTGAAAATTAACTCCGTTTTCACTATAGTTTCATTGTAGCGATTAATATTGCATATATTACGAATATGTTGGTAAAAACGAACTATTCGACTGTGAAACTATTTTGTCTTTATGTGCATACGTGCTTGAAGTAAATTTTCTTAGTTATCTAAATTTCCGAAAGATGCCACATCTGTTTCAATATTAGAATCGCTATCAATTTGACTATATGATCATGTATTAAAACAATTGTTAACATGGCAATATGAGCATTGCATAATTAGGAATCTATTCCTTACTTTGGTAACTAAAATAATATTAAATATATTAAGGTAAAAAGTAATGTGTTTAGTATGTTTTACGCCTGAATTGAAAGTTTGCCACAAGTTGGCAGAACGTATGGTCACATTGTAAGGCTCGGAAAAACACATTGAACGGTTTTAAAAATAAGATTTCAAACTGACGATCTATTAATGACTTTCGATCCTTTATTGGCTTGCTATTCTCACTACAGTTCTAGTCCCAAAACGCATAATTTTGACTAAAAAATTCGTGGTTATATGATTGATAAAGAATTATCAATAATACATTAATCGCCCTGATTGACAGTTCGTTAAGGACTAGTTCATCAAAACACAATGTAACTGTTCATTTTGAATAACTTCACAATGACTTACACATATATCATTTATTTTTCATCGACATTAATTTGAATTAAAATACCGTAATTTAGTGAATAATTTTAAACCGAATGATTTGTTACTTTTTTATTATTTATATTAATTATTGTCAATCATGTACGTGTTGAACATCTTAATGAGGGTATTCTTGAAATGTATTAAAATAATAATTTAGAAAACAAAATAAAGCGTAAACGTAGTTTGTTATTAGCCCACTTATCTTCGTCAGTATATGTAAGTACTTCACGTTTCCCAAGGAGTTTAATAATTATAAATTTGCATGGCCAAAATTTACAAATTCATGCCTGAACCACTATATTTCACCCAAGCATCGTATATCAAGATTGGAAATTCAATATCAGCTTAATCCTATATTGTCATTAACGCGTTGCGATAGCAAGAAAATATAGGAACCTTGTAAATTTACACGCGCGTGTTGTTAACATGATCAATAAATAATATTTAACGGAGTAGTTATTTGGATAATCTCAACCTTTTGAGCTCGCAGCATGATTTATCTATGTCGTTCTTCAGGGGTTAAGTATTTTTTGAACTGGATTACTAATAAAATGCGTATACTATTATCGTTTATTACTACCGGGGGATTTATCATGGGCAATATATTTAATAAGCGAAACTCGACAAATGTTAACGTAAATATTTTTCAACATACCTTTTAATTAAACAAAATGTGTCATTGCGTTTTAGAAACAATTCATCTTGTGTGCAAAACCATACTTCACATTTGTTATACAAGCAAATAATCCTCTTAGTTACCAGAGAGGCCAACTGGATGTATTTTATATTACGTTTATGTAAACTGTAATATGGTCGTTTCGATTTTCAAAATCTTGTTTAAAAGTTATGAAAAATTATTAGAAGATAGCAATTGCATATTGCAAATCCAGATTTACTACGTTAATTTTACAAAATTTTCCACTTGCATGACGTATGTGAGAAAACTGCTTTGAATTTTGCGGTCTTTGTGAAAAAAACACCCGAATATGCATATGTCCCGAAGATCGCATATTCGCGTGCATTTCACGATATATTTGAAATGTATGACAAAACGTTCTCATCCAGAAATATATAGAAAAGTTTTAACCTCTAAACATCTAGACCATTATTTTGCATTATATTGTCACTCGATGTTGTAACAAGATTTATAGAATGGACGATAGAAATTTCAATTTTTTACATGCCATGGATAAACAAAGTAACCTTTTCATTTTAAAAAGAAGAATAAAAACTTATTTTAAAATATAATATATAAATAGTCTGCACTATATCAACATCAATATATGAATGGTTAGTTTATGTAAAATTTATTAACATTTAACATATTTCTTTTATTTATCTACACCCACATTTACCTATAAATTACAGGTAATTTATTCGTAGCGACAAAAATTAAGAGTTTAAAAGTTTAAACTTTTATATTAGTATAAATGTAAACTAGAAAAACGTAAACTAATTTACTCTTCCTACTTCATAAAAAAATCACAATCAATCTTCATAAACAAATCACACTTTGGTAGTACGCGATCAGGTAGTTGACCAATTGAGTACCGCGGGAAACTGGAGAACTCCGATATAATCCGTTTCTAGAGGGTGGAATAGCAAAAATATGATGATTGAGTGAAGGCAAGATACGATTAGGTACAAAGAATGAATTTTCACTCAATAATACAGGACAATGGATTTTCCTTTTTAATAGCTGAAAGTTAAATTTCAAAAGTAACGTCTCCTCTGGGTTTCAGGGAATGGAAACCTTGCATATCCAAGAGGAAATCGGTAGGAAATTGAAAAGGGAAGTAACCACACTGCCTCGTATATTGCAATCGGAGGAAAGTCTTTTGCACAGATTCAATAATCAAGGTAATTTTACTTGTTAACGAGACCTTTACGAACTTGGGTCTTGATGTTTCCTACAATCGGCTCATGTCGACAAACGGTTTAATCTAAGATTAAATGTCATATTTAATGGTGCTTGATGCACATTCTCTGTTAACCAAATAATAAAAATGGAAAACTTGTAATCACATACACCGTAAAGTCTGAATGAAAAAAAATTTCTTAAACCCATTACCATTCAGATGCACTCGGCGTTCAACGTCAGCTTCGATTTTGTACATTAATCCATTAGTATTGGATTAGCACCGTTTTGGTACCGAATTATTGTGCGCGAATATGAAGATATTCATTATTTCAGGTTCCACACGACGTACCAAAATTCATTAGGGTTCCCCAGTTTTCCGCGTTCATAATATACTTAACACGATATTGAAGGCATTGTCCTATGTCGAATTGTTATCTTATCCGGTTCGCAATTTAGATTAAAAGTCGTGGAATATTTGTATTGATCAATGTCGGCGCGTAATTATTACCCTGTTCATTTTAAGTTCGCTTTCATTGTATGATAATTGTTGTTTTGGGTAATTTTTTCATATATAATATTTTGTTTCGCAGTAATTTGTGATAGACATAGACTTTCATTTTAAGAAATAAATTAAATAATTAATTTTAAATTGATGTGTTTTGATAATATTGCTGGGAAGTGTATATAAATATATATATATATATATATATATATATATATATATATATATAATTAAGTGCCTTAATAATACATAAAGGAATAGCATCATACATCATACATATTTAAAGTTTTCCACACTTTATCTTTTGAGGTACAAATCTGCGGGCTCTATAGTTTAATATATAGTGATGGTATTGTAATTACTAGTATCTCAATTTGAATTAAAAATATTTATTAGTAAATGCTGCCATCTAGTAGAGAATTATAAAACTGAAAATTTGTTACGGTTGCTTATAAAAGAAATAGATGTCGTTGTCACTAAATTAAGTAATAGTATAATTGAGTAATAATCTTAATATCTATTGCAAATATGGATGAAATAATTAAATTATAAAGCAGTAAAGTTTCAACTATTTCCGCTCAGTGATTTTGGCGTAGTTTGCGTACATACAAGGCCTAGTTAGAATTAACTACAAATGTTTATCTGGAAAATACAGGATGACGTTAAAATTTTAAAAACAATCACTGGACAAAAAATATAAATTGTTATGCATATGTGCATTCTTATATAACTTTTAGCGTATTTTTAATTTTTATTTTTCTAAGTTTATCTTATCACCAGATCAATCAAAAGGTTAAGATATTTATTTGCTCCCCAATTCATTTTCAACAATTTGAATTAATTAGTTTCGTTAACAAATAAAGAAGATTTTTTCACTTTCTTTCGGCAAATATTCATTAAATATCTTTTTTACGCTGACAATATCCAAATCAAGTAAAATGCTTTTAAATAATGTAGTAGCTTCCACATTTCAAGAGCAAATAATACCCACTGCATTTCATACCAGGTTTGTAGTAATTAAATTTCTCTATGTTTTTATCATCATGATGTTATAGTCTTAACTAACCTTCTCTTTTTTTTCCAAATTCATCACTCTGCAACATATTTGTTTTAAGATGAGTTTTATGCTTCGGAATAGGAATATTTATTTCATATTTTTACATTAACTAGATAATTTGATATTATTTCTATCAGAAATTCTAATATGATATATAACTTTATATTAAAAATATATTATGATGTAAAAATTTTACCAATTTTCAGTAATCTAAATTAAGAAGTAGGTTTAAGAATATTAGCATGTTAGTCATTTAACAGTAATAATTGAAATTTAATTGAGAATCGGAAAAAATTAAAAACAATTTAAAAATATCCTCCATCTTGTATTTAAAGCAATATGGTGAAAATTTTACTTTTAATAAGCACAGAACATAATTCTTTTATGTATATATATATGTATGTATATATATATATATATATATATATATATATATATATATACACATATATATATATATATATATATATACATATATATATAAATATAAATATATGAATTTAACATTAAATTTAAATTATCAATATGTGTTTGGAATTATATTTAGAAATTTCGGTGTTAGAATTAGGTATTGTAGTACAAAGATCAAATATTTGTCGTTCAAGAAAATTTTTCGTTTTTTACTTTAAAAACTAAGCTGTTAATTGCTTTAGTTTAATTTTGAATTAAATTATTGAGAAAAAACTGGTCAAGTCCGAGTCGGAATAACACACGAAAGATTCCGTAGCCCCATAAATATTAAACTTATTAGTTTATCAGAAATTGTGAAAAGTGAAAATCAGTACGGAAAAAAGTCCATATCCCAAAAACTACACAATATATCTTATTCTAACCAATTTTCGTTGAATGTTCATTTTAGGTTTTATTACATTAATTTTTCAGAAAGGTTAGAGGGCTGGGATACACTTTCCAAGATTTTAAACGCGCATATCTCAATAACTTTAGACTTAAATAAAAAAAATATTTTGGAACCTGCACATCATTTTAAGACCTACATATCGGTACTCCATACGCCTATATGCGCTGGATTTTTTTTCATCCCCCAGTTCATGTATGAAGTGCCTACTCCAATAATATAATTTTTTCATAAATCGACTATATCGTTGTAAAGCGGTTGTTAGAAGACACTTTCCATCCATAATTCATCTATTTAGTGCCTGAGTATAATGGTTTTAGATACAAATAGACAGATAGATGGACAGGACAATGATGGACAATTATATGGTTTCCAACTAAGGAACCCTAAAAATCGACGAAAATTTAAATCATGTCCAACAAAATTTATGAAAGAAAAGGAAGTAACCATACAGTATATTCAAAATTATTGCACTGTCTTCTAATATATCACACAATACAAACGGAACTCTCTGAATAATATGTTGTTGAATGCGAGAAAAGAGAGTGAATAATCTGTCTCTGTTCATATCTGACTCCCATATTGATGACTTCATTAAGGCGACGCTGGGACGTCTCGCTTACAGTATCATTATGCTCAATAAAAGGGCACACTCGGCAATAACCAACTTCCAGATATTTGCTTCCATTAAACTCATGAGTCCCTCAAGCTTTATTGAACCTCACATCGTTTGGTCTTTGCGTCGTTGTCATAACACTACGGTTCGCATTTCGTTGTATTCCTAAGAACGGAAAAAATGTTCACGTCAACCAAGAATACTTTTCACCATAACGTTTATATTGCTTTCCAAAAGAGAGAATAGCAGTATATATGACCGTCCTTATTTATATCTTAACTTGTGAAATTAAAGTCAGCTATAATCATTGTATTGCTTTTCTCAATACCCTTTCTTACACATGCTATATCACTAATATGATGTTTTTTTTCACAACAATTCTAAGTTCTTTATGGTGTTTTAGATAAAAAAAATAATGCCGTAACTTATTTGCAACAATTTGAAAAGTTTCAGTATGAAAGAGTCGAAAAAGTAACGGTTCCAAAATCACGCATTTTGCTTATTTCTGGATGAAGATATAAGAAACATTAGTTACCGCTACACAGAGAACAAAACGATGTTTTCAATAATGGTAAAAAATTAACATAGAAAAAAAAATACCACATCTGTCAAAATGGGTAAAATTCCATTGGAAACGGTGGCAAAATTTTGAATTTATGTCAAATGGACGTACAGAAATATAGAGAAATATTGTCACAAACAAAAAATTAATTACTTTCCGGGCTTCAATAATATAACATAAATCTAACCTGTGTAAAATATATATCTGATAGTATATATTTACCATTTTACGTAAAAACTAAGGATAAATAATATTTAATACCGTTGTTAGTAATAGTTGAATTACATCCTTCAAATAATATATGAGAGCCGAAGTATTCATTTATTAAAATAATATATGAGAGCCGAAGTCTTCATGTATTAAATATTTAGTGATAGTTCAATTACATCCTTCAAATAATATATGAGAGCCGAAGTATTCATGTATTAAATATTTAGTGATAGTTCAATTACATCCTTCAAATAATATATGAGAGCCGAAGTATTCATTTATTAAAATAATATATGAGAGCCGAAGTCTTCATGTATTAAATATTTAGTGATAGTTCAATTACATCCTTCAAATAATATATGAGAGCCGAAGTATTCATTTATTAAAATAATATATGAGAGCCGAAGTATTCATGTATTAAATAGTTAGTGATAGTTCAATTACATCCTTCAAATAATATATGAGAGCCGAAGTATTCATTTAAATAAACACAAATTACAATCCTCGACTTTGTTTTTTTCACGCGTTGAACTGAATATACTGTCAGTATTATGTACAAAATAAACTTAAATGCCCGTCGTATTCAGTTTCAATATTTCAAGCTAAATTTACAAAACTTTAATATTGTATTACTATGATAATGTGGGAGATACCGTGAATACAATTTTTTAGAAAATTACTATCTTTATTTGATTTTTATAAATTCACGAAAGTACGCCTTGGCACTAAAATAAAAACTAATTATCACAGAAAGCAACCAGTAAATATTAACCAAAGCAGTGATATGAAAACACTTTCCAATAAAATCAATTAGTGAATAATCTGTAACAATTATAATTCCGTTAACCCTGAAGCCTAATTGCGGGGATAATCGGCGATGTGGATGCATCGCACTTCCGGTATGACCGGGAATGAAGGCCACTTCCTTCCATGATTTATGGCCTCGTGTCGGTTTACATATACTCTACTATCCACCTGCAGGCGATGAATTGATGAACGTATTTATTTTGCTTCGGATGATAGTATTTTCAGCACATCCTTTATTTACGTTTCTCAAAATGTTGCTTGTTTATTTTTATGACAGTCGCTTAATACTGCCACTTTACGAAAATATTTGTTAACAAATAATATGAATTTTTAAATATTTTTTTCTCTGTACTATGGTTAACGATACTTTTGTATTTGTTGAAATTATATGCACAGGAATTTAAGGGTGTAATAAATATTACAATATTATCTACATGACAATATTCAACATTGTTTATATGAGAATATTCAAGGATATGTTTAAATCTTTTAAAAATAATTATGTAATTGGAAAAATTATCATATATTTATTTAAAAACTACAATTCTATAAAATTTGAATTTTGACAACCATATAACGTATTCTCTTTTTACATCGCAAACAAATAATACTGAAAATAGTAGCAATTATTTTTATCAATTTTATATATTTTCCGTTGTCTTGTTCGAATAATCTTTTTTATATTTTCATATAACTTGCAAAAATATAGACTACTAGTTTAAACGATAATATTCGCCAGCGATATAAGATATATTCTGGAACTTTTGGAATCATGCTAAACGGATGGATTAAATAATGACTTATCCATTTTCGATTAACACAATTGAAACTTAGACATTCAAAATTTAAGTAACTTCAAATTGTATATTCACTGCTTATTTGAAAAGAACATAGCACCCTTCGAAAGTATAAGACTTATTGTAAAAATGCCGTCTCTTTAGGAATCCGTATCTCAAAATTAAAAAAGAACTATACGATCTCTCATTGGGTCGACCGTTGTTTTTAAATACTTTTTCTTAGAAGCAATTTTACATAGAATACAATTTTACATCGTAATAAATCATCCTAATTCGCCCATATTTCAATAATTGATACTCACAACTATTTAGACAAAAACTGTTGAATTGAGTAATTGAAAAATGTTGTTTTTAAATTTAAATATCACGTAACATATTTCTTGAAAGATCAAATTGTAATGGTTGTGTAGAATTTTTTTTCAAAATTAGTGTGTGATATAGTCTTGGAGGTATTTTTCATGATTTTTCTTTTCTCAGAAACCGTTTAGCTCAGAAGCTTGAAACTTTATGTAGTATAAAACCTATTAACTCGCATATCTATAATGTGGAAATATTAGAGGGGAGAAATAAAGTAATCATACGTATAAGGTTCCGTACCTCAGCGTGAAAAATTCTCAATGTCTGTCAGTTTGTTTACTGCAGCTGGATTTCTTAGAAACTATGCGAGTTTGAAACTTAACATAATAATACCCATTATTAGGCCCTATATTATTCACAAGCCTAATTTTTAATATATATATGTATATTTATATATATATATACATATATTTATATACATATATATATATATATATATAACTATAATTTAGGTTGTGAAAAATTAATATTTGTAAACAGTTTAATAGAAATATTATGTACCATCAAATCTTTATAAGTGCCTAAATTTATACGGAATTCTCACACCATAAGTTCTGCTCATGTTTGGAAAGTTTTTTTTTATTTTCTATCTCTCCTATAAATTTAAGGGCTACAATTATGATCTTTTATGAAAAATGTATAATTTTCGATATAATTGCAATAATATAATAATAAGTTCTTTTTTAAACACAATTGTTTTTATATATAGTGTGAAATATGTATAATTTTCTATATAATTGCAATAATCTAATATCTGTTTTTTTTCAACCCAACAAGTTTTATGACCAATATTAAAGGGTATAATCAAGCGTACATAATAAAATACCTTATTGCTACTTGTTATTACTTATAGTCAATTTTTGTCTAGTTTTACTGGGATATATAGAGATATTCATGAAAGTATATCAAAATCGAGTCAGACAATTTGTCATCAGAGAAAATTACGTTACTCACTCCGTCTGACAATTTCTCACTTAATCCTTAAATTGCCACACGAGGCTCATTTCTTAGAAAGGACACGTGGCTGATCCTTTATCGGCGTTACCACTCTAGATTGGGAAACCCAATATTAAGTATGTATATGTCATCGTGACAACGGTATACCATTTCAACATTTTCATTAATGTAATTTTAGATGCCCTTTTAAAGTTAAAACTCTATTCATTTCTTGGATGGAAATTGTAAAATAAAATCAATGATTTCTATACCTTATAATTCAAATAGAAAAATTTATTAATTTTTTGCTGTGATTTAAAATGTACGTCTGGCAAACTTGTTGCTATTTTTCAAAAATTTATAGCAAATTCTATTGAAAAAAGCACTTCAACAAAATTTGCCATAAATTTTCCTAATCTAAATTGTTCCAGTCAAAAAAGTTACAATGTATTTACATTGTTAAAAAATATAATAATATGTGATAATATCAAATTATGAAATTTAAAATTTATGAAACAAAAACGGTGAGCCGTATTGAAACGCCTGGCAGATTTTAAATATAATTTTTTTTATTTATTTTTATGTTGAAATATTTTTATTCGAACGAACTGAAAGCGAAAAAGCAAACATTCATGTAGTTATTAAAAGAATATTATTTCATTTTTATAAATTAATTTATCATGAAAATATTCCTTCATTTAATTTTATAATATAGCATTATTAGCCGACAAGATACAAGATAAGTCGGAAAGAGCCAAAAAGAAACGAAGCCGGTCGAATGGCAAGACGCGACACATCAGATCAGATCAGAACTTTTTAACTCCCATACAAACGAGCAATGAGATATTTCACACAAAAATCATGTTATTTCGTATACATTTATTGTTTTGTGTAATTTTAATTTAGAGTTAATTAAAGTGACTAGGGACCTTTAATGTCATTATATTTCACATATTGTCTACACGATGCTTAAAAATTTTAATTTGTTATTATTTGTATCTGTATTTTCCCCATGTGAAATAACAAATTTATTTTTACTTTCTAAATTTTTTTTTAATAACAGGTACAATTTTTTTCAACGTGTCATTATTAATAATTCATTATCATTAAAGTGTCATTATTAATAATTATAAGCATTTGCGTATTTACAACATTAATGGTCTCCATAAGTTAATGAGAAAATTAAAATAATTTTCCAATTAAATATCTTCATTCCAAATATAAAATAATTTTAAACGACACGATATTTATATTTTAATTGAAAGCCACAAACATCTAAGATTTTAACAATATGTTTTAAAAATTAGTACTTAAACTTGTCTTCAAAATTCAGTTATTTTATATTTCAGAAGCACTAAAATAAAAATTAAGCATACGTACAATAATATTATTAAACTGTGTATATTTATATACTTCGTGTATAATTATAATTATTAGAAGTCGGTTTAATTTTTTTTCAAAAACTTTTATGTTTCCGTTTTCAGTGCCTGTTGTACCTTAATTTACACAGAATGTCACGAGCTCGTGCAGAATTGAACAATATGTCGTTTATTGCAATCATAACATAAATTTGGGGTATTATTTGCATATAAATACATTTAAACGCGATTATCGCAAAATTATAAGATCTAGTTTAATCGCAAATGGGATAGGCAAAATGTATTTCTCTGCGTTTTTGTAGTACATTTTTAAAAATTTATAACTAAAAGCGAAGACAAAATATATTTGGGAGCCTTATTTTTAGCTCTTTCTAACGACACCGCACAGTACATATGGAATTATAAAGAAAAATCCGGGAACTCAATTAGCTGAAAAAGAACTTTTAGAGTATTGTTTATGTGTATTAGCTCTTTATTACTATGCCAAATTTCAAGTCTCTACGTCAAGTGGTTTCTGAGAAAAAAACTTTTTTAATCGACAGATGATCAGATATTTTAGTGATCAAAAAGTAATAAAAATACTGTATTAAAATGTTTAAAAGAATATTTGAACTTACTTAACGAGAAAGAGAAGAGAAAAAGCCAAAAACACAGGAAAAATAAATCCATTACCGTTTTTATCAACATGAATATAAGCGAAGTCGCGGGAAAACTATATCACTCTTTCAACAAGTCTGGCTATTTTTTGGATTCAAATACAAAGAGATATATGATAAAAAAAAAGATTTGATGTTCTCGTATTATTCCTCCTTTATTATTGAATTAATTTAAGTAGAATTTTTTTAAAGGATGTAAAGTCAATTTAAAAATATTGTCAAATTCTTATGCTACTGTCATTAATATGTTGCCTATTTCTTTCTAAATTATGACAATTTCAAACTATACACAACCTGTTACCAAACGGTGAAAAAATATTTAATGCACTTTTAAGCTTTATATACAAGGAAGAATGTTTATATTTCTATAAATCGGAAATGAAGTAAAAAGGCGATACGATGTGAAGACATTTCTACTTAAGTTGAAAAAGAAATAAATTTTTGAGAAGAAACTGTTGTCCAGCTAGATTTTATATTTCCTATCTTATTGGTTTATTCATTTTATTGCGTCTAAAGTCGATAGAAAAACATTTGGGCTTGTAGAAATTTACACGAATCAAAATTTGTGATCAATTCTTACGGCGAAGCCCATTTAATGTTCGTTAATAAAATACATAAAATTATTTTAATTTTTCAAGCCCTTCAAAGAAAAATATGATACAATGAATTATTTCTAATAAAATTTACTTAATGTGTTTTACTTTTTTGGCAAGTCTAACAATTAATGTGAAATATTTTAATATAATACGTAAATAACGCAGAGAAATTTATTCGCTTTCTACAAATATATACTGCAATATTTGCAACTAAGCACTCCGATCATATTATACTTTTTAGTACACGGTATAATGATACCATGGTTATTAGAAGTCGGTTTAATTTTTTTGGTGAAAACTTTTATTTTTCCGTTTTCAGTGCCTGCGATACCTTATTTTACCCATGATGTCACGAACTTATGCCGAATTCAGCAATGTCTTAGTTATAGCAATATAAACAGAATTTTTTGGATATTAATTGCACCTAAATATATTCAAATATTTGCATTCATACATATAAATTACGTTCCCTCCCTCCTCCTTCCTTTGTCTTCACCAAAGTCGATTATTATCTATATATAGTGGCTATTAATAAACCTATTTGGTTCATGCCTTTGTACCTACCTCTATAATAATTAATTGTTTATACTCTCACTTTCTTGATTGTATTATGATAAGATAAACGATTCAAACTGGATGAGTATGTTCCGAAGATTTCTGTCACCTTTAGTAATGTAGAGGTATGTGATCATAAATTAGATTGACTTGGCGATACATTTTTGCAGTCTAGGGAATTAATTTTTGCTATGAAAAGGCTAGCCCGAATTTTGTAAAATATACTGGTAAAAATTACAAGAGTTGAAATGGCTGGTGTTAGTACAGCCAACTTATTGATCCTATATTGTATTATCTTAATAACATTTCTTCGGGACTCTGAATAATTATTTATATAATAAAAATCAACAACAGGCAAGACCTTCAAAAAACTTAAAAAGCGATAATTTTTTTAGATATAAGCCAATAGATTTTTCCGCTGAAATATGTCGGTTCTATCTAGCAGAAAACGATAAATCAAAGACAAATATTAACAATTTAATTTCTATCTGATAATTACATAAAAAAATATTAAAATTAACTAGAATTAGAAACTTTTTAGCCAACTTTATTGATCGTGTGAAATTAATTTTGTGTGTATTTTTTTGGAGTTTAATAAGTAATTCAGTAAATTTTAGTGTCGCTACTTCGAATATCTTATTTAGTTTTATGAAAGAGCTTTATTTATAATAAAAATAATACATTATAAACAAAAAATATAAACATGCAGTCATTTTTTGAGAGTAACGACGAAAAAAAAAATCATAATTGTGCACCAAACAATTTCCCTTTGTGCTCATTTTCATATCACTTGTAGTATTTGTGTTACACCATTTGATCGATGTTACAAATCTAAATAACTGTCTTCGAAAGACAGATTTTAGACTTATGCGCTTGCCTTTTAATACATTCAATGCCATTTTCCGTGGACTCTAAACAATTATCAATATTGTAGCCAATTAAGTTTATCTATTAATATGTGACTCTCGTCTTATAAAGAGTTGTTCCATTACAAAACAATCATTTTTTCAATTACCATTCAACAGCGGTCAGTACTGAGGTATATTATATGTAATTCTATATTTTGCATTAGAATAAAAATAGCACACAACAACTCAGAATTTCTTAATAATTTGGATATAAACTGCAGTGATAGCATATGTATTAAGTTTTTTGCATCAGGCTTTCACATTTTCGAAGTTAAATAGCAAAATTTACATTTAAACAGGTGCAATCAATACCAATTCGCACTTATATCACTGTTCAAATTTACGTACAGCGTGCAGAGTATTTTCGGCTCATGAACAATATTTTATGAAAGCAATTAAAAATTAAAATAATGTACACTGTACAGATTTCGGAGGTAAACCAACGCCAATAAGAATCCCGTTATTCTATTCATATGTCTATATCTTTCATCACCTTTCGTACTTTTATAATAAAATTATTATATAGATAGATCTAGCTACTGTGTTAATTTGTAAAATTTGTAATGGTATGTAATTTATAAGGTATCAATTCGCGAAAAGTTTAATAAAAAAAGTATACTTTTTAACATAGATTAGAAAACAATATTATTTTTATTATTTTGATGTGATCTTTGGAAAATGCTATTTTTTAGGTTAAATTAATAACAATAAAAATATTTTTGACCTAATATACCTAAAGGTATTACTGATATGACGTAACTAAAACTTTGCATTAACATCTTTCACGGCATCGTTCAAGTTTCTTTAAGGTGGATAAATTTGTCTCTAATTCAATGACACCATCGCATTCTCAATCTATAAATAATAATTTTTATTAAACAATTATATTAAAGAAATAATTCTATTTTTCCGGATAAAGGTGTAAATTACATATTATAATAGATCGAATCATAGACTGTGTTCGTACAAGTTTTTTAAAAGTCGCGCATCCCAGATTTAATAGCGATTCGTTGCTTGGTCTGTAGTCTATAAGACGGTTTCTTTCAAATATTCTATTGCAACAACAAAAATTGTATATTATTTTACGTCGAAATACGTTACGTTATTATATATTTTCAAATTCATAGCATTTTTATTTAAACTAATCTTATTTAGTTATCTAAAGAGATCCTGTGACTGATCATCTAGCCTTAGTGTGACCAAATAACCGCTATTACTGATCTTCCTGTAGCAACCGCTCTGGGGGAAGATGTAAACCGAAAAAAGTAGAGGAAGCTTGTAAATAAAGCCACGAAAGCCTTTCAAGGACTCAACTTTTAAAAATGAAGAAGTCGGTCAAGTTGAAGAGCAATGATCTTTAGCTTATTACGCCCTTACTTATATGCATATTAAATAAATACGTGTAGCAGCTGAAGACAACATTTATTGCACAAATTGAAAAAAAAAAAATTCATTCAGAGTTTCATTTTAAATGAAATTACGAGATAATTTCTGTCTTTTTAAGTCAATCTCCGTTCGTAAGAATCAATCAATCCTCATAGTAAATACTAACCCGAACCATGTACAATAAATCATCGCTTTGATTAAATTTTCATCGCAATATGATTAAATTTTTGGACACAAACGAAAAGATAATTCATTATATTTTAACTTCAATATTCTTTAAATATTAAATAAATCAATAAAAGGACAAATATTTCCACACAATATCATGGAATTTTCTTATAAATATCTGGTAAATTGTTAAAAATATCATCGACATATCCATTCCATTCCGCAGCCACGTTAGTGCCACACGTGCCAGCAGCAATCCCCAACCGCGGCAGCCGCAGGTGTAACGAGACGAATTTTATAAATATCCTTAAAGAGAACCGAAGGGGAAATTATTCGGATCACGTAATCCATGTTATCGAAAGTACCAATTGAAACCTCGCGCATGAGAACACGTCATATCTCCATTTTGGCGCAGATACGTTGCCAATGCGAAAAGCAGACTCAGCTTGAAGATTGAGTCTGTGGAAAGTAAAGTTTGGAGATATCTAGAAGCATAAAATATAACATATATAGTAATTTTTTTACTATTTTTACAGTTTATTATGTGATATGATTTACATTATATTCCGTAATAATACTTACAAAACGAAAAAGGAACTAATAAGAACGTCACTAAAAGGCAGTAATAAGGATAATTAAAAAAGAATGCAAATGATAAAAATAGTATTGAAAAGGTGTATATTAAACTTTAGAAGGACCAAGATGATGCATAAGAAGCATTTTCAATTGGGTGTATAAAATGAATATTAAAAGAACGTCACTAAAAAGCAGTGATAATGATAATTCAAAAAGAATGCAATGAAAAAACTAAAAGAGAAAAATAAATATTACTAATTTTTGTTTAAAAAATTCGCCTGTATTTTCATAACCCTTCGGCGCAAATTTAGAATTATTGCTTATTTAAATGATAAAAAATTGTATTGAAAAGGTGTATATTAAACTTTAGAAAGACCAAGATGATGCATAAGAAGCATTTTCAATTGGGTGTATAAAATGAATATTCAGTTCGGAGAGGTAGCTAAGAATAAGTTTTGGAACTATGTCTCGATTGTCGAGTAGAGACTATTTAAACATTTAGTAACAGGGTTAAACATTTATGGTGTGATTAAGTTTATTTATAAATGACTTTAGTACCATAGGATACGTTGTAAATTTTAGTTCACTTGTCCGTATTAATTCGCAGGACCACGAATCTAAACTCTGCAATCACTAATTTCCATCTGAAACCATGCCCTTACCAGCGCTTAGAACCCAAAATGCAAAGGCGCCCGTCCTTTTATTGATACTATATTATTACTCTTGCTAGTACATACATATTTGGAAAATATTTTATGATATTGATATTAGATCATATGAAGATTATTATTGGATTTTTTTCTAGAGAGGCGAAAGTTAGACATTATTAATTCCTTCAAATTAATCACATTGTTTTCATTAGTTTGACGTAAGCCCTGTTGGAAATAATAAAGACGTGGAAATCATATTCCCTTTTCCAGAATGGTAAGTAACTTTAAAAATAAATATTCCGTTTTTGCAGTATAATTAAAATAATATATATTAAAACGTCGTCAACAAATTTCCAGTATTTTATAAACGGAAAATATCCTACATTATTTCTTTTCTAAAAGTTTCCATCCTAGTATTTTCCAGAATTAACTATTTCGATATGTGCATACAAATATGATTTATATCTATACTGTATCAAGTTTCTACATCAATGAGTTCTGAGTAAAACACAGACAAACGGACGCTCACGCTTAGACTTCACATTCTGTTTTCTCTACTTGAGGTGCACACATTAAAAAAAAAAATTTTAGTTTAGCTGTCTATAAATATACATGTCTTATACTTTGAAATCACTGAGATAATTATAACTGATGTCAATGAGATAATTCCAAAATATTCATAAAAAATTGTATAATTTAAAACTAGTTAATATATTATATTTATTGGACTGTAGAAATATATAATATTTACTTTTGTGCATTTGTCTTTAGGCAATATCATCATATGTTTTAAATATGCGTAAATATGCGTAGGCATATTTAAAATATTAAAACATATCATTATATGTTTTAATATTTTAAATATGCGTACAGCTTAACCAATGCAATCTTGCATAGATTACATTCTGTATTCTTTATTTCCCTTTTCATGTGCTACATTTTCCTCTTAACTTGATTATCTTATACAGAGGTAATCTAAGGCAACACCGTATACGTAAACACCTTGACAAAATATGCTACTAGATTATTGAAATAACTGACTTCCAAATATATCTGTTCAAGTTTACCTGAAATTTGTTTATGGTATTTATATTTCTTATTTTAATGCCCTTCATGTTCTTTTTCTGATAGCAAATGGATTTTACATATGTTTGTTATCAAAATTAGTTTACATGAAAATTTAAGAAATACAAATCAATTAATAAATACATTAGTAAAAATACATAATAAAAACCAGCGGGCAAAATTTTCCCCGACAATGGATATTATAATTTTTTTTAAATTGACGAGTCAGTTTGAAAGGTTTCATGTTCATTGAGTAATATGTAAGCTTGTTAAAAAATGGATAATAAAAAAAAAATATTCCCACTGGACTTGGCTAGCCACGACCAACTGTCATTTTTTTATATCTTTTTGTGCAAAAGCACTGAATGTATACTGAAATTTAATGTGTAATGTTACGTGCATAGAATTGTTTTTATTGCATATTACCTATGAATTCATCAAAGTAGAGATATATTTTCAAATTATATCCCTTTAAACATTTATAATCCTATTAATTACAAAAAATTAATAACAAATCACCAATTAAAATAAATAACAATGTATCAAACGTTTTTTTATATATGTTACTGAAGACGATCTATTTAATTGATCATGGAGAATTTATCATTATAATTTTTCACTGAGATACAAAGTCTTTCATTTCATTGTTCCTAACCGATATATTTACGTCACGTATTACCTCACAGGAGATTAGAGCATAAGACTATGAGGCATTCCACATAGTCTTATGCTAGCATCCTAATATTTATTATTAGGATATATAGGTTTAGAATCCTAATTAGTATTAGAGGCTTCAGAAGAATATTATCTATAAGGTATAGTTATTATATTGTTAAAATTAAATCTAAATGAGGGACAGGAGTATTAAAAGGAAAAGAAAGAATTATTATAGAAACAAGTGTAATTAGAATAATAATACTTTATTCAATGAAGAAAACTATTTGATTTTAGTTAAATCAGGTGTACGTAAAAATATACTTTAATAATAGCAAAATAAATTTAAATTAAATTAAAGGAACATTTATCACTTACACAGATTCATTATGCTGAGATTTTAATTCATAGTTCTATGAGGTTTTCTTTCAGATGAATTGAAGTTGTTTAAACGTAAATAGCGATTAAATTCAAATTTTGGTTATTAATTTCGCATAGTTCTATGATGTTTTCTTTCAGATGAATTGAAGTTATTTAAACGTAAATAGCGATTAAATTCAAATTTTGGCTATTAATTTCGCATAGTTCTATGAAGTTTTCTTTCAGATGAATTGAAGTTGTTTAAACGTAAATAGCGATTAAATTCAAATTTTGGTTATTAATTTCGCATAGTTCTATGAAGTTTTCTTTCAGATGAATTGAAGTTGTTTAAACGTAAATAGCGATTAAATTCAAATTTTGGTTATTAATTTCGCATAGTTCTATAAGGTTTTTTTTCAGATGAATTGAAGTTGTTTAAACGTAAATAGTGATTAAATTCAAATTTTGGTTATTAATTTCGCATAGTTCTATGAAGTTTTCTTTCAGATGAATTGAAGTTGTTTAAACGTAAATAGTGATTAAATTCATATTTTGGTTATTAATTTCGCAAAAAATGTTATTTCTTTATTTAGATGCTTCTTTACGAAAACGACACATTTGTAAACAGTCAGTAATCTCACTTTAAATGCATTTTTATTGTATTTAGGTAGATTTAGGTCATGGTGATAAAACTCAGACGGTCTATTATGATTATGTGTAATTTCGTAGTGACAAAAGTTATATAGAATCTTCAACTCTTTTAGTTCAGTCATGAATATATGTATTTTAAAACAAGGTATTATATTTTTTTATTCCCCCTTAATTACCTACAATAGGTACTTAAAAGGAGTTAGAAGAATTTTTCTTGCATGAAAAGGTTGTCTTTAAATTCTGTCCATTCATTTCCTTAATGCTGGATTTTTATTATTTTCTCCTTTAATTTCAAAGCACTTCTTAATTGACCAACCTCTCATATTGCTTCCATGGGCACGATTACTCAAGTTTACTACTGAGTGTGAAAGCAAACAAGAATTGAGACAACTCTGCTTTGGATGGAGTGGCGAATACTTGCAACACAACGAGTGGCGACGGCGGCATTATTTACTAAGTGGCGATGATCTGATGTCTTAAAGAAAGATAATATGCCTATATTTAAATGGAGAATAGAAAGAGCATATTGCTTCCATGGACACCATTACTCAAGTTTCCTACTGAGTGTGAACGAAAACAAGAATTGAGACAACTCTGCTTCGGATGGAGTGGCAAATACTTGGCGCAATTGCAGCAAAACAGCGAGTGGCGACGGCGGCATTATTTACTAAGTGGGGATCATCTGATGTCCTAACGAAAGATACTATGCCTCCATTTAAATGTAGAAAAAAAAACAGTTAGGTTGTTTCTTCCACCTGCTGGGTGCAAAAGATATTTGCACCACTATATAGGACATAGGAACCATGGCATAGGTACCAACGGGAGAGGAAGCCAATTAGTGCGTATACAACACAGGGTCTCTTTATTAAAATAGTTCTAACTCACTTTACTTACAATCTTTATTTCTAACTAGAAATAGGCTACCATGTACCGCGATTTAATACAACCGAATCTTTAACCCTAAACATACCTCACGTAAATTTTGATTATTTTACGTTGCTATATAATTGACATGTTGGTACAAATGCTTTTTTTGTGTTTTTTTCTCATTGCATATTAAATAAATATTTGCAAGGGAAAGCTGAAAAACAAAGAAATTAGCCATAAGAAACAGAAAGAGGTGTTGCAAAAGACGGAGACCGAGAACAGTCGCCGAGCAAGAAAAAGGAATATTGTTTTAAAAGTAAAGTTGTTGTGTTTCCAACTTAAAATTATTTTGACATAGTGCTTGAACACTTTAATCTCTCCCTTTTACTCATTCAAAAGTAATAGATTTTTGTAACAAAAACTTAGTGAAAATCGTCAAGATATATGAACACAAGTGAAAAAATCAAACTCTTAGCTAATTGAAAAATATTGTACACACTGTCAACATTAAAACTCAAAACAACACTAAAGTTTTTATCAATATAAAGTATTGTTGAATAGTAAAGCATTAAATGGAAGTGAAATTTATACATAACTTTTCTTATTATTTTATACTAATTCCCCCACTAATTCAATGTACACAGAACGCTTTATTTTGAACACCACTCTGCTAATTGTGTTATGAAAATAAATACTTATTTTGTTATCATTTTCCCTGAGTATATCTTTTGTAACCGCAATTATCTGATGTAATTGTGTTTTGCTACGGACTGCAGTCCGATTATCTCGTTGCGCCTTTGTATTACAACAGTTTTATTTGGATAATGAATGCAAAGGAAACAATTTACCTTCTGAATTAAATTGTAACTTTAACTTACATTTTTAACAGGCTACATGTTTTTTCGTATGTTATAAAATTTAATGTTAAGAAAACTTAATACGATTGTATTTTAGTTAGATATAGTTGGATTAATGTGCAGAAATTTTTTTGGAAAATGTTTGCAATAAACGAATTTTGCCATATCCGAGCATGTTGTATGAAAACGAATGTATAATTTAGATGGTAAAGAAATATTTTAAGCGTTTAATCTTAAAAACTTCTAAGTACATGTATATTTTAAAGTAAGTCTTTAATAAAACATGTGTTTTTTTTTTACAATAAAGCCTAATTTAAGTAATTATTGGTTCTACAGGAAAAATAAATTACGGACATCAATACTGAAAATAATTCAAGACACTAAACTCGAATTGTTTAATGATAGTGACTTTTCTACTATATGCGCAAGTAAATAAACTTTATCGCCAAAACAAATATTTATGTCTGGCACACTCAACATATTATTCATTGAATATATATATATATATATATATATATATATATATTTGTCTTATTTACAAATATCGCAAAATTTTTATTAAGTGGCACTTTTCGCTTACAGATACTTTTAAAATGAATGCTGTATATTTCTATGCAAATTAGTAAATATATCACATCTAATATTTTATTTACTGTAATATTTTTATTCCTTCCTTTATTTACTGAATCTTTATATTATTTCTTACTGAATATTAGAATACTGAATAGATTCATAAAGGGCCTGTAATTTATAATTTGTGAAAGCATATTTCTAAATGGAATATTTTGCACACATTTCGTAATGTTTTATTACATTAACAAAAATTACATTAATGTCCAATATCAACAACAGTTAAAAGATGTTTATAAATCATTGCAGGTATGTGTGTTAAACTTATAGTTTAAGAAAATACGGTAATTACAGACAGATTTAGGTTTCATTTTTACGAATCAAATTTCAAAACAAAAAAGTTCTATTTTAGTTTATTAATATAAGCTCAGTTTAAATGGAATCGCGAAATTCTGTGGAATTTCCTCTTTTCCGCGCCAATCGTATCGCGTTCAGTATCCAATATTTGTACGCATAATTTAGAAATATGTGTATACTTTTTGTGTGTTGATTTTTCAAAAAACTAGTTGCCAAGACTGGAACTAACTGCAAACAACTTTGTAATTGAATGTCTGTATTATTATTTTACAGATCCGAGAAATAATACATGTTATGAAATCTTATATTTACACAGTTTATTCCGTGCTTCAACAGTGATTTTTTCAGAAACTGTTGAGAATGATTATATTATAATACTTTAACACTTTTACTCCGTTCGTATTTCTTGAAGAACTTAATTTAATAAGTAGATAAATATTATAAACTTAATTTAATAAATGGTAGAAATATTGTAAAGTAATAGACATTTCATGTATAAAAAGTGACCTGTGTGAATAACAGATTTTTTGTTACACTCTGCATATTTCGGACAAATTTTTTCGATATTCGATATAAATGATCGGTCAAGAAGTAGGAAAATTTTCGAAAATTATCGACTTCAGAATGATTTTGATACCATATTTAATTTGAGGAAATTTCCTGAAAGGTAAGCACATGTCTTCTGTTTAAAGAAAAACTTTATTGAAAATGTATTGCTTACATAACTTACATTTGATACCTCGCTCGAAAGTGTTAAAAATAGATTCTGTTCCTCGAATAATATACTCAAAGTATAAATATTTTTGGAAAACAATAGTTTATCATTTTATATTTTCTTGATAGATCAACCTACTTTAAGAACTGATAAATACAGTGATAATAACACGTTTCGTTTTCTAATTTTTTTACGGATTATCAAAACTATATCGATCATCGATACTGCTTGAACATCTCTACACGCAAGGTGCATCGTAGCGTCGCGCGTCCGCGATCCTTGTGACGACTTCCTGTCCTCACTTGAGGTGTGCGGGCGCGGCACGGAAAAAATTGACGATCGATAAATAAAGGAACGACGGCCGAGTATCCAACGGCTTGTTCGTGATCTTGTCATTTGCTCCTTGCTTGGATGGATGTTATAAATTAATATTTTGTTTAACTTACTAAATCACTTGTGAAGGGAGCCGATGAGAATTATTTTTTTCTCTTATTTTAATTAAACAAACAGCGGAAGAAGTCTACTATACTATGTAATAATACAATAACTATGTAATACAAGCTGAGCGTGAAAAAATCGAAGAAAACGACACGTTTATGACAGAAAAAATTTTCCACATTATTTTTTACTTGGAAATAATATTAATTTTTTTTTCTTTACGATACGACTATAATATACCGTTAGATATCGAGATTACGATATCGTTAGAGCTCTCCATTTACTGTAAAACACATTCACAATGTAAGTGAATAATTGGTAAGATGAATATATCAATATATATATATATATATATATACATATATATATATATATATATATATATATATTATTATATATATATATATATATATATATATATATATATATATATATATATATATATATATATTCTATCACTTTTCTAATTTAACCATATTATATATTTCTCTCTGTTAAAACAATCGTAACAAAACCAAAAATGCAATAAAAAAATCTTTATTAAAATATGCTGATGTGATTTTAGATTTACTTTTGAGGAGAAAAAAATCATCCTAAATGAAACGGTTTTATGGATTTTTACAATGTTTTTATTACGAGTCATTATTTTTGGCATATAATAACTTATTTTTTTTTGGTTTCCATTCTTATGATGAAAACGTTATCATCTCTTCGTATTTGCTTTCTGGTCTCGAACGAGTTTTCTCATGCTAAATGTATAAAATAAATAATATTTAAAATAGAGCCGGTAAAAAAAATAAAGTTAGTATTACAAAATTATTTATAACCAAATCGTTTAAACATATTTTGAAGTAATATTTATGTAGGAATAATTAAATTAATCATCGATATCACACAACACTAAAACTGTCCTTTATCCAACTAATTAATTTCTTTCATGAATTTTCAAATACATGAATAAATATAAAACCATATATGTATCGTCACTAAATTGGAATCGATAAAGAAGGGAGAGAGAAGGACCCAACGTGCGTGTACGTGAAGCAAAATGTAATTTGCAACTGGTGGCATTTTCTAACATCAATCACTCTGTCATTTGACGGGTAGGAGTTATGCAGTTGCTTATGGTATCATAATAATTTAATTGGATTAAAAACAAGTACCGTAAAGCTAATCTTTATTTAAGAGAAAATATTATATATGTAAATATTATAAAAAAGTAAGGCAATTAAGACTTATAATCAAATATATATAATAGATCAACTGTTGCTGGAAATAGTCGAATTTTTTGAATTGCTTTCCCGGAATAAATATATATTGTAATTTTTTAAATTTTAAAAAACGCGTCAAACCATAAATTTAACAAACACATAATTCTAAAAATTTAATCCCATTTTTAGAATTCTGTATCCCAAAAGAAAAAAGGAATCGTCATAGGAACCAGTCGTTGTCAATCTGTCTGTTTAGACCCTTTTTCTCAGGAACGTGTCGAAGTAACAAATCATATTTTCTGAATTAATATTAAATAGTAGTCTACGGTCCCTTGGAGCTATATAAATCAACGTTCAAAGTCAACGCAATAAAAGATACGGTGATTTATTTTAATACTACCATGCAAATCAAAATCTATAGGGTACTTCCCGTAGTCCTAGACTCATGAAAATTTGGCAAGAAGCAAGGTCTTAGAGCACAAGTAAAGAAAAAATCCTTCGTTTGTAGTTATTTCACATAAAAAAAATTTTAATTTCCGCCTGTAATAAGCAATATATTTTCGTTCAAAAAAAATTAAAATTTTGTAAATAGTTTAATAGGAATATCATGCATCATGCATTTATATAAATGTCTAAACGTGTACGGAACCCTCGTAGTTATTTAATTAATAAATTTGCAATTAGATATTATCACAAAAAAATAATTTACTGAAAGAAAATTTAGTCTAAAATATTAACTTGAATGTGGTTCTTAACGACAAATTTATTTTCAAATATTTTCATTAGAATTAAAAAGTACGTAGCACTAAACCTATGTGCTCGCAAAATTTTCCCACTACAGCGTTCCAAAAATCTTATTTCAAGTATAACCTTAGCTCTGACCCCTATATCTATACCAATCCTCGTCCTTTAGTTCCTAGCTCACCCGCTATTTACTGAATGAGATATTTTTATTACACCGAAGAAAGTGCATTTAAAATTTAAAAATATTCCTTCCCCTCTTGTGCGTATAAACAATATTACAGTTTTATTTTGTTACGGTATCATATTAGTGTGTTCAAGAATAATAAAGAGCATGAAGTCATCTTGTTTCATAGCGTCTCCATAGCCGTATTTTGCATTTATCTAATAATTTATTTATTTACGTCGACATATTCTACTTACAACGTATATAAGTTATTGCTATAGTTATTGTCCGTTGGAAAAAAACTACAGCGTATTCAGAAGTTTGTAAGACAAAGTAAAAACAAGGCATGATAAATTAATTTTAAAAATAAAAAAAGGAGATGTGATATATATTACTTATTTTATAAAACTTCAACAATCCCCCATGTTTCATTATTTTTCTTTTGAAGATCTTAGTAAAGTAAAACTTCTTTTTTTTAACATGTAACGGGATTCGTATCATTAACGGACAAACAGTATTTTTTAAAATTTTATCTGTTATCATAGATAAAATTTAATACTTATCATATCATGGACATTAATGTTAAAATTTTAGTTACAGACCATAAATAAAACTGTAATTACATAATATATCTTTTAAATGATGCCTTCTAATCCTACCGATTAATTTAAAGGCTTTTGTTTACAAACAATTTAGAGAAAACTAACTCTTCCCCTTTTTAAACTTCTCACTTTCCTGCGGGCAAAGAAATTTGGCCTGACGCAAAATATTTTAATGTTAGTAATTTAACAGCATGATACATTGTAATGTCTTCTAATTTTATGTAAAATCATCAAATGATGCAATACCGTAAACAACTTTGTTCCCAATACAGTATCGTAATTCTATTTAGCTGAAAACTATAAAGGTGTTGGATTGTTCATTGAATAGAATCTTTCCTAAAATCAATTCAAACCGAGGGCATATTGAGGTCATACGCTTGTACCCGAAGAAAAAAATTGTAACAATTTTTGTGTATTTTTTCAACCTCAATGATCTTTCATGATATAATATTTTTCATATTGACATTAGAGTTTCACCGATTTGTATCCATTGGTTGTTTATTTCAACTCCTATTTTGTGCATTATATGAAATGTTCAAAATCCAAGTATTACCACATAATATTCAGACAAAATTATACTACTGCCTTCAGCAGAAACTCAACTTGGAATATGTGCTAGTGAACAGCATCAACTAAACTATACAAAATATTTAGTAACATAAGTATAAAGAGTCAGAGCACGACGTTTTTGCTGTAAGCAATTAAGAAGTTCTATTGTAAACTTACTGGCTGTAACATAAGTTCTATGTATAAATATGCGGTTCAACAACGCAAGTAAAATGAGCCTAAAATTACCAGTTGGCCGCCAAAAGTTTCATTGTTATTACAGCATCAAGTCATTGATACCATGTATATATAAACAGTTTAGCAGTACGAAGAAAATGAACTGAAATAAATGTCTACTATCAGGTATCAAAAATTTCCATTACGATATTTTTAACTGTACCAATAGGCAGTTTCCACATTATAGATACGAAACATCTAGCAATATGAATAAAATGATTTCAAATACGATTCTGTTATAACATTCCTCGCTGCAGCGTCAAATTAATTTAGAGGAATTAATAACATGGTTTTGTCTTCGTAAATACGTGCAAATACAAAGTTTCAATTAACCATATATAGGCAAGTGATTGAAAGTTTCCAAACATACCATTAACTGTAATTATCCAAACATACCATTAACTGTATATAAAATAACCATACTATTAACTGTAATTGAATAAAAGCTTAAAAGCTCATCAATATGTAATTTTTCTGGCTCTCTAGGTTATTTTAAGATATCTCTCTAATGATATCCCCCTCGTTCGCTTGTGCAAAACTTTTCCACATCTTAAGTGCAGAGTTAAGTATATTCAAATATTTTCATTTATGATAGTTGCAATATTTATACACAAAATCAATAACGATAGAAATTGTGATGCCGTGATAAAAGAATAAAGATACACGACAAGGGAAAACTCACAGGTTCCTTGTTTTATTATGGAATCCTAAAAATGAACACGAATATTCGTATACAAATAATAATTACGTTCACTTAGGAATAAACACTTATATCGTAGTAAATGTTTATTGAAATATTATGGTGAAATTCTATGACGTGTTAAAATTAAATTGTATCATATCGTAAAAAGAAGAAAATGTATCTCAAACTTCTTGGCATGAACTCCGTTGTAAAATGGCACCATAAAATTTTATTGTCTAACAGGTGAGAAGAGAAAAGTACTAGATCAATCATAGCGGACATGTCGCAGATATAACTAGTTTATTATTTATAATGCTACGTTTACGAGTTATAGTGAAAGCTTACTAAAAATAGAAATGAGTCAAATAATTTTCTAAACTTATCTCGGAGCCAGTTTATGTGTAACGAACGTTGGTTTTTGCAATATATATATATATATATATATATTTATATATATATATATATATATATATATATATATTTATATATATATATATATATATATATATATATATATACATATATATATATATTTATATATATATATATATATATATATATATATATATATATATATATATATATATATGTATACAGGTGTCCATTTTACAAGGAATGTACAAACGAAATGTTGATGATGTGAAAATCTTTTAGGCCTAGGATAATAAAATTTATATTACGAAAGAATAAATTTTATTATCCTAGGCCTAAAAGTTTAGAAATTCGATTTTTTTTTAAATTTTTTATTATTGGGTATTATTACTATTTTTGCTTTTCAATTTTCCAAGATCTTTAAGAGAACATTAGCAACATAAAAATTAAACGCTGAAACATGCATTTTTTTAATTACAAAACATGAAGTGATTTTTTAACAATGCTAGTTTAAAAAATGTATGGCAACATTGTGGAACTTTATTTCAAAAACATCTATAATTCACACATTTTCCAAGGTAGTATATTTTTTACTACTAAGTCATTTTATAACATGTTTTTTTTCATTCCTTAACCCATACCATTGATTATTTTTTCGATCACGGTAACATAAAACAAGTGTGGTATTTATGATCAAACCGCATTTTTAAGTTTTTATTTATTATTATAAAGGCCCAAAATACTTTCCCCTTGCTCTTATGCATAACCGGCATCTCCTTACAATTTTTTTTTAACTCCATGAAGCTCTTTCGTTTTTTTTACCACTTCTGACAAATGGTGTAATTTTTGTCTTAATTGTTGTTCATTATCGTTAGTAGTCTCATAGACCGCCACCTTGAAATATCTCCACCGAAAATACTTCGATGGGTTGAGGTTTGGCAAACGTGGTGGCGATGTAATTGTAGCGCCACGTCCTATCCATCGATTTGGAAAAGTTCCAATTAAGTATTCAGTTACTTGTCACGAAAAGTAGTGATTTGTACCACGTAGTGCGATTATATGGTACTTTCACGTAAATTATTTACATAGAAAATGAATACAATTACTGTTTCATATTTCAGCTGAATTGAAAACAGAGCAAAAGTAGTTTCTTGAAATTCAAAAAATGTTTGATTCGGACGCCTAAAATATTATTATTATATATATATATATATATATATATATATATATATATATATATATATATATATATATATATATATATATATATATATATATATATATATATATATGTATATATATATATATATATAGATCTAAATATACATATATACAAATGGGCAGTCCTAAAAAATATTCTATAATATAAGTTCAAAAGAAGAGAATATCAGTGACCAACAGAAACAACATTACGTATATTTAACGATTTTTGTAGTTTCAGAGTTATAATTTTTTTTAGTCAAATTCATAGCTTCGAAATAAAATGTTTCTCTGTGACATGACTAATTGTGAGAGAACCTCAAATCTTAGGGATGCGTAAGGAAAACGGATCTCTATAAATGACATATGTCAATTTAAATTTACGTGCAAAATAACGTATTTGGAAAGTACTTTTGCCTTTACTCATTACAAAACATTAGTAAATATTTATGCAAAGAACACATAGTCATAATTATTATTACATGAATTGCATATTTTTTTTAATTTAATTAAATTACTGCATTTTTTTTATTAAAATGAATGGTTTGCAATGCGTAGTTTACGTATTGCACCAGCTTTTTAACAAAAAGTGGCGACATTTTAGGGAAAAATTAAGAATAATCAAGAATTTTTAATATTTTCACTAATCAATACAATAAAAAAACTTGAAAGTCCTGATGAGTTTATAGCCAGAAATGTATGTATTAAAAATGTTTATGTAGTAAAAAAGCTGTTGGTGTTTGTGGAGTTCACATTTACATTTTTGTATGATGTATCGCTCAGCCAATAAGACATTTTTTTATTATTTCAAAAAGAAGTCCGTAATTTAAAATAATTATTATCCTTTTTAAGGTATAGAGCCCTCGAAATAAAGTTTCTGTCACAATTACATATTTCAATTCTAATAGGAAAAGAAATACAATAAAATAAATTAAGATTATAACACGATTATTAGAAAATAAGTTTTATCATGTCACATAGACATAAAGAATACTCTTATAAGATCACTGACGTGTCCGTGTATACGTCAGTCACTAACGTTTTTTTCAGAAATCATTAACATAGAAATAAGTGTAATAACACAAATTAACCCAAATAAATCGCAACAGCTGAAATTCGAAAATATGTATTTGGAAATTTTAAAGAGGGCAAATTACTTACGCGATTCTTTTTTTAAATTCCATATATAGTACGGGATGTTATTTGAAAGAGCTAGCCATAGGGATCCCAAAAACAGGTTTTTTTTATAATTTTAGGTTATTCGTGCCTTCCGTGATGTATTGAAGAATATGTTGAAAAAATATTTCTCCTCGCCCCTAATTTTAGAAACTACTCAAACTAAACTTTTGAAAAAATATGGATTTTTAGAAGTCCTCGTGAAGATTATAGGGAAACTAGAGCGATTATTTTAGATGTCATGTTATTTAAAAAATAAGGCATTTTGATGTCTTATTTTTTTAATTTTTCTCTTGTCTTTACTCCTATGAAAAATGTAGTAAGCAATACATTTGTGTTTTTATTTAATTTTTCAATGTTAGTTTTCTCAGAAATCATGCGACATAGAAAGTTGAAAGTTGGCATAATATTATATTATTTTAATACACAAATAGAGTACATATTTTATACCACCAACTTTTTAAATATATTCTTAATTAATAAAGGATATTAACATTTTTTTTTCATTTTTTATATCACTTGGTGTGTTGTTTGAGTAGGCTTGTTATGAGGTAATCAAAAATATTTAGTAACATTTTAAATTGCATATTTAAAAAGATAGTCTAAAAAATACAAAAATATAGAATACAGCTTTCTTATTTCCAAAACTACTGAGGCAAAAGTCATAAAAAATAGTCTTGGTAAAATAAGACAGAAACATTACAGGAAAACCATAATGATTATGCGAAATAGTATAATTTTTGGGATATTCACGATGTTTTATGTCTGTGAATGTTATAAACACATAATACGTAGCAATATATTAATGTTGCGAAAAATTATTATTTTTAAATAGACGGTTTGACAGAAAGACTAAGTACGCTTAAATATTTATTAATGCCGAAATGTGTAGAGAATCCTCTTATTGCGAGTTCCACCTGTGCTTGGCAGGTTTTCTTTCTCTCCTGGAAGACTAACTGACTTGTTCGTAATAAAAACATTTACTTGCATACACCTTAACACAGCGCCACACAATTAGCAGAAAACAAGGTATTCGAAACAACAGACTTTGAACTTAATTTTGAACGTCATTTCATAAAAAAAATTACTTTTTTTTTCTCAACATCTACTTCAAAAGCACTAAAATCTTATCACCTTTTTAACCAGAAATTTTTAATTTGCAACCTTTAGGCAGTGTCATCAGGAATGGACCTAAAATGTAGTACGAAAAAAATTGTGATTATTGGGCTTAATTATAGTATAAAATTTGATAAAATGGTCCAACTTTGAGCCGCATTAATAAACAAGATTCACAAAATGGCATAATCGTAACTCTGTTTAGAGTATTACTTCTTGCATCGTTCAAAGTAGCCGAAGTAGTTTTTTACTAGTCAGTTTACTTTTGCGCTTGCTGTTTCTGTATAATAGCTTTTTGGTTCATTTTCTTTGAACATTATTAAGACTTTCAAGAGTGTAATTACTTTAATTAGTGTTATTATATAAACTGAACACCTTGGTTAGTTTAATCGGTTATTGAATTGCTTAATATGTTCGTACTTTTAATTACAAGAGAAAATTGTCACGTTTATCTCAGAGTAAATAAGTCTTCATATCGCTGTTATCACGAGATTAGACAAAAATTAAATACTATAATGGTACCGCAAGATAGAACAACTCAGAAGCAGCAACACTGTACAGGGCATATGTAAGATGTGGAGGTGAGAATGAGACTAGAATGAAATCCCAACCCGAGCGGTTCCCTGACCATCAGATGGTCTTAAAAGTTCATAATGAAAAAACTATCAACAAATGTCAAACTAGCGGAATGCCTACTCCGGAGAGAGTTATATTACTCATACCACATCACTAAAGATCAATGAGCGAATCCTCAAGACTAGGACAGTATGGTAGGATTTTGTCAGAAAGTGTTGAGAGACCAAGAAGGAAATAGGAACATTTTTTATTAAATAATATTAACGTAATTTCCGAGAACCACAAAGTGAGATTTTTTGTTTGAACTACTATAAATACAACTAAATAATTTTTTTTAAATATCAGTTTGGTCGGGAGACTTACATAAAATTGGTATGAGATAATTTAACAGATTTTCTCTGTATATTTAGAGACGTTTAGGCAAAGATGCGATATTACTAAAAAATGGGTTGTCCCGTCTTCATACCTTGAACGTAAGCTTTTATTTACTAGTACGTGAAAGATCCCCGGGAACCAAGTAGCTTTTCCTTGTGGATTTATTACAAGGAGTAGTTAATGTACTCAAAGAAAGTTGGTGTTTGGAAAAACTGTGAACTCTTACCGATGATGCCTTATTTGCATTGAAAATGCTGGTTGTAATTAAAAAAAAAATTGTGATTTGTAAAATAAATATATTTCTGAAAATTTTCATTAGTATTAATCCCTTATTTAATTACCCATAAAAATTAAAATTTTTCACTCACTTCATTTTATATCCAGCGAAACATTAGGGGCAGCAACGTCAAATTTATCTATCAAAAAGCTAAAAAATAGGAAATTAATAAAAGTAATTTAAATTTCCGCGTGACACTATTTCAGAGAACACATATGTGAATATATATATTTGTGTATATTTAAATACACTACACACACACTTTTCTTAATCACACTCCTTCATTATTAATATATTATACAAATATGTATATATATATATATACATGTATATGTATATATATATATATATATAAATATAGATACATATATATATATATATATATATATATATATATACATATATAAACATATTTTTTTTTACAAATTTTACATAAATTAGTTTCATTTAAATTTTATTCGTCAACCAAAAGTTTGACAGCACATCACATTATAAAACAAATATGTTTCATATTTAAATATGTTTTATACACATATACCTTATATATTTCCGTATTTTTCTTTCCAGTAAAAGTAGTCTGCTTTACGAAATATAAATAAATACACCTTAACTTCATTAAGTACCCGAAAAAACAAAAAGATGAAGGCACAGTTCGAATATCACCTTTCATAAAAAATTAATATTTTTATTGGATATATTATTAGAAACATATTCATAAAGAAAAATATAACTCAACATACATAATTCAACAATTCGGGGCTGTCGAAATTCAAACTCAATCAAGTAAATTTGGCATTAGGTAGAGTTGTCCTGAATTTACTTAAAAGGACAGATTGAAATTTAAACCTCCTCTATTTATCATATGGCCTGATTACAAAGTAAACCTTTACATATAAATGGAGACCTTGACGTGTTTTGCAGTGCGTATTATTTATTTATTTTACTACTTTTACACAGGGGATCATACATATTAAAAGCGATCCTTAGAATTACGATATATTTCTAGTTAAACAGCTGAGAGAATAAGATTTTCAAATATGATATAGATTCATTTTGAGATACTGTAGAAAAACAGAAAAAAAATTAAATAAAAATCCCAATGGCATACGCAGTCGAATATATGTATTTCGTGGAGTTTCGGTTTGATTTTTTTTCATTTATTTAAAAAATTAGCTTCTTTACCGTATGAACAACATTTATGAGTTAAGGCATTTATGTATGCATCAGCATTACTGGAATACGACAGGATTCAATGGTCAGGGGAAAATAATTATTCAGAATGGTGAATTGAAGAACTTGAATTTGAAGCTGAATCACTATAAAAGTCTTATTTCTATTCATCATATTTTATTCCATGCATTTGCTGTTATATAGGAAATATTTAATATTAAAACATTTCTTAATATTCTAATTAGATTTTAAAGTTCCACATTATATTCAATAAAAATAAATACTCAAGAACAATACCGTTTTCAATAATAAGTAAACCTTACCTAACTTCGTCTAATCAAACCAAACTTAATCAAACATAACCCAGTAAAATTCAATGTAACCTACCTGATCTAACCTAACATTACCTAATATAACCTGACTCAACCTATCCCAATATAAGTCGACTTAACCCAAGCTAATAAAAGTGGCCATACATAGCCCAACATTAATAAACATCATTTGAATTCCCTTTATTTAATCCAACCTAATCCAGCCGAATCATTTCCAACATACCCTAACATAATACAACCTAACCTAACCAACCTAACCAAAATAGAATCCAACATATCCAAAATATTAACTAACCACTTTCGCAATTTTTGCAAGACATTAAAAAAAAGAGGCAAATATAAAAAACACGTGGTTTGATTTCAGAGAAAACTAAATATTGCATTCCATTATTTTATTTAGAATATCTTAATTGTACGGATACATATCTGTTACAGTATTATAATAGTAGATATAGATAGGTATATTCTTCTAGGATGTAACACCCAACTAGTCTTTTTGCATTCTTGGATGTGATGCGTTTGTATCCGTGGATGTCACTTCATTTCATATAATTAAATCATTTTATATGTTTTTATTTCTTCTTGTTGAAAAAAAAATAATAGTCTTTGAATAAAATGGCAATTAAGACAAATACACTACAAAAACCTACTCAAAAACTAAGCATTCATACCCATATAAATTTACATGCAAATATGTTATAAATGCGTATTCTTGTCTTTAATTTCAATCGTTTTTCCTTTTGTGCCTATTTTTTGCAAAATATTTAAGCTGAATTATTTAAATTTGTGATTGAGCTACGAAATTAAAGTTCTGGCTTAAGACTTACCTTTGTAAACTTTACCTATACTCTTAATTAGTACACGGGGAGGAAATATCTTGTATTTAAATTATTCAAAAATCTACTACTAAATTAACAGCTCAGACTTGGCAGAGGGCCACCTAGGTGATTTCAAATATAAACGTAATCAGCAGTTGTTTGATCTTATAATAAATGGGTGCCTCTCCTAAGCCACGTAAAAAAAATAATATAGAATGTATAAAAATTAATATATGTGAATACTCTATTTTATATTGTCTTCGATAAATTATGAAAAAAATGTTTTAGACAAAAATTGTAGCATGCTCAAGGCAGCACGCACATAAATCAAATTAACATATTTTGAAAAATACACACGCGGTGATTGACAATTCCCGTAATCTTATTCATCCGCTAGTTTATCAAATAATATTTATCGAAACGTAATCTTTATTTTATGGTTATATTAAATACATAATTAAGAAAAATATACAAAATAGTGGGCGTCATGAAATATTACCTAAAAAAAGAAGATCGCACATAATTTGAAAATAAGGTCATTTGGTAAATTAAAACTCAACATTGCTTTAAGTCAAATGTTTATTTTAACTCTAGACTGATGCGTGTTCAGATGAAAGCTCATGTCCTGTTGTATTATTACGAATGGAAGTAGTCAGCTGAAGACGAAATAATTCACTAACAAAAACATTGTAATCTCTAAATGTTACACTACGACTTTAGAGAAAATAGCGTATAGTTTCTTATACACTATAATGCGTCAAAATGTGCAACTATATTATCAAAAAATAGAGGTTAAAAAATAAAATATTGTCGATATAAGTTTCAATTGTAGATACATTTCAAATGAATATATCGATATTGGTCCATGCGCCGCGTTATCCTGTACGCTACTAAGGTTGTCTTACTTTAAATATTAGGAGATCGAATGACAAACAAATTTGACAAATATTGAAAAATTTTAAATCCTATCAAATCTTATACTTACCGTTAATGGATGATGTCACACTTTTAAAGTTTTCCTTTGTGCTATTGTTTCTGAATACGAGCTATCTAAGCATATATCGCTTTAATTTATTAAAGCAACTTAATCAAAATAATTTTCTGGTGTAGTGTCTACTAAATACATATAAAATATAAAAATTTTCGCAAGTATGCTTAAAAAGTTAGAAAGGCTATTTGACATTTTGTTGACTCATATCTCACGAAGAAGACACTGCATCAAAAGATGCATATGATACTTTCCATTAAATTTTAATGACTTTTTTATATTATACTCACTCACTGAGTTTCGTAAAAAAGAGAAATATTTTTACTCCCAAATTTATCGTACCGCGATTTTCAAGAAAGAAATTAAAATGTTTGTTTATTAATTGGGGTAATTAATTTAGCGGGAAATATCTGAATTGTTCCTGTTTTTAAGAAAATTTATTATAGCCAAGTTAAAAAAAGAGAGAAAGAAAACAGACAAACAGACAGACGGTTAAACGTGATGAAATTATAAGAATTGCATTTTTCCCAAATCGAAAACTTTATAAAGTTTAATTATTAGAAAATGTACAGAATGACTTTACAAAAGTTCGTTTTTCCTCAATAAGTTTTGCAATATAGGAGTCATTTAAATGCATGTCTTAAAATTAAAAATTTAAAATACGGGAATACATCTAATATTGAGAAAAAAATAGAAAAGAAAGTAAAAAAATTAAAAAACGTATCAATTACCGGGTTTGTGGTGTCGTAACTCATTTAAGGTAACAAAAATTTAGACTTTTATTATAATCTAAAGAAAACTCGAAGAAAAACATAAAAAAAATTAAATAAAATATAAGAATTTATTTTACCTTTGAATTTGATATCGGTAAAAGAAGGATTTAAACGCCGCTTTTAAAATTGGAAATTATCCCTATTTTTGGTATTTTTAAATTTTCTTTTAATTTAAAAATGTTTACTTTAGTCAATATTTTACTAAAGTACCTTTATTTTCTAATTATCTGGTTAGTAAAAAAATACATTTTTGTCTAAGTAGTAAAGTAGTAACACGTATATAATTGTATATTAGTAGTGACAATATTTAAGCTACACCGCGGCGCCTTCACACGTTTAAATATGTCTCGGAATTTCATTGTTAAACATTATCATTATCCTAATAAAGAGGAAGATAAAATAGTGTAAATGCTTTACCGCTGCGTCAATGAAATTGTTACTGGGCAAAGTGACTAAAAAAATACTTACTAACTCGAATGGAGAAGCTATCTCTTATATTATGATAAATATATATATATATATATATATATATATATATATATATATATATAATTATTATGATATAAGAGAAAGCTTCTCCATTGCATATAATAGTGTTTCCTTTTTACTTTTAAATTCATAAGTGAATTGAAAATTCACGTTTTCAATTCAAGTTTGAATTTTGAGAAATTCGAGTGATACCTGGTCTGTATTGAATTTTTTTCGATATCTTCTTTGTAAACATATATGTTGTGGTAGATTAATCTTATAACAATATTTCTATAATATGTACATGAAAAAAAATAGTATTTCTGAAAAGTTTAAACTTTGAAATATTCGTTTTCGAGGTCATTATTTGGTTGACATAACGTGAGCATCCATTTCATTTACCACTTACGTATGTTCTGTGAACTTTTAACATAGTAATTTAATTTTTCGAATATTGACGTTTTGTTAGTAGGACATCAGGTTACTTTATTTTCTAAACTCTTAAATCTTTTAAACGCTTCCAGTGACAACCTCCTGCATAGTATTTCGGAAAAGTTTAGTGTAAAAAGTTTAAAGTACTCTCCTGCGCAAAAGCTAACTTGAATATACGAGTATATGTTATGTCATATGGATAAAACCGTATAGATTGTACACCAAAGAAAACGAATAAACTTGTTACATGAATCACATGAATAGTGATTCATGTAACAAGTGCGTATACAGTGCTCGTAAACATTTTATAGTTCGCGTTGATATCGGTCATGAATTGCAATGTTGCACCGTCGCATTGAACACACTTGTTGCACCGTCGTTGTGTTAAGCTCTAATAAACACGACAAAACTTTTGATATGCTTCAGATTTTATTCGTTTAGAATGATATACACTTTGTTCCACTTCTACTATCGCTTTTTGCCTTATTAGCGACAAGTGGAAATTATTTGAATATTGTGCTTACACTAATGTTGTAATTTGTTTTGTATACATTTTATACAATCAACTACGGATTAAAACTCGGAATTAAAGAGGACTTTAAAAATGTCCATCAAATATCCTGTCTGCTAATTAATATATCTTGACTTAGCTTCAGGTGTCGTTAGTGGTTTAAGACAACTTATAAACAATAAATTCTCTATTAATTTGTGGTTACATGTATTTTTTTAATGATTTATCATTGGGAGATAAAGTGCCAATAGTGGGAAAAGTCCTTTCGTTTATTGGATAACACTATATAAACTGCATGACCAGATACCTATCACATTTTAAAATGCTAATTGAGAGAATTATTTTTATGGTTTGTTTGCAAATTAAAAAATTTGCAAAAAATATAGAGAAATATAAAATAAAGTAAATTTATATAAAATGTAAACTTTTTAAGGAAATCATTTAAACACGGTTTATTAATGGTAAAGATTTTAATACGCAATAAATTTTTCGTGTATCGTACATATTAACGGTATCTATGGTTTATATTATTTAGGTACATTTTTTTGTAAATAAACAAGTTTTTTTTTTATTTAATAATAATAATATGCTTATCTTCTTATTCAATTTTCCAAGTCTACTTTTCATCTGGTCCCGCTATTTACACATGATTTCATCTTGAGCAGCAGACAAAATATCTTGTGAGCTTCAGCCCATTATTAGAACGTCGAAATAAATTTCAAAGAAAAATTTCAGCAACCCTCCCTTTATTTTGAGGTTTAACCTTTATTTCGACTTAAGTGTTTGTACTAGTTACTTAAAAATTTCCTTATCTCCATTCATAAGATCTAAAGAAAGACACTATCAGACTCCGATTATAAAAAATATTTTTGAAAATAAACTTTTCAAAGTCTTCCAGCGATTGTGCAAATTATCTAAGACACATATAGTGAAAGATGGCATTCCCATAGAAAATTAAATAATTAGTTTCTAAGGAATTAGTCTTGAATATTGAAAAGAGTGCCAAATTTTTCTAATGATCTGTCTATCGGGTGTAGTCTATTTCGTGCAAAATGAATGTTGGTTCATTTGAATAAATTGTGATATTTTTATTCAATAACATGAGCACGAATTAATTTAGAAGTTATTAAACCCACATAATATGAAAAAGCCTCTTATCTAAATACCTCTAGTCTACAAATTATTTTAAACATATTTCATATTTTATCTAAACGTATCGATTATTTTAAAAACTGTAAAGGTTAACTTTAGTTAAACTAAGGACTTCCTCCAATGTAATATTTGAAACTTCCAAAATTGTGTCTTCCAAAGCATAAAATATTTATATATATTTTTTTAAATTTGTTCGGTAGTTAAGTAGCATTTTGTTAAAAATATTAATAGTCCCATATCGTCAAAAGAGCTTAATTAAATGCTTTACAAAATTTAGACTGTTTACATTTACATTTGGCTTATTGGTTCAACAGGCTTCAAAATTTAAAAGACGAATAGATAGATTGGAGGTATCTAGATAATTTTTATCAACGTTCAATATTGAGATCTCTTATAAATTCCTTAAAGAAAATGTCTATAAATTTCCCAACCATCCTGATTGTTTGTTTGATTGAGAAATTGTTACAGTTTCTACAACCAGGATATATGAATAGATGTTTCTCTAATGCGATCATATGCTTAAATGCCTATATATCATATTTTTGTAAACAGGAATGTGAGGGATTTTGTGAAGAAAATCATAAAAAATATTCTACTAACATGTTGCACCACTAAATGAAACGGAACGAACAGCAAACATAAAATTTTACATAAGATTTTTATCAAGTTCTCTTACTCAACTGTGTACCCTATATTATATATTTCCCTATAGCACTTTGTATTTCCTCACTCCCCCCCCCACACGTTGTAGAAAAAATGATTTTTACATCCATGCTCAAAATAATTTCTGATATATATTTATATATATATATATATATATATATATATATATATACATATATATATATATATATGTATATATATATATATGTATATATATTACAAATAGGACAATACAAAGATTTTATTTAGTGAGAATCGGTATACTAATACGTGTAGAGAAAATTTTGCACCCCTTTTTGAGCACACTGCTCTCACGGACGATTGTCAGATTTGGTATAGTTACAGTTTATATAGAGAAGGAGTGCAGGAAGCTAAAGTTCATATATATTACTTGTTATAGATATGTTGAAATTACAAATACATTCAAAGGAAAATTTACGTTCATACTGTCAATACTAAGCACATATTATTTTGTGGTCAAACAGTCGCACAGAGTATAGATTTTCGCCAAAGAATTTGAAAATGTTAGACTACTGTAAGTTGTTAAGGATTTATTTCCATTGTGACCTTGTAACAGACCATAATGGAAATCTTTAATATGGAGTCAAAATCTTATACGGGAAATTTTAATTTTTAATATTGATAGAATCAATAATAATACCAAAAGAATCATCTATGTATAAATGGTTCAGCAATTCAAGTAAAATAAACCTAAATATGCAGTTTTGTAATTCCCATCATGACATTCCTGCTATTAAGAAGTTCCATTAGGATATTTTTGGCTACAGCATAAATTAAATGGCAATGCAGATAAACATTTAACAGTACAAAATTTATCCAAAAGATGCGTGTGCTCTTAACTACCAATCATTTTTATGTGATATTTTTCGATATAAAGTTAGATCTGTGGCACCATATAGATATAAGACGTTTAATAATATGAATATTATTATTCCAAATACGATCATCAAGAAGTTCTATGACAACTTATACTGTTATGTTGTTATTACGATTAAGTGAACATATAATATTTCAAACTGACAGTATGTAAGGAAGATAATTAAAATTCAATTGTAAAATTTGACTCAAATATGTGAATTGACACCCGAAGTTAAATAAAACCTTGCAAAATATTATTTTCTTTGAATTATGCATTAAGAGTTTGATTTACATTCAAAAGAAGTAATGAAACTTTAAACGATTAATTTGTTAAAAGTGTTGAAATTTTGCATGATTTTCAAAAATAATGTTTAGTTGAAAACAATTTCATCTAAATCCAGTTTTTTAGTTATGGCATTCAATTCTAATTAAATCAGCCAAATGCACATTTCCAAAAATAGAGTCCCATAGTTGTTTATATCGCTTAAACTGTTGTAAAAAGTTAACTAAAATAATATTATTGCAAAATTTCAATCGAATACTGGTACCTAGAATTTATTTAGATTTTTGAGGCTCATGTGTGACATATTATTAAAATGGGGTTTAAACATTAAAAATGGTAAATGAAACCTCAATATATTTAAAAGATCTATCCCGCGAGGTCATACTAGAAGATACGCAGAAAATATTTTTTTTAACAATTTTACATGATCGGGTTCATTACTTTCCTACAAATAATTACAAATGTGTGTATGATGTATTTATTTTCAAAACTTAATGTATAAATTATAAAACGTTAGCAACTGTGAAAACTGTCACAGAGAGAAAGAGAGATATGACGCAATTTAACCAGTTCTTATTTTTCTCTAAAAATGAACACAAATATTCCATTAAAAATATGATATTGGTTCTAAGTAATAACATATTTTATCACACGAAATTCAAATTTAAATGAATTGCCGTTCTCCATTTTTATTACCGTAATATGGTCAAACTGGATGACGTAATGAGATAAAACTTTATTATGTTTAAAATGAAACATTAAACGAAAAAAAAAATCTTTGATACACTCAAAGTTTTTATCTAAGACTTCTTTAAATGAATTTCATTGCAAGCTAGTCCCTTATATTTTATTACTTAACAGGTGAGAAAAAAAGGACTTGATAAATTCAAACAGATTTGTTAAAGACATATTGTTTTATTATTTTCAATGCTGCATTTGAAAAATAAAATAAGAAAAATTCTTACCTAATCTTGGAGCATGTGAACAGTCGTTGAGATGTGGTTATAAATATTCCATTAATAAACGAAATTAAAATTTATCACTTGTGCAACACAAATGTATTTAAAGTCTGTAAAGAATAGATGTGATATAACCAATATTTTAAAATAAATGTATCCGATGGAATATATGTATCCGATGGAAATTGTACAATGCTCTATTTGATTTTTTTTAGAGTACCTTCTTGAAAAGCAATAGAAAACCGCATTATTGTATCCAATAATCAATATGTCTTTAGCAGCTTATTAATTCCAAGATATTATTTACTATAATTTTTGTAAAATTGTGACTTAAATTTAAAATATTTATATTCAGCAAAAATAGTAAAATTAAAAATATACTTTTTCATTTATCATGATAAGTTAAAAAGAAAATCCTCATTTTCGACTTAGTTTTATACATACATTCGTCCATATCTTAATATTACGTTTTTCTTGAAAATTTTGCCTTGAAGTTAACGAAGCCGCCTTTGTTAAGTTTTTTATCAAACCTATATACGTAGTAGAGGTGGGCATTATTTTACACTTTAAACTTGAACTTTTTTCTTGCAACATCTTTTAGTGACATTCAGTTAATATTTTCAAAAAGTTTTTTACGGTGTGTAGATTTTTGGATTAAAAAATTATATTCTAAAAGTATGTAAAGAAAGAAATCTAGTTGCAGATTTAAATCTCTTTTAGGTATATAAAGAGATATCTTATACATAAAAATACTTCTAGTTTATATTTTTTCAAAATTATAATATATATATATATATATATATATATATATATACATATATATATATATATATATATATACATATATATATATATATATATATATATATATATATATATATATATATATATATATGTATATATATATATATATATATAACAGATTGAATATTTCATAGTCATTCTTGATAGACTTTAAATAAATATGTGTTGCACAGATGATATATTTTAATTTCATTTATTCATTGAATATTTATAGCGACATCTCAACGACTGTTCATTTGCTGTAAGAATAAATTAGAATTTTTTCATTTGGTTTTTTAGATACGACCTTGAAAATAATAAAACAATATATTCATTAACAAATCTGATTGAATTTATGAAGTCCTTCTTTTTTCTCAATAATTTGTAGTCAAATTATGGTGAATTTAATTTTCCACGGTTATACAAATTAGCTTTACCGTTGCATGAAACTTAATAAAATATAGTATAGCATGTTACCAACTCTTGACTTTCTTTTTGAGCAGCTGAGTTTTTTTAAAATTTCTTTACATTTTTCCCACTATGCATCCTAATAATTTTTAAATTTCCTATGAATGCTAGTAGCAATGTTACAAATTCTTTAGGCCGTTCGTTCGTGAATGTGACCAGTCCGTTTTGTTTGACTGATTATCTCCCTGAAGTTATGAAATATTTATGAAGGTAACATTTTTTATGTGTTTTATCATTGACGTTATGAATTCGTTATTCCCTTTATGGTGGAACGTGATGACCTGAGCATCTATTATCATTTTATACCTGTCGAGTTGTTAATAATTGATGTTGAAATTTCATCGCTTAGTTATTATTTTATTTTATCTAATATAACATGTATTACACAGTCTATGGATTTATTACAAATATATAATTAAAATATATTATAAAATTGTCCAAAATAAAATATATCGTAATATTTTTGTTATAAGATTGTTCCGAAATTAGATATATTTTACTTAAAACAATTCGTTTTATTTCAGGCTAAACGATTATAAATCGAAATAATATTTTGATTCATGTGAAAATACAATATTTAAAATATTTTAGCAAGTTTTTTCTCAACGGTCACCTCTAATCAATAAAATCGGAAAAAATATATTTAGATATTTATAATTTTTGTGGTGGGTTATTTACAAGATATTCCCTAAAAAATTAATTTTATAAATACTGACAAAATAAAACAATTAATTTTCAAAATAATTTTATAAATACTGAAAAAGTAAGAAGAATTTAAATATAAATACTTATTTAAATGTGGACACTCCACAAGTTTTCTAAGCATATGTGGAGCAGGTACAGGAGTGAAAACAAGAAAATAACAAATATGGCGGCCATTATGGTAATATATTTACATTTTATTTTCTTTTAATATACTCAATACATTTATGTATATATATATATATATATATATATATATACATACGGTTAAAATATTATTTTTCAATACAAAAAATTTACACACCGTGTAAAACTCATTGAAAATATCAACTGAATGTCACTAAATGATGTTGCAAGAAAAAATTTCAAGTTTAAAGTATAAAATAATATCTTCCTTTACTACGTATATCGGTTTGATAAAAAACTTAACAAAGGCGACTTCGTTAACTTCAAGGCAAAATTTTCGAGAAAAACGTAATATTAAGATATGGACGAATGTATGTATAAAACTAGGTCGAAAATGAGGTGCAGGCCTTAAATATTATGGCCAAACTAAACAATTGGAAACTATAGTTTATAAGAATATTATAACACTTATTTTGTCCGTATACAATTTTCTTTTTAACTCAACATGATAAATGAAAAAGTATATTTTTAATTTTACTATTTTTGCTGAATATAAATATTTTAAATTTAAGTCACAATTTTACAAAAATTATGGTAAAGAATATAACTTGGAATTAATAAGCTGCTAAAGACATTTTGATTATTGGATACAATAATGCGGTTTTCCATTGCTTTTCAAGAAGGTACTCTAAAAAAAACAAAAAAAGAACATTGTACAATTTCTAATATATTCCATCGGATACATTTATTTTAAAAGATTGGTTATATCATATCCATTCTTTATAGATTTTAAATACATTTGTGTTGCACAAGTGATAAATTTTAATTTCGTTTATTCATGGAATATTTATAACCACGTCTCAACGACTGTTCACATACTCCAAGATTAGATAAAAATTTTTCTTATTTTATTTTTCAAATGCAGCATTGAAAATAATAAAACAATATATCTATAACAAATCTGATTGAATTTATAAGTCCTTTTTTTCTCACCTGTTAAGTAATAAAATATAAGGGGCTACTTTGCAATGAAATTAATTTAAAGAAGTCTTAGATAAAAACTTTGAGTGTATCAAAGAATTTTTTTTTTGTTTAATGTTTCATTTTAAACATAATAAAGTTTTATCTCATTACGTCATCTAGTTTGAGGTAATAAAAATGGAGAATAGAAATTCATTTAAATTTGAATTTCGTATGATAAAATATATTATTACTTAGGGAACCAATATCATATTTTTAAAGGAATATTTGTGTTCATTTTTAGAGAAAAATAAGCACTGGTTAAATTTCGTCATATCTTGCTTTCCTCTGTGACAGTTTTCACAGTTGCTCACGTTTTATAATTTATACATAAAGTTTTGAAAATAAATACATCATACAAAATTTTTTAATTATTTTTAGGAAAGTAATGTACCCAAACATGTAAAATTGTTAAAAGAAATATTTTCTACGTATCTTAACTATTATGACCTCGCGGGATATATATTTTAAATATATTGAGGTTTCATTTACCATTTTTAATGTTTAAGCCCCATTTTTATAATATGTCACATTTGAGCCTCAAAAATCGAAATAAATTCAATATACCAGTATTCGATTGAAATTTTGAAATAATATTATTTTAGTTAACTTTTACAACAGTTTAAGCGATATAAAAAACTATACAACTCTATTTTGGGAAATGTGCATTTGGCTGATTTAATTAGAATTGAATGTCATAACTAAAAGACTGGAATTAGATAAAATTGTTTTCAACTAAACATTATTTTTGAAAATCATGCAAAATTTCAACACATTTAATAAATTAATCGTTTAAATTTTCATTACTTCTTTTGAATGTAAATCAAACTCTTACTGCATAATTCAAATAATATTTTGTGAGATTTTATTTAACTTCGGGTGTCAATTTACATATTTGAGTCAAATTTTACAATTGAATTTTAATTATCTTCCTTACATACTGTCAGTTTGAAATATTATATGTTCACTTAATCGTAATAACAACATAACAGTATAAGTTGTCATAGAACTTCTTGATGATCGTATTTGGAATAATAATATTCATATTATTAAACGTCTTATATCTACATGGTGTCACAGATCTAACTTTATATCGAAAAATATCACATAAAAATTGTTGGTATTTAAGACACGCATCTTTTGGATAAATTTTGTATTCTTAAATGTTTTATCTGTATTGCCATTAAACTTATGCTGTAGCCAGAAATATCCTAATGGAACTTCTTAATAGCGGGAATGTCATGACGGAAATTACAGAACTGCATATTTAGGTTTATTTTACTTGAATTGTTAAACCATTTATACATAGATGATTCTTTTTATATTATTATTGACTCTATCGATATTAAAAATTAAAATTTCCCTTATAAGATTTTCATTCAATATTAAAGATTTCCATTATGGTATGTCACAAGGCCACAATGGAAATAAATCCTTAACAACTTACAGAAGTCTAACATTTTAAAATTCTTTGGCGATAATCTCTACTCTGTGCGACTGTTTGACCACAAAATTATATGTGTTTAGTATTGCCAGTATGAACGTAAATTTTCCTTTGAATGTTTTTGTAATATCCTAATAATCCTTGAACATATTTATAACAAGTAATATATATGAACTTTAGCTTCCTGCACTCCTCTATATAAACTTTAACTATACCAAATCTCACAATCGTCGGTGCGAGCAGTATGCTCAAAAAGGGGTGCCAAATTGCCAAATTTTCTCTACACGTATTAGTATACCGATTCTCACTAAATAAAATCTTTGTATTGTCCTATTTGTAATATATATATATATATATCTATGTATCAGAAATTATTTTGAGCATGGATGTAAAACTCATTTTTTCTACAACGTGTGGGGGGGAGTGAGGAAATACAAAGTGCTATAGGGAAATTTATAATAAAGGGTACACAGTTGAGTAAGAGAACTTGATAAAAATCTTATGTAAAATTTAATGTTTTCTGTTCGTTCCGTTTCATTTAGTGGTGCAACATGTTAGTAGAATATTTTTTATGATTTTCTTCACTAAATCCCTCACGTTCCTGTTTACAAAAATATGATATATAGGCATTTAAGCATATGATTGCATTAGAGAAACATCCAATCATATATCCTGGTTGTAGAAACTGTGAACAATTTCTCAATCAAACAATCAGGATGGTTGGGAATTTTATAGACATTATCTTTAAGGAATTTATAAGGCATCTCAATATTGAACGTTGATAAAAATTATCTAGATACCTCCCATCTGTCTATTCGTCTTTTAAATTTTGAAGCCTGTTGAACAATAAGCCAAATGTAAATGAAAACAGTCTAAATTTTGTAAAGCATTTAATTAAGCTCTTTTGACGACATGTGAATATTAATATTTTTAACAAAATGCTACTTAACTACAGAACAAATTTAAAAAAATATATATAAATATTTTATGATTTGGAAGACACAATTTTGGAAGTTTCAAATATTACATTGGAGGAAGTCATTAGTTTAACCAAAGTTAACCTTTACAGTTTTTAAAATAATCGATACGTTTAGTTAAAATATGAAATATTTTAAAAATAATTTGTAAAGATTAGAGGTATTTAGAAAAGACGCTTTTTCATATTATGTGGGTTTAATAACTTCTAAATTAATTCGTGCTCATATTATTGGACAAAAATATCACAATTTATTCAAATGGACCAACATTCATTTGTACGAAATGAAAAATACACCCGATAGACAGATTATTAAAAAAAATTGGCATTCTTTTCAATATTAAAGACTAATTCCTTAGAAAGTAATTATTTAATTTTCTATGGGAATGCCATCTTTCACTATAGTTGTTTTAGATAATTTGCACAATTGCTGGAAGACTTTGAAAAGTTTATTTTCAAAAATATTTTTTATAATCGGAGTCTGATAGTGTCTTTCTTTATATCTTATGAATGGAGATAACGAAATTTTTAAGTAACTAATACAAACACTTAAGTCGAAATAAAGGTTAAACCTCAAAATAAAGGGAGGGTTGCTGAAATTTTTCTTTGAAATTTATTTCGACGTTCTAATAATGGGCTGAAGCTCACAAGATATTTTGCCTGCTGCTCAAGATGAAAATCATGTGTAAATAGCGGGACCAGATGAATAATAGACTTGGAAAATTTAATTAGAAGATAAGCATATCATTATTATTGAATAAATAAAAAACTTGTTTATTTACAAAAAATATACCTAAATAATATAAACCATAGATATCGTTAATATGTACGATACATGAAAAATTTATTGCGTATTAAAATCTTTACAATTAATAAACCGTGTTTAAATGATTTCCTTAAAAAGTTCACATTTTCTCTATATTTTTTGCAAATTTTTTAATTTGCAAACACACCATAAAAATAATTCTCTCAATTAGCATTTTAAAATATTGTAGGTATCTGGTCATGCAGTTTATATAGTATTATCCAATAAACGAAAGGACTTTTCCCACTATTGGCACTTTATCTCCCAATGATAAAGCATTATAAAAATATGTCTAATCAATAAAATCGGAAAAAATATATTTAGATATTTATAATTTTTTGTGGTGGGTTATTTACAAGATATTCCCTAAAAAATTAATTTTATAAATACTGACGAAATAAAACAATTAATTTTCAAAATAATTTTATAAATACTGAAAAAGTAAGAAGAATTTAAATATAAATACTTATTAAATGTGGACACTCCACAAGTTTTCTAAGCATATGTGGAGCAGGTACAGGAGTGAAAACAAGAGAATAACAAATATGGCGGCCATTATGGTAATATATTTACATTTTATTTTCTTTTAATATACTCACTACATTTATGTATATATATATATATATATATATATATATATATATATATATATATATACGTACGTATAGGTGTGTACCCGTGGGTTATTGTTCGTATTAGAAATTAAAACAAGATCTTCCATAGACTGTGTAAATAATATTTATTTCATATATATTACAAATCAACTTGAAATAAATATACATTAATTCACATGAAACACGTGCACGCGTGCATTAACAAACACAAGCACACTAGAAAATAATTTTTAACTGGAAAACATATATCAATGTCTATACTTTTATAAACTTTGAGATGATCTGTGTAAAATATTTGTTTCTCTTACGTCCATAACAATATGAGTGAAGCGCTTCAACTAATGACGGATATTTCAAGAAACGAAAGAATAGTGTGAGAGTAATTAATATTAATTAAACGCTTCCAATACTAATGGGTAATAACGTCTCTGTGATACCCAGCGTAAATATGTTGAAGTGCATATTTTTTAAGATACATACAAGTACCTACTTTCTTTGAATCCAATGTAACCTGGCACATGTACATTTCAGCAAATTATCATATATGCAGTAGCTTCGAACCTTTTCAATCAAGAAATATTGAGTATAACTGAATTTATTATATACTAGACATACCTAAAATTTGGAAACTGGCCTCTTTTTATAGAAAGTTTGAAAATTTTCGTGATAGAGCAGGCCAAGTTATATGTCCACTTTAAAAAAAAACTTAAAATTTGGTTCGATTTTGATCAATTACGTTTCTTTAAAAAACGATTATATCGACAATTAACAATTGATGTCTACACATATAAAGATATGTGCCATCTAGTATGTGAATATACGAATATATAATTATGTATGTCCGTGTGCGTGTGTATGTAAACCAATATTTCTGAAACAATTTTAGTAAATTATATTCAGTTTAATTCTTAATGTGGCTGTACATAAGTTATTGCTTAATTGGTAAAGCAAGAATTTTTATCTGTTTTCCCTCAAAAATATAAGAGTAAATTTATTTGTAACTTATTTTGTTAGAGCCAATAAAAAGGTATTTCCCATTTTCAAATATTTTCTCATCAATATTTATATTTAAAAGTAATTATTATAAAAAAACCTTAAATTGCAACTAACTACCACATATCTTTCTAAGAATTTATATTCGTAACGTCAAAAATTAAAATCCCCACAGTGTTTGGAAGCATTGCCTCCAGTACCGATTTGAAAATGACGCGCGGTGTCCATCTCTTTCCGGTGCACACGCTCGGTTTCCGTTTATGGCATATACATAGACAAATTATGAGTAGAATTTACATATTTTATTTTTTAAAAATTAATTTTATATTACTGAAAAAAAAGAAGCGCTTTTATTTCAACAACACTTATTTCAACACAATTTTTTATCCTGGAATTAATTAATTTCCAATGTGTTATTATATTGTATTAAATAAATTTTCGTTGTGTTAGTAAATCACGGCAGTTTTGATTTGTAGTGTTTTTGTTAATTTTGTCCTTTAATTGAAATTTTATTTGTTTTCCGTGTCTTTACTTTTGTTGTGGTTATTCTATAAAAATTAGTGAACATTAAAGACAAAAACAAACATTGCAAAATTATTGTTTTAGAACGGTTTAATTGTAATTAGCCATGTGGTTTGATTTCATCGACAATGTTATGAATATTGTGCTAGACCATAAAGTAAAGGGCTATTTTTCAACTAGCGTTTAACAATTTTATGGTAATGGAGTACACGTATATACTGAAGATAATGATAGCCCTGTAGAAAGAGTATACTTTATTTAAATCATATAGATTTTTTTATTCTATACAGACCAAAAAATGAAAACTAAATGTAGTTTACAACAATCGTTTGAGTACAAGATATACGTGGAATTTTGAACGTAGTTTATACGTTGGTATGGCAAATATAGATAAAAATAATGACCAATACCCAGATCGCTAAAAAACAATGTAGCATCAGTCACTACTGGATTATCATGTTGAGTGATTTATTGCAAAGCTTTACGATTTCACTGTTGACCGAGACAAATTTTCCTAAAATTATTTTAAAGATTGACGATAATTATTTCAGTAAAAAACGTTCAAGTCATATAATAAGCATGTTTGGGCATTCAACAATTCACATTTAAACACAGTACATAGTTTTCAACACAGATGGAGTAAAAGTGAATATAATGAAAATACATATCCTACTCCACGTACCGGTGTTGAAATCTGTAAGTCAAATATTTTTCGTTTTGATATTCAGATTCAGAAATATATGTTTTCATTTCATTTTCTTTGTAAATAAAACGTTTTAATTACAAGAATATAATAAAATGTTTTAATTAGAATTAACTCTGCGTATTTTCTGGAGACACCATATAAACAAATAAGCATGAACAATATTTCCATAAAGCTTTTTAAAATATTAATGTCATCTTTCACTAAGTGAGAATATGGACTTCTTATTTTTGAAAGAAAAATACTTCGTGAAATATTTGGCCCTGTCAAAGAAAATAACAAATGGAGAATTTTGTTTAATCATGAAATTTGTAGAAAATTTAAACAACCAAATAATATCCGAGTCATTCAGTCATTTCCTACCAGGTGGCTTGGAAACATTTTTAGATTTGAAGACAACAACCTGGTCAAGAAAGTGATCTCTGCCAATGTGGAGCGAGAGTGATTTTAAACATTTAAAAATTCAACGCTAGCGGGCCGTTGCAGGTGACCGGACCCGCTGGAGAAAACTTGTAGAGACAGCCTCGGCCTATAATAGGTTGCAATGCTAACCAAGAAGAAAAACATTATTAGTTTTACAATTATTGCTACAGTTTTTCGGTAAACTTCTGGGGACAATAATTATTATTTCATTAGTTAGGGAAATGACGATATTCATATTTATATGCACATTTTCTATAATATTTTATGTATAACTTATTCTGTTCTCTCTCATATATACATATCTATAGACAAGGTATACATTCCACTTGGTACTGACTCCAAAAATCTTCAGCAGTAAAAATATTTTGTAAATATATTTATGGTCGAAAACCATATTTTTGAAACTGTTTAATTTTTTTTTCCTTTTTAGTGCTTATGATATTCCAGGTTACACAGAAAGTAATGAACTTACGATTAATTGAATATCCAATTCAGTATATAATTGTTTAAAATCGAAATATACGTTTGCGACGTTTAATGAACCTAAATATATTCATATATGTCAACATATATACTCACACATGGATATATGAATCACATTTTCTCTTTTTGCTTCACCGTAGTCATTGATTTAAGTCTGCATGGTATATACATTAGAAACATACTTAGCTACCTACCTACCTACTAATAATTATTTACATCATGCTTTTCGTATCGCTGTAATTTTTACCTATTTACCGACCTAGTAATGTCTTAATTGCTTCAGGGCTATATACGTAGCTATATATACTAACCTAGCTACTCGCTTTATTATTCTTTTGTTCACGTCAAGAAAATTAAATAAGTGATAACCGGACGTGTTTTTTTCCATCACTACAGAGTTCCTACTTTCCGATTCCATCGTTATACTCTGGTTTTGCTAAAGAGCAAATTTATGTCATCCTTATAAGAGCCCTATAAATATATTCCAAGATTGAATGTATTATCACTTACCTAAGTAGTCTTTCATAGTTAAGCTTGTGAGCTTTAGTATTGCGAATAAATATAATACAAATTTTCGCAAAAATTATTTATATTATTATTATTTTTTCTTATTTTGTTAATTAAATTATTGTATTTAAATTTAAAGACTGAATTCGTATTATTGTTTTTTCTTCCAATTTAATATAATAACGTATATAAATACATACCTTAAGTTTAGTATATTACCGGACCTGCCATCCGTGTGGCAAATATAAGTTAAGTAAATTTATTGAAATGAAACTAATTTGTATTTTTCTCGGAAATTATACTCGTAGTCATTTTCTGTGTTGTTTGGGGAAAAGAATTGTACATATAGACGGAAACCGGTGCCTACCACAGAGCATATGATACAATATGGAAATGGGAACTAAGCGTGGTAAGCGCTGGATAAGATCCACGTATCATAAGTTGTTGTCTGCACGATGACATAAACATAGAATGAATGCGATAAGTGATGGCGCTTCGTCGTTCACTATTCATTAGAACCCAAAAATGCACTTTTATGCCATAATTATATGTAATAATGAAAGGCACCAAAAAAAAGTTAGCAGTTGCGTAATTTGCTGTAATCGATAAATTAATTTGAATATATTACGATGAATTTTTTCTCCAATAATGGCATCGTTGCATCAATATGAGTCATTAATGCAGGACGCTTTGACATTATCACTTAGGTATCGACAACGTGACCGTGTTTGAAAACTATCATTTTAATGAAATGAAAGTTTCATTTAAAGTTTAATTTACATACAAATTCTACATTAAAATAATTCTATAAAAACAAAACGACTGATATGTTTTTAAAAGTTCGAAAGTTTTTAAAAGTTCGAAAGTTTTAGAAAGTCTAAAATGTATGTTGTTTGAATAATATAAACGGTTGATTAAAAAAGAGAAAAAAAGCAGTAAAGGCTTCAAATCGTATCAAATCCAAGAAGACGTTTCATTAAATTGCTTTCTATCAGTTTAAAGATTTTTCTTCAAGAAATCTAGTAACCGATTTAATCAAAGCCGTAGTTGAGAAGTACGTTAATGTTCGTTTGTAATAAGTATTTAACAAACCACCTGAATATCAAATTGACAAAATGTCAATTACTTAATAATTATGAATTTTTTATATTGTTTTACGTAGTGATTTGGAGCATATTCTAAATAAATCGACGATTCATAATTTATTAGGTCAATTAATGAATAAAGTGCAATTAGTTTATATTTGGAAATTTTAAATATAAGCCTCTCATTTTGGAAAAAGGAAATATTTAGTCCTCATTATTTATCAACAGACCTTATCTAATAATATATCTAAGAATCGAAAGCACTTGTGTGGCTGGAATTTAAGGCATCGAACTAGTTATATATATATATATATATATATATATATATATATATATGTCAATTATTTCAATAGCTTTACAGCCCTGTGTGCAATTTTATCGCATCAGTCACATTAATACTAAATATTTAACTTGCCAACTTTACTTTCATTAATAAATTTTGGAAAAAGACATGTTTGCGTGGAAATTTATTTACCAAGTGAAAATTCTTCTTTTCGTGAATTTTGTTGTTATATCCAAATACCTCAAATTTATTTTATTCCATGCGGCGTTACCAATAATTCGTTATATCTGATAAGCAACTCAAACTAAAATAATTTTGATCAGTACGAATCAAAGTTTGTTTTGAGAACCTGGTTCCCCGTTGGAAAGTGAGAACCCTTTGATGATATATTTATTTAAATCCTGCTTTTAATCTAAACTTTACTCCTTTAACTTCTGCTATTTATTAATATTTTAATGTTATTAAATTTGTATAAATTATGATATTAGGTTTTTGTGGTAAATGTGAATAATTAATTTGTCTTGTTCAATATGTAGACCATAGAATACATGCGTGAAGATTTTGGGTTGAAATTGAATAGTGTATGGCAATGCTATTAGCACTTCCAAAGATCAGGTTTCAAAATTAGTGATATGAGTTCACATGCAGTTCCGGGAAACAGTCATATCTATTTTATATTAAACTGAAAAAAATAAATGTTTTTTGCAATATTTACCCGACACCCAATTGTGAAATATTGTTTTTTTAAAGTTTCCTCCACAGGGTTTTATATCTAGCAAGTATTAACAACTAGATAAAAAAGGAAACTTTTGAATATATAAAAAGGTGTATATCTATTAAAATAATAAATGTATGTTTGTATGTACGTTTATCGTAAATAAGTAATGTTTATATATAATGCAAATTTATATAAACATTTTTAAACATAATTTAGGAAAAGATTCAAAAATAAATGTAATATATCCTATCAATGTATCCTTGTATCTCGAAAAAGAAATTATATAACAATTTTTCCTTAATGTCATTCAGAATAGATCATTGACAAGCAAAATAAACTGAAACTGTAAGAATAAATTAGTTTTTTTGTTTTATATTTGTTATAATTAAATCACCTTAATATTTTTTTAGTATAGACATTTGGCAATTACATTAAATTTTGGTTTTTAACTGTTATTTTTTTATTACGCCTGTGTCGCTATATTCACTCATTATATCATATGGAATATATCCCTATTATATCATTGAACCAAATGGCTTCATTATTTATTAGAACTATGCAGCGTTTTATCGTCCAATTTCCATTCAAAAAATTAAATACGACATTGTTTTTACATTATGAAGTCCAAAGTCCAAAGCTAAAGCGAAATGTAGCGAAAATAGCGAAAGTTTTAATTATAATGATCTAAACCCGACGAAACCCTGATAGTGAATACTTGTTTTTCCATTAGTTAGATTGTATGTAGATAATAAATTAATGAATATTTTAGTACGTAGGTAAATATTTCAGTATTGTAAAATATAACCATCCTTAAACAAAAAGTTCAATTCAGGTATATCGGAAATTTGTGTTTGCTGCATTAGCTCAATGTTGTAGTGACTATATCGATAAATATGTAAAAACATTAAAATGTTTGAGAATTTGTTGCGAGCAGGGAAGCGTGCGGAGACGAATTTAATGTTAATTTAGAAGAATTCCATGTTGATTAAGAGCAGATATGAGGGCATGCGCCGCATTGTAATTAATCCGTTCAAAATTAATTTGTTTTAAATTGGTAAAATTTTTTACTTATTACTTGTGTAAAATTTTTTTTCACATTTCGGGGAACATACGGTTTTAATTTTGTTTTATGTTCGTTTGTACGTACTATTACATACTAAGTGGACAACAATTTTAAAAATCCGATTGAGAAGTAAAAACTAACAAAAAATTGGTAAGCAAATAAAAGACCGAAACTGAAAGTTGCATTTTGCAAAAAACGAGGTTAGTAAAAAATAAAGACTCGTTTCAGATTTTATTAGCTAGTAATAAAAACTAATCATATAGGTTATGCAGTTACGATTTCTTCAAACTGTTTTGTATTTATTTTCATTTTATTTATTTATTTATTAACAGACAGTTAAGGAAACATTATAGTCACTTTACGTTTCACTAATTATAACAGAATAATTACATCATTTATTAACCTTACAACACAAAACCATGACCTATTTCAATAACTTCACTCTTAATCGTCACAAATAGATCAAACTTTGGTGCAATGGCAGTCAGAAGGTTAAGAATTTGTACACCGTAAAAAAGTTGGGAATTTTTATAAAACTCGGTTTTAGATACCAATATAGCAAAAAAATTAAGACTGCGCGAGCTCAAGTTGTTATCAGGTATAAAGAGCAAGAGTTTTTACAATAATTTGGGGCATGAAATATTACCATTTATCTATCGGAAAATAAATTTCATCCAAAAAACTTCCCTTCTTTATTGCGACATCTGGTAACAAAGCCTGCCTAAGAGAAAGTGGATAGGAAAAAAAAGGATAGTAACCGTATCGTTTTATAAAAAGACATCATAGGGAATTTTTTTGGACACAAACAATTAAGAGCTTGATTCAAATCTGCTTCTTGCAAAGTCAATTATAATAGTTGAATTAAGTTCCTAGCATTACGCAAATGACGTTTTTGTTACATCGGCTAAATAATTACATAAAGTCAGGGCCGAATCGAATTGAACTTATTATTTACCAATTTCATTACATTAGTATAAGGGATACATCATAACCGAGTAAGCTATGTGGTTGAGCCCTTAAGCTTGGGACAGGTAAGTGCTTAGTCGCTAGTATTAATTTGCGTGATTTTGCACGGTAGCAAGACGCCGCCAATACTAAGTCAAATCTAAGAACGTTAGAGTCGTACACCGACTGGGAGTGCTCAGCGAAAAATTTAGCCGATGCTGGTCCGACGCCGATTTTATGAACGCCGACAGCAAGACGTTTCCAATATTAAGTCAAATCTAAAAACGTTCGAGTCGTACACCGACCGGGAGCGCTCAGCGAACAATTTAGCTGATGCTGGTCCGCCGCCGATTTCATGAACGCCGGTAGCAAGGCGCCACCAATACTAAGTCAAATCTATGAATGTTCGAGTCATACACCGACCGGGAGTGCTCAGCAAAAAAATTAGCCGATGCTGGTCCGCCGCCGATTTCATTAACACCGTGACTGTTTCTTTAAGTGTTGATTTATGTCAAAAGCGGTTTACAGTTTGCTTTCAAATATCCATCTCTACATACAGTGATATTCATTTTATTGTTTAAGTATCTATAAAATGCCCTAATATATTACAGACAGAAGACGATAAAGTGGAAAGTGGAAAGTTTCTTTAGAGAAATTCCTAGTAGTTTGACAATCCATATTAAGAGAAAGTTAAGAATTAAAATGTTATTATTTAATATGAATACCCACAGAAGATTCTGGATGATCATTGTCTTCATATATCCCATCATAGTTGTCACCACCATCACCCGATTGCATCACATCAAATATCTTTCTATACTGGAATTGAAAATAAATAATGATAGAATTCCCTACACACAGAGCGTGCTATTTAAACAATGCATACATGTCATTTTACAATACAGTCAATTTACCTCACAGATGCTCACCCTCTATTTCACACTCAGGCACGCGCTCCGAAGTGAAGGGTTGTCGTGCGGCCAACAGTACGTCACCACGTGTGTTATTCGATCTTGCAAAGCACCTTATAATGAGCGTCCTACAAGACCTCAATAATATTGGTACCGAATTTTAATACAAGATCGCACCTGCCTTGATCACAGATAATATAATTAAGAGAATATGATATGTTTAATGTGGGTCCGAGGATCATCTAAATTATTTATCACCACTATGCGAAGAATAAACGTAATACATGAGTCCATACTCCTCACATGCACATTAAACGTAATATAATTATTGGGGCTTTGTACATAACCTACTTTTCGTAAGTGCAACGCCTCCTAATGCGTGCTAACCCTTAAAAATATTCATTTCAGAAATTATAATTATAATCATTTTCAGAAATTATAGAGGGCACACGAAGTATGCGATTTTTGTATCAAATTGGGACAAGTTATAATACTTCTTCAGAATATTATATAAGATGGTATTAAGTAGATCCTATTAAAAATTACCACAATATGTCGCTTCCCTTATTACTAAAGATGCTAAAGTTAGCAAAGCAACGTTACTAGAAATTTATCTAAAGTTTACTGGAAAACTGTAGCTGTAATTTTCCCTAACGATATTTCTACGCCTGTAAGACTAGGTAATATATTTACGTGGTAAAAATAAAATTAATCTTTGTAAATAGTATATAATATAGTGTTAAATTTTTATATGTGATCGTGAGTCCGTATAGTGAATTCTACTAATACTTAACAGGTATATGAATACGATATGGAAACACTACTTATATACACAGGTATATGAATACGTTATGGAAACCTCTTACAGTTCTTTATTGATGAAGTTGATTCGACATGCACAGATTCATCCAACCATGTTTCATTTAGTGACGTATTTATAAAATTCCGACGCTCGAGAACGGATATTTACCGATCGTAAAATTACTAAACACGCGCAGCGACGGCACTTGTGGGATCAACTAATATATAGTTTTTTCGCATTATTTGGCCATCTACATTAAAATTAAATTAAAAATGGGTGTTCAATATTTGTTTGATCACCAGTTTCATTTATTTTGTAATAATGAAGATTTCATCTATTTACCGGGCCCGCTGATTAGAATGGCAATTTAAAATTATCTTCTTTTCCATATGCGATTTTATCCAGGTAGCAATAATTCGTGACTACTAATAAGTGTATACTAGTATTTTGCCATTTGATATGCGCTTTAGTTTATCTAATTGATTTCTGGCTGTAAATTAATAACACGGCTTAAAAGTATAATCACTAAATGTTATATTTTTACTTGAATAAGAATTTAAATACGAGAAAAGTGTCTTCTTTAATATTTATTTTTGTAAATATCTTCAGTGTACTGACAGGACATTTCTAGGGTTTTATTATAGTAACTAATATAATGCTAAAGTATATTTGTTTGTCTCTTTTAACAACGCAAAAAAGCAAGAAATTGACGCGACTTCTTGAGCAAGGATAGCTGGATGATCGGAAAATGAAACTTTTTATTAGGATAATTTTTATTATGGGAAAATTGTTGTGTGAAATTGAGATAGCACACAGAGTGTATAAGGAAGCAGCGCCACAATGAAACAATAGGTGGATGTGATTTTTTAATCGGAAGTGATTTTTTGAAACGCTACATATACAATATAAGATAGCAACAGGAAAATGTTTTTATTTTCATTATCATCTTTATTATAAAGTCACGAAAATAAAGGCATAGCATTAATTTCCTTTAATCATTCTAGACGGTGTTGTATATTATAATTTATCCTTAAGTTTTTAACTATAACTACGTGAGCAAAATCACAGATAAAAATTAGTGTTTGTAAATAAAACGGGTTCTTCTTTTAAAGGCATCATACAAGAAATTAGTGTTATTCTGGATTGTTAGTTTGAATTATTTACAAAAAAAAATAGGGCGAGTGGCGTTACACTCGTTTGTATATATTTGAAATTTTCACACTAAAATAATTTACTAGGACGGATGAGCGAAATGTATTAAATAGTGGAATAAATGGATTGAAATCAAAACTATTAATAATAAGAGTGAGAGATGATTAATTTGATTATGGATGTATCTTTAGAACAACAACGGCAGAGAAACTTTAAAATTATAAAATTTACGCGAATTTACATAAAATACATAAATACCTCCCAAGCACGAGTATAATCCACGCTACGAGAGTTCCATGCACATTTAGATAGTTATAAACATTTAAGGGTACATGATATTCATAACGTAAAGTAATTCAATAGTTTCGGAAATGACAGGGAATGCAAAGTTTTCGCATATTTTGGAATTTTTTGTTCAAAATACAATTTTAAATATTTGTCTCTAAGTAAATGATACCCACAGATAAAAAAACAATAAAAAAACGTTTTATCTTGTAGGTATCATTCACCTCGTCATTAAATTTTATATTTAAAAAATTAAAAACTTATGGCTAAATAAGATGCATTTTTATGCTAAATTCCAGCATCTACGTTGTATGATTTCTGTGAAAACATGGTAGAGAATATAAAAAACATCGATATCCTACTACACGTTCAAAGGCGTAAAAACACGGTGCATTTTTTAACAATCATAACATTTACAATCATTATTATAATTTTTCTATAGACTTTGCGTGGTTTCCTAAAAAGCCCTACTTTTTCATAATTTTAGGTTCAGTAGTCTCAGAATTAAGATGCGCTATTTTTCATTTATTTTTTTAAATTTTCAAAATATCTTTGAAGATATGATAACTAAAGTTATTAAAAAAATTACTCTTCTAACTAGACCTTTGAAACGGTACACCATACTTCGTATTTTTAAATGCTACATAATTCATATTATTGGTTAAGTATATACAGTAGTAAATTCCACATAATTCATATTATGTGTACATCGTATTTTTAAATTCCACCTATGTAGTAACATATGTGGAATTTAAAAATACGAAAAATTCGAGTTCTATTTATATTCCCAGTTTACCTAAAATTTTCGATATGAATATTTTTGAAAGCAAATTCTTGATGCGTATACGGGTTGATATGTTTTACCACCGTGCCAAATTTTACGTTTTTACGTTAAGCGGTTTCTGAGAAAAAACGACTGTAACAAACAAACGGGAATACAATCTTATAAGATTTCTGTTTTTCCTTTCTCAATATTATTAATTACATCTCGCAATGTGATACATGTATACATATGTGTGGGTGTGCGTGTCTGCTTGTGTGTGTGTGTGTGTGTGTGTGTGTGTATACACATACATATATTAACATAGCGAATATTTTTATTCAAAGCGGACATGACAAAATCGACTTGGAGCGTACCTCAGCGCAAACTGAAAAGCCGTTATTAAATATTTATGGGAGAAACTTTTTGCATAAATATTTGTCTTTTTGGAACGAAGTTCTTTTACGCGGCTTACAGTAGAGCGAACTGGCAGAAATGGTCACGTAAGGAAAAAGCGTAATGCCCCTTCCAGACGACCTTTCCCTCTCTTTCTCTCTGTCTTTTTCTCTTGCTATTATATACGGTTGTATGTGTGTGTATTCGTGCGAGTACCGTCATTCGAGCAGCAAGGCACTGTGCGTGGTTAGCTGTATAACTTCAATTCTAAACACGTGTAAATATTATTTTAACTTATTTTTTTTATTTTACTTGCTATCTATTGTAAGCCAATTATCCGCCAGATCGTTTCCAATTCGGTATATATTTATTTGCATTATAAATTATAAATTATTGACATTTACTAATTATTAAATATTTATAAATTACAAAAAAAATTCGGCAAATTCATTTAGTTTCATTATTACTTTATTTATTATAAAGTTAATATTTAAAAAATTACAACAAAACTATTAGCATATTCATTTCATTTCATTAATTAATTAAATTTTATTTAGGTTGTTTCAGTAAATTTAACAATTCATCACATTCATTTAAACTTTTGAAATATTTAAATTTAAAACAAAATATTTAAAATAAAAATACATAAGTTTTAATTTTTAAAATAACTAAATTTAATTTTAAAAGTAATTTTAACTATGATTAATTTATTAAAAAAATTAGAATAAGTAACCTTAAAAAAATATAATTAATGAAATTTTAATTTTTAAGACAATTAAGATGAAAAAAAAATTAATTTTAAGAATGAAAATTTTAATGTTAAGATCAATATTAAATTTTGTAAAAATTAAAATAAAAAAGTTTTAATTTCATAATGCTTAAATTTTGAATTAAAATTAAAATAAATTTTAACATGGAATTTTATTATTCTTAAAATTTTTTTATTTTATTTCATCACATCTAAATAAAGTTCACTTAACAATGAAAATAAATAAATGTGCTGGTAATTTATTGTAATTCATTAATTTTAAGTCCTTAATGATTACTTTTTTTTTCTTATTTAGAATTTTTTTGGTATGTAATTTATAATTCACTATTTTACATTTAATTTTATTTAATAAATTGCTATTTTTTCTAAAATATCAAATGAAATTTATTGATTTCAATCCGTACTTTACATTTTTGCTTTGAAGAAGTCATAAAAAATAACGTAAAATATACAAATTAGAGAGAGAGAGAGGGAGAAATTTTAATAAAAACTTAAAATAAAAACTGCTTTTTGGCGTAACAAAAATACACTAATATAGTCAATAGAAATCTACACATTAAATAACATTTAGAGTTGAAAAAATAATGTAAGGAACTTCGCTCTTCACGGAGGTCCCACGATCGCACAGTTTTTTTTTTCTCTTTTATTATTGCGTCAGTCTGAATTGTTTCATCAAATTAAAGAAGAGGAAATAAGTAATTTGTTCCTTTTTTCGCATTACAAATTAAAGTGTAATTGTTTGGAATAAACCCTCTTAACTTATCCCTTATTACGATTTTGGCGAGGAATTCGTTGAAAAAAGCCAATTTTTATGAAATAAAAATATTAAATTCATGAAATGTAATCAGCTCCAATTATAGACGAAAGTTCGATCTTTTTTTATCAAAATCATTACACCGTGTAGTCCTAGAATTTAGTGGTAACTTGACAAAAACTAAGGTTTTTCGTGAATAAATTTAAACTGCCTTTAAATCTTATATAATCCATGCCCTTAAATAATATCCTTGTTAATTTTTAGGGCCTCGTGTATTTTAATAATATAATGGCAGAGTTCGTACAAAGTATTGCATAGGCCAATTAGTCGAATGTTGAGAGAGGCTTTCGAGCGCGCCTGGAAAATGCCCATTCGTAATTCTTCGGCCAGAAAACGATATTTCATTTTTCATCCGGTGTTCCAAACTTTAAAAAAGCATAGTCCTCTATTGTATTAATCGTTTCGACGACAGGTACAATCGTGTAATTTTTTTTTAATCTAATTTTTCCGCGATTCCGCAGTTGTTTTTCATTTGAGATGAAATACTTGGATATATTTAAAGCGCTCAATAGCCATCAAATTACCACTAATTTCACCAGTGCAACATATTATTGGCTTCAGCCGACATGTATATGTATGTTTATATTCTAAGTAATTTTTTAAAATTTTAATTGCAAAATCAATAACTTTGCCTTTGAATTAATGTCGCAAGATCTCTATTGTGAGACTAAAAATTATCTAACAGCAGTTTTACAGTCTCGGAGTTTTGTTCGTTAACAAATTTTTTATTTGCTCTTTATTACGTAGTTGTATTTTTTAACTATTTGTTTTGTTATGTTTTTTAGAAAGTATCAACCAGCACTAGTTTTTATCTATGTGTACAATTAATTGCAGAAAATAATATTGTAGACACACAATTTAATAACGAGTTTATGATGGCGGGCTAATCCCTAAACTCTAATCTCTTACCAACTCTACCGTAACCAATCAAAATATTGATGAAAGCGGATGTAACAACTGAAAATTATCTTAGTTTTAATTTGTTGACACCATCATGGTAAAATTCCATAAAGTCATTATGACAAATGCAAAATTACCAATGGCATACTTCCTTAAAATTCTGATAAGAGCATGCCTACGTCACTTGCAAAACTAAAGTTAATCAAATGACCCCTCAAATATAAAAGTGTGTGGAGGTGTTTAGGCTTTAGGGTGGTATAAATGTTGACACATATATGTCCACATATATATAGAAGCTAGAAACTTTATTCTTCCGCGATGAGACTATCATACAAAAATTATAGTCTTATTTCAAAATACCGTTTGTGACTACCTAAAATATTTTATGAACAAATTGTTTTCCAACACCCAAGACAGAAAAGAAAATATACGACTTGAAAGTTAAAAAAGGCGGCACAAAATAATGCTTCGACAATATCTAAAAAGGTATTTTTAACACCAAATAAATCTTTGATAGTATTCTTCGACGACTTATTCAAATAATGTCATTATACCGTCAAGTTGATAAAACGTTTAATGAAGCGATCAAGTTATCAGTAGGCAGGCTGACGGACCATCAGTTACTCCTTATGGGCGAAACTCGCTCAATAAAGCTCACCGTTAGGCATGAAGACCGATTAAACACCGTTCGCCATTATCCGTTGTCGTTTTTTATAAAGTTTATCTTTGTGCAGTTTTTATGAAGTGAAAATTAATGTATTATACGTGGCGTTGTATTATTTGTTTTCAGTAACAATGGTGTTGTGTTATTATTACTGACTTATATTGAAAATTTTTGTTTATATGATCGAAGAATGTTTTTAAATTGTTTATTTTGATGATAAATATAAATAAATTTTCGTAAATTTTTATCCAAAATGTTGAACATCATTTGCTGTATTTAGAATTTAGTGGTTAGCTGACATTTTTTTTATTTTTTTGTATAGGTTAAGCCTTTACATGTGTATTTTTACATATTTTTGAACGATATTTTTTTGATATCAGATATAACCCAACACATGTAAATATTTTTAACATATATTGGGTAATATCTATTATTTTAAAAATGTAATTAATTTTTTGGCGTTTAATACATACTAATTTACAAGAAGAGTATGTGCAATGCCTTTTTTTGACAGAAGAAATGAAGACAAAAGTAATAATACATTTAAATGAAAACCTTAAATTTCAATAATATATAATTATTCTACATATGCGTATAATATAAGCGTGGGTGCGTGCCTGAGTGCAAATAAATATAAAACTTTAGCAATAAATTACATAAATTATATATGGATATTGTAGAATGACATAGAGTATTACATAAATTTATACTATTACGTAGTGTCTAAACGTAAAGTGTCATATATAAATACCTGCACAATTTTTCGTGTCAATTACATATCTACATACATCTATTATGTAAGTATAATAATTCGTGTCAATTCCATATCTACATACATCTATTATGTAAGTATAATAATTCGTGTCAATTACATATCTACATACATCTATTATGTAAGTATAATAATTCGTGTCAATTACATATCTACATATATCTATTATGTAAGTATAATAATTCGTGTCAATTACATATCTACATACATCTATTATGTAAGTATAATAATTCGTGTCAATTACATATCTACATACATCTATTATGTAAGTATAATAATTCGTGTCAATTATATATCTACATACATCTATTATGAAGAATAGGAATAGTAAAGATGAAAAGTTTACATAAATATTTTATCGTGGAAAAAACGTATAAAGGAATACGTATATCATTAACATTTTAGTATTTACTTGCAATAAATTCATGATTTGAAAATAAGTCATGGGATCGAAAATTAAATTTGGATGAGAACGTACGCCTAAAGTAAAATGATCGCTCTACTTTTATATCACATTTAATATATACATATATAATATCGTCTAATAATTTATATATAGATTAATAATTACTTTAGTAATTAAGTCTTCATAGGTTCATATGTTTTCCCCTTCTTAAAATATTCTATGCCATCATGGTACATTTATTTATACACTGGCAGTCCATCCCGCCTTCGTACGAGTATAATGGACTTATTTTATTATGGTTTTTTAATTATTATATTATTAGTCACGTGCAGTCCACCAATGAATTTTAATTATATTAAATATAATTATGTAAAAACATCATGTACCAGAAAAAATTATGAAACCATCAAAAAAGTGATCTTTTTGGCAGATGGTTGTATTTTTTGGGAATTTTAAAATAATTCTCCACAACTGTAAAATATTTCTTGTTTTATTTTCAAATATTAAATTTAATTATTTGCTTAAGCTACAGCAGAATGAAAATGTTAAATAAAATCTCCATGTGAAAAGCATTTGCATCCTAAATCTATACCGTTTTGCCTTAAGTTTTACTTATTGTAATAACGAAAATTTTTTGATAATAACTTGTATCCAAAATTTCCCATAAGCTGACAAAGGACGAGTCTGTGGAAATAATTGAAATTTGCGGTGTTTATGTGACATAATTGTTGGTAGAACGTGTTATAATGCCTTTAATAATATTATTTTGTTACGTTTTTATTTCAACCGGGTGCCATTACATAGTTTTTGGTGATTTCGTAGATTTCGTAGAAGTAGAAAAATAGGCCAGATCAGCGGCTATATCTCCGACTACCTTTATGCTATTAACTATATCTCAAAAGTTTTACAACGTATGTGTATCCTATATGGCCCTTCATGGAAATTTGAAAACTATATGCTATCATATTGTGAAAAAACTTCTAATATCCAATTTACATATAAATGTAAATTGGATATTAGAAGTTTTGGCGTAAACAAAAAAAAGAAAGAACGAAACTGTCTTCGTAAATTTTTTAGTTGTACATTGTATCTTCCAGCTAGCATTGACTTAAAATAAAACATTGTTGACAGTGGATTAACCGTATGTTAATCATTATGTGAAACAAAAAGTTGAGTTTATTGTACGGATGAAATGATGCTCACTACAAAGGAAAAATTTAAAACGTATTTCCTTTATATTTTTATCAATATAAATATTACAATATATTCTCCTACGACGTATATCAGTAGAACTATATGTAGTAGACCTGTTACAAATGAAGCCTGGGTAATCTCAGTTTTCCTGAGATTACCAAGGCTCCGTACAAATTTATTACCTGTGAAAGTTTGAAGAGATCAAATTTTGTTCATGAAAAATGATTTACGTTACTTGTAAATAAAAGTATTATTCTTATATAAATATTAAATTTATTGCTTAGTATATCCTTCATAGGTAGACAAAAAAAATAGGATGCCTAATTTTTTTAAAAATTTAGTTATGTTAATTGATGTTACTAACTTCTCATTGAAGTATTTTGTCAATTTCTAACTAATATTGTTAAAAATTAAAAAGTGGGTTGACATACTGACAAAAAGGGTTTAGAGACTCATGTCATGCAAAAAAAAGGTCACGTAAGGAATGCTACGAAATACTGTTACTGCATATTGCATTCCTAGGTACTTCTTGATCACGAACATTTCACGTTCGTGTTATCGTTCTTTAGACACTGGTCAGGGAGAAACGAATCTTAGCAGATTCAGTATACAATTAATTAATTATTAACATCGTCCTTGTCAAAACGGATATATGCAATTTACGTTATATTTGCGAAAAATTGGATTCTTTTGCATAATCACGCATGTGCGGTTTGACAAGTTTGCACGATATTTCATATTAACATATAAATTATATTTATTCCAAGAAATTACGTAATATTTGCGGGATGAAACTCAGTATTTTTACCCAATTATAAAAAAAATGTATCACAAATTTTCAACAGATGACACAATATGTGTATTAATTATATTATATATGTAACTAGAAAAAACACAGTCATTCAATAAGGCATAAATAAATGAACAGGTTTTCATGAATACTTGGCATAGGCATAGATTGTGGTTCCAATATGAGCTACTTTTCAGCCCAAGGAATATTCTTGTAGAATGAAACTGGTTGCTTTTTTAATTAATAATAAAAATGTAATATCACAAGGTGTCAATAGATGGCACAATGAATATATTAATTTAATAACTCACATGTCTTGAAAGAATACGGCCAAATGTATAAATTATCCCACTAACAACATAAATGGGAAAGTTTGGTGTTAGGATATTTATTAATTAAACAGAAAGATTTTCATGAAATTTGGTGCAAATATAGGTTATGATGAATTTGTATACAGACAACTTTTTAACTGAAAAATTATCATAATTCCCGTTGGATGAATCTCGGTTTATTTTAATCAATATCAAAATTTTGTATTATAACTTATTATATTAATATGACCAACAATATATAGCGAAAACATTACTTTTCGAAAAAAAAATTACTGATACCGATTTTTTAAACAATATATTTAAACATCGTTTATTACTATTACTTAATTGAATGTAAATTTATGCTAAACCAAGTTTTAGCATAAATTTACATTCAATTAAGTAAAAGGAAATAATGAACATTTACCTCGTTTGATATAAGTTGATGTTAGTGATTACTAATGGAAGGCCAGAAGGTGCAGATTTCATGAAAAAAACAATAAAACAAGGAAATTTTATTATTAAATCTAACTCTATTCGAACGTGTTAAATAGCCATACGGACATTGAGAAATATCAAAACAAAAATATATTTTTTTCCTTTTATTAATATTTCTAACATTATTTTAATAAGGAATATTTCTTTTTTATTTTTTTACTACTAAATAATGCGAGAAATTATAATAACTTACCTATAATTATCAATCAAGTAAAATCAGTGAGAGAACTCAATAATTAATTGCGCCTTTAGTCTTACACTTAATAGAATAGAATACAAATTCAATTTAAAAAGAAAAGCAGAGAGTTGGTTGAATGGGCAAAAAGATTTGAACCAAATGTTGCAAACAGTCAACGAGCACAGAAATAAGAACTTTTTTTAAGATGATATATAAAACTTGAATTATTTACCAAACCATGAAGAAACAAAATAGGCGTTTGTTCTGATAGTGGAATAGAAAAAATAATTGACACAATAGGTTAATAATAGGGCCTTTAGCGTGTCCTCATATTTTTAGAAGTCCAAACATATGGACCAATGAACGCAGACTTATGTTATTTGTCAAAAGCAAAATAGAGCATATATTCTTCACAGGCTTTTTTAAATTTCAACTGATTTGGTTTTTTCCATATTGGGACGCTTTTCTTCAATTTAAGGACCATGAGAGGAAAAATAAAAGGAAAAATAAATTAAGATAGTCAGTCATATTCCCGTAAAAAACACATCTCTGTCTCTCTTCTCTTTAACATATTCACGTATTATTTCAGTCACTTTTATACCAGGTCTAACTTTTCAGTCTCTGGGTAACCTTAGACTTTGCTGTGAAAATATATTTACTTATTCTCAAACATGATCATTTTTTCAATGAAATTTCACTTCTCATGCTGTCGAATTCTGGAACAAATTGGGTCTTATTCGGAATTCATAGTCATTTCAAGTATTCTATGCTCATATGAGAGAAAACGTTCCTATCGTAACACCCCACCACCTCTCCTTAGTTTTTTCTACAAAATCCTCTCCTCTCTCTTTAACTTATATAAGATACATAAGCGCACACATATAAACGCGTGTTTTTCATTTATTACTATAGGTGAATCTTGCTTCCTTTCAACCTATATGTATAAAATATATATTCAGAATTTTCAAGAATATTACGCTTATTGTTTACTATAACTGTTACTATATAATCGATTACACTCCCAATTAGTATGAACAATATATATATATATATATTTATATTTTTTATTTTGTTATAAAAAATATAAATATATATACGGTTATTTTGTGTATGTATATATATATATATATATATATATATATATATATATATATATATATATATATATATATTGTATCAACCATTTCAAGGAAAAGCACAGGTGCACTTGGCACGGGTCTGTCCTTATGCAAATTTTGGAATTTTTAGTCGCCGTAAAGTCGTTTACGGGTACGGAACGTACATTTTGTATTCACATTGTTTATTAGAACAATAAATCTGTAACTATTGTGCGGCTCGAAAGACTCAAGTTTCGGAAGGCTCTAAAAAATATGCGTTTATACTTTGTCAAACCATCAATTATTGTTACGATAATTTTGTGTGTAAATGAATAAATATAGTTTAAAAATAACCATTGATGTCGGTGTGTCTCTGACAACTTTTTCTTATCAATATATCATATCGATTTAAATATTGATATGAAAGTATAATATATACCTAGGAAAATATGATTTTTATATTATTTCCCGCAATTTGAAGTTAGGATTTTATTCAATATTGTCTTGTAACTTATTATTAGATAATAACATCCTAAAAATACATGTTCATAATTTGGAACCACTTCGACATATTAGCTGATCTCATGCTTATTTAATGGTAATTATAGTATGATGCGTATAAAATAATATATTACCTTCTTAAAATGATTATGTTTATATACAAAATGCAATGTATATACTATCATCGCTAATATCTTATTTGCATGTTGTATGATAATAAGCAAACGCGGGTCAGTTGCTGTTGATTCAGGTTTATAGAGTTTTACTTACATATGAAATGTTAGCTTTGTTATTGTCGGTGTTGTTTTTTAAATTTAGATTTGGGTTTAAAAACGAAATGAGTCTAATAGTTTTTATAGTTATTTTGACGAGCAATATTGAAGAAAGTTTGGGATTATTACGAATTTAAATTATTCAATAAAGCCTATTATTTCAGGTAAAATAACCTACTAAGAGGTTATGGAAAAAAATAAGTAAAATATTTTTCATACGACTAAAACTGATAAATTAAGAAATTGTGAATGGAAATTGATAAATTCTGAATCGTTCTCACGCAAGAATAATAATAATAACCCGGTATCTCATCTACCCAACGAGCTCTTTATGTTCCACAAAATGAATTTTTAAACGTTTGTTTATACAAAAATAGTCGTTACTCGAGGTTATCGTATTTTACCTCTTTTATGTCAAAAATTTTTATTCATCTTTAATTTTAAGTCCATTAATATTTACCTTTGATATCAAGGGTGCAAATTTTGTTTAATATTCATATGTAGGTACTCTACCCTATTTTGATTAGGAACTTTATTTTTAACGTAAACATATCTTTGTAACCCTGTCACGAGGTAATGAAACTAGTAAAAGAATAATATTTTATATATTTTAAGTATCTAGAAAAATTTAGTTAAATCAAGAAACCGAAACAAATTCACCAGAATGGTTGTGGAACACAACAAATATAAATAAAGTAGCGTATTATTGCAAGGAAATAAACAATTAGTTACTATATATGTATAAATTTAGAACTATTTCCCCTCGTCGTCTAAATTTACGTTTACGGGAAAAGAAAATATGTAAACCATTTTACATAAAAAACATTTTATCTATTTTATTTTCTCGTAAACGTAATTGGTCGTCTGGTAATTGATTAAAATTCTCTTCAGCATTTGGGATTAGCCAACGTAATCGTATTATCCGAAAACTCGCATTCTAAACGCTTAGCCACAAATTTGTGCGATTGTTTTGGCTGGAAAAGGTTTTGTTTCGAGAGCTTGCATAGGGTAGACTTCGGCTGTAAATTTAAAATGAAATAATGGAAATGTATAAAATTAATTCGAAATTTAGCAGGGATATTTATTTATTATATTATAGGAGGGTTTCTTCAAATATACTTTATAATACGACTAATACGCCCAAAGATGTGTGTTTCTTTATTTATTTATTGTTTTTATTACACAAATAAATAAAGAAGACTTATTGCTATAGACTCAATCTCTTGAAATCGACCAAAGTTTAAAGTAAAACATATTATAGTTTGTGGAAGATTGCAACAGATTACGAATACAATTGTAAAAAAAGTAAACAGTTGAATTAGTAACAAATAACTATCGTAATAACTTGAAAGTTATCGGATGACATTGAATAATTTAAATTCGTAATAATCCCAAACTTTCTTCAATATTGCTCGTCAAAATAACTATAAAAACTATTAGACTCATTTCGTTTTTAAACCCAAATCTAAATTTAAAAAACAACACCGACAATAACAAAGCTAACATTTCATATGTAAGTAAAACTCTATAAACCTGAATCAACAGCAACTGACCCGCGTTTGCTTATTATCATACAACATGCAAATAAGATATTAGCGATGATAGTATATACATTGCATTTTGTATATAAACATAATCATTTTAAGAAGGTAATATATTATTTTATACGCATCATACTATAATTACCATTAAATAAGCATGAGATCAGCTAATATGTCGAAGTGGTTCCAAATTATGAACATGTATTTTTAGGATGTTATTATCTAATAATAAGTTACAAGACAATATTGAATAAAATCCTAACTTCAAATTGCGGGAAATAATATAAAAATCATATTTTCCTAGGTATATATTATACTTTCATATCAATATTTAAATCGATATGATATATTGATAAGAAAAAGTTGTCAGAGACACACCGACATCAATGGTTATTTTTAAACTATATTTATTCATTTACACACAAAATTATCGTAACAATAATTGATGGTTTGACAAAGTATAAACGCATATTTTTTAGAGCCTTCCGAAAGTCGAGTCTTTCGAGCCGCACAATAGTTAAAGATTTATTGTTCTAATAAACAATGTGAATAAAAAATGTACGTTCCGTACCCGTAAACGATTTTACTGCGACTAAAAATTCCAAAATTTGCCTGTCCTTATGCCCGTGCTAAGTGCACCTGTGCGTTTCCTTGAAATGGATGATACAATGTATATATATATATATATATATATATATATATATATATATATATATATATACATATTACAATTAAATGAAACTACGTGATGTAGTATTATTTCTACTATCTTTAATTTCTTTACCACGACCTAGGTTTCGTTGTATTACAACATCTTCAGGTGGGATATTAGCAAAGATTAACTCTTAGGAACAACCAACAGCATTTATATGTTTCAAACATAATAGCGGAAGACTGCTTTGTGCGGATTTTTCCATTGTTTATGTTAGTGAGTTTATTGCAGGGGCGTAGGCTAGGTTTTATTATATTACAGAGAGTTATACAATATACCAGTATTCTAGTTGGGGTAATAAATTCAATTGTTGTTATTATGTGAAGTTATACAATGCAAACTTTAGGGTGTATGTAATAAAATTAAATGGAAGTTATTGTCGGTAATATATTTGTGCAAAGGCAAGGGCATTTGAAAGTAAGGACAAGGTAATATACTTATTCTACATATCTTATTATCGGTAATATATTTATACAAAAGCGAGGGTATTTGAAATTAAGGACAAGGTAATACACTAATTCTACATATTTCCGGTTTTGTGTATTCATATATTTATTTATTTATTTCTTTTAATTTTTTATTTTTATTATACATACTTATATTTATATGTGTATTAATGCTGAAACAATTTCCAGGGTACTGTAGTATCAATGTTTTATATTTATATTATATCTAGAAGATATTAAGAATGGGTGATGATATTATATTTAGTTGTTCATTTAATATATTGACCTTGATATCTTTTTTATGTCTGTTTATTTCTAATGTTTCTAGGATATTAAGTTTATTGCCTTTTGTATTTATTTGTAATATATAGGGGGCATTATCAGTATGGGGGTGATGGTTATTTTCAATGAGATGTTTAGCAAAGTGAGATGTGTCTGGTTTATTATTACGCCAGCTGGCGATGTGTTCTTTATATCTTGTATTAAAATCTCTTCCTGTTTGACCTATGTATACACTATTATAATCGTTACATTTGAGTTTATAGATACCACTCTTTTTATGTTTATCTATTTTTTCTTTATTATTAATAACGGTTTTACCCAAGTTATTTAAGGTACTATACGTACATGTTATATTATTTATATTTTTATTATTAGTTAAGAGTTTTCCTAATTTGAGTGATACATTACCTATGTATGGGATAGATTTATAGTAAATATTATTCTTATTTGGTGCGACCGGGTATATTTCTTGTATTAGTATTTTTCTTAATTTATTATGGTACAGTTTTGTGACAATTGATGGGTCATAATTATTATTTGTTGCGATTTGTTTTATAGTTTTTATTTCTTTACGTAGGTTAGGTTTTTCAAGAGGGATGGTTAAAGCTCTGTGAATCATGGAATGAAAGGCTGCTAACTTATGGGACCAAGGGTGTTGAGATTGACCAATATGTTTATTATTTTTGCGTTCTATTGTTATATCTAAAAAATTAAGTTTATTATCGGACTCTACTTCTAAAGTGAATTTGATATTATTGTGTAGGGAGTTAGCAAAGTTAACAAACTGGTCTAACTGTCGCTGTGTACCTTTCCAGCAGATAAGGATGTCATCAACGTATCTATAATAGTATAATATATTGGTCGCTAATTTACTGTTTAAGAGGCTGGTTTCTAGATGGTTCATAAATAACTCGGCTAAAAGGGGACTGAGGGGCGAGCCCATTGCAAGGCCATTAACTTGTTGAAAAAATTTTTTATCGAATAGAAAATAATTTTGGTCTGTGCATAGTTTAAAGAGATTTCTAATTTCCGATGCTTCAATGGGATTTAATTTTTTCCTTTCTAGGATATCTGAAATCATATTTAGGCAATCTTTTGGTGGTATATTAGAAAATAAGTTTACTACGTCGAGTGATACTAATTTACAATTGGGTGTTAGATGTATATTTTTAATTTTATTACAGAGATCAACAGAGTTTTTAATGGTATGTTTAGGCGCAAATCCGGTTTTATTACGGAAGATCTTATTCAGGTGAAAAGCTATTTTTTTTGTGGGTGCGTTTGTGTATGAGACAACAGGTCGTATGGGTATATTTGGTTTATGAATTTTAGTGAATAATGAATTTGAATAATGAATAATGAATTTCTACAAAATTAACGCCAAATATATTCAATATTTGAAAACAGCCGATTTGGCTACATTGGCGATATTCTTGAAAAAAAAAATGTATTTTACAAAGAATTTTATGTGATGAATATTCTAAGACATAAGGGTTGACTTTATTCACCCCATAGTCATATGATGCACTTGTCTGTATATTAAGAGTATTTTTGAAAAATTTATTAGAGGAAGTTTAAGAAATAATAGAAAACCAAAGCATGAATTTTTCATTGCTTTTCGGTTCGTGTTTTTATTTGTTCACATATCAAGTAAACATTGCTGAACAAAATCAGCTGATATTTTTAGAAGACTATAGTTATCAACTATTAGCAACGTTAATTTTTTATGTCATTGCAGCTGGTTCACTCCATCAGAATTTACGCGAATTTAGGTTTTCTAAAAATTAATTCACTTTGAATTAGTGCAACAACAACAACAAAGAAGTGCCTAGCTTCGCGAAGCGTTATATTGTGATGTATATTTTTACATTATTAGATGACGCTACGTAAGTTTTAAATCGTGCAATGTAATTTTCTACCTAAACTTACATCGGTGAAATGGACTTGTCGAGAGGTGAAGTGTGGAATGGTGACGAAGGAGTAAGCGAATGACTAAACAACCCTAGTACGGGCAGATGCTCGAGGACAGATATCGGTCATCGTCCGCACTTAAATTTTTTCGAAGATGTACGTATTATACATTATTATATAGTATGTTTTAGTAATATGTCTAGTTTAAATTCTCAATTTGTTTAATATTTGATTAGAACCTCTTGTCAATATTTATAATTTAATTACTTCAGTAGATGTAGCATTAGATTATACATATTTGGTTGGCATGAACCTTATTCCATATTTTTTCTATACATATAAAGAAACTATAAAATTGGCCTGCTTAAACATGGAGGAAATTTATAAAAAAAATATTTATTGGAACAGTACAAAAGTATTATAACTTAAAAATATTGTTTTGAAGTTACTGTTGATTATTTATTCGTGCATCACGTGAGAACATCTGACGGGATTTGAATTTAGTTTTCACTGTTAAATTTTTTGAGGCTGGGTTTAATAAAAATTAATTTACACATTTAATAAAAACTTTTATTTAACAAATTTTATTTTTATTTTGGGACATAAAATGAACAGGTTTTCGTCAAACTGAAAATGTCATATTTCAAGTTGAAACCAAAGGTATGAAATTCTTGAAATAATTCTCTTTTATTTAAAATAAAGTAAACCTTGCATTTTTCCCATTTTATTTAAGAACTATAAACTCAATGCTGCAGATATAATCGACAATTTCTTTCGAAAACAGGAAAAAGAACAAGGTTTTCAAAAGCGTGGAATCCAGAGGAAGTTCTTTATGTCTTGCCGTGGCTTATCTTACTTTTTTTGAAAGATGGAGCTATAGCGTATTCACTACAACAAGTACTCACTCTACTCCAAGTAGGCATGCCTTAAGTTGGAGTTCTGTCTGTGCTATGACGTCCACTTTTCTTTGATTCCCATTTCCCTACATAACGGTAACATTTAGAGCACGAAATTTAAATCTCATAAAGACATGTTAGTGTTCTTTTTACAGTGCCACACAGCCATACATTAACTGACCATATGTCAATTATGTGGAAAAAAGTTTTTACACTAATGATTAGATATTATAGTTATTTTGTGTGCGGTTTCAAAATGTTAAGTTTCAACCATAAATTCGATAATTTAAAAGTAATAAAAGAATGCAATAAATAAATACAGCTTATGGATAAAAATTTCTTCTCGTCATACGATGGCATTTTTTGTTTATTTAGATGATAGCGTATTATTTGATTTCGATACGTTAACAAATAGAATCTTATTTTTTATACTTTTAACATTTATACTTTCGAATATTGGAATATTTTTTGTCCTTTGTAAATTGCTTTACACCTATAAGTGGAATATAACATTGCATGTGTTTTTAAACTCAATTCTTATTCAATTTAACCTTGCGTGACATTTGGGACAAACATCAAATAGATTTTCTAAGTAATCATGTTTCCAGTTTTAGTTCGGTAAATAAAGTTTTGAAATGGCAAAATGTACATTCCAGGAGAACATATTTAGTTATTAACTGAGTTGAAATTTGTTATTTGACAATTTTGGTTTGCATCTAACAGGTTTTAATTTGATTGAATTTTTCCTAAAAAATATCTAACTCCAATACTATTTGAAAATATATTTACATAACAATTTTATTTCTCGTATTTTAGTGATAACGTTAAATTAATTATTAAATATTTTTCTACATTAATTGATCTTCTTAAACGATGTTAAATGTTTACGTTTACAATGACTAATTTAAACAATAGACGTCTTTTAAGCTAATCGTGGTGGAACAAAAAATTAAATAGAACATTTTATTTACCAATAACATTCCTTTGAAAATTATTTGGTCTCCTAAAAATTTTAAACATAGCTTAAAATACCAGTGTTGCACCTTTTGTCTTTAAATGTTGCCATAGAACAAAAGCTGTGAGGTAAATTTGGTAAATAAAGATAAATTAACATTACGCGTTGGCTTGTAACTATTACTTAAGTGATATATTTGTTTGTTTCTTTACTTATGAAAAGTTTTGTCATCAAATCTTATACTGTTTCCTTAACGCGATTCCCACATATTTAAATCAATTATACTTATAAGTTTTATTATGGTTTTATATACGGAGTTATATTGTCTTTCCACGATATTACCTTCAATACAAATAATATTATATATATATATATATATATATATATATATATATATATATATTGCGAATATATGAGTTTCACGAAATATTTGTTGCTAAGAAAATTTTCTTCCTAATATGGTTATATTGTAAAGATCTGAAACAAGCAATGAATGGATATGTCAACTTGTTTACAGATTGATGACTTTTCATTGCTTGCCTCTTTCTTACCTCTATTATAGTTCTATTTTCCAAAATGTTTCACAATGACGAAACAATTCATAGTGACATGATCTGTAAGGAATTATTATAACTTCTTTATGTTCTTTTAGAAGTACATAGATTAAATCACTAACACATACAATCCAAATTCATAATGAATAACATTATAATGACCCATATCATATATTTTATATAAATATTAATTTTAATCCTTTTTCTTCTTCAGTTCTCGTTTATGCAGTATTGCACGTAAATCTTATCTAATTTTTTATGCTTTTTCCTTTGCAGCTATTCTCATCTGCTGTTGGACTGCTGTTATTTCAACGTCATTGATCCATCTTTTTGTGGATTGTCCTACACTTCTTCTATTCTCTTTCGGTCTTATTTTTACTTTCAGCGTTTTATTTAAAATTATTGCGGTGTTTAATTACTTAATGAATAAATGTTCCTTAACTAAATGATTTGACATACCCTATTCCAATTTATTATAGATATTCATATAAAAGTTAAACATTGTAATCAGGATGTCATGAAAAATATTCTTTTATTAATTTAAAAAAAAAATAAATTATGTGTTTCCTATATAAATCTCCTTATTTTTGCCTGTGCAAGTAATTGCTTCATGTCCCCCCAGCAGCTTTAATGATTATATACTAGAGATACAATCAATAAAGTCACCCGAGCATCGTATATTGGAAATTCAATGTCAGCTTGATATTACTTTGTCATCGCTCGTAATCCTGTAACTGGAAACGATACGTTACGCTAACAAGAAAATATAGTAACCATGAAAATTTACACGCACACGTTATTAGCACAATCAATAAATATTTAACAGCTCAGTTATTCGGATAATATTTAGCCTCTTAGAGTCTTAACACGATTTGTACAAGTAGTTTTTAGAGATAAAATCTTTCTCAGACAGGATTACCAGCCAAATGCTGAAAGTAGTATCATTTGTTACTACCAGAAAATGTATTACTGCTAATATATATAATAAGTAAGATTACACGAATTTTAAGGTAAATATTTTTAATCACATGCTTTGAATTTCCCCCGAAATTCCATTTTGTTCAAAACATAGTTACAGAGGTTGTTTCACGGTAGATGTAAATTTAAAATTTACAATGTAAGCGAAACCATTTTTTACATTTCCCTATACTTATGATCTCATAAGTTTGAAAAAAAGTTTACACTTGAAATTTATTATGTATCTGAACTTTATTCCCAATCGAATGAACTCAGAAATGTTATTTATGAAGATCGAAATTGTCATTTCGATCTTCAATTCGATCTTCATAAATAACATTTCTGAGTTCATTCGATTGGGAATAAAGTTCAGATACATAATAAATTTCAAGTGTAAACTGTTTATCTAGGTTTCTACTCTCACTCTCTAATTTCATTTAAGAATTGGTAAACCGTTAAAAGGAATTATTTAGATTTTCCATTTGTTTAAACAACATAACATTTTTTTAATACCTCAAATAATCCATAATAACAATAAAATGTTTAATGATTAATGGTTATAATCCTATGATGCGAAAATAATCAATTATGAAAGCAGACAGGGAAAAAGAGTTTTAATGGATAATACAAGATGGAACTGAAATTAAATTGATTAATTCTATCATTTAGTTAAACAGACAGTAAGAATTTTTTTCAATATTACATTATAGAGTTTAAAATATACATTTTACCTTATGAGATATTCAGTGTAAAGAAACTAAAAAATACATTCAATATAGCATAAATAATATATACATATATATATATATATATATATATATATATATATATATATATATATATATAAATGTATATATATATATATATATATATATATATATATATATATATATATATATATATATATATCATTGGAAAAACCAAGAGTGCACAGTTTGCTTTTTATTATTATTTTCACATAAATAATTTTGACCAAAACTAAAACATAAAAAAGTTAAAAACAATAGTGATCAAACGAAAGGTGTAAAAAAATTCAGGTAAATCGAAGGCCGAAAAGTTTCAACGAATATGAAAAACAGAGTTTTTGCAGAAAATGTTTTATAGAAATGAAAATTTTCCACAAATTGTGAGAAACCATTAGGTTACTATTCTGATAGTTAAATTGGTCAAGAATTGCGACTTTTAACGTGTTTCCAAAAGTCAAATTTAAATCGTAAAGATAAAATTAAATCGTAATAAATATTTAGGAAATTTTAAGAGTAATATAATTTCTTAGAGCAAAATGTCCTCTTTCCCAAAAGCACTTAAAGGCCCTCACTCGTCAAATTACCAGAGTTATAATTACTTCAATCGTCAAAACTCGAGGCCGGGTCGCTACTTGGTAGTAATATTTACCCATATGGTGTCTACTATGTCTATGTAACTCCTAAAATTATTTAAGACTAGCCTACTTTTCTATAGCCTACTTTTCTTATATATATATTTCCTACTTTTCTATTTTCTATTATTTCTAGTTTTTCACACTTTTTCTCTCAAGAAGCACCTCTGGGTAATAAATAGTCAGGCAGTTAATGATATTCTAATTACTAATACTAAATATAAAATGCATCATAAATTAAAATATTTATTAGTAAATATGCCACCAAGTGAAGGATTATTGTACTACATATTTGTTATTGTCGCTTATAAAATAAATAAAAGACGCTGTTAATTATTGAAATAATAGTACAATTGATAATTTCTATTGCAGATATTGACCAAGCTTCTAAGAAATAAAACCGCAAAGTTTCAGTTAAAAGGACTCAATAATTTTAGCACGATATACGCACAGATGTAGATTCACTACCATTTTATTTCATATTAAGATATGGCAAATTCATTATAATTATTGCATGTACATATTTTAATTTGCGATGAAAAAGTGTACCGACCTGCGATCTGGCCTTATATATATTTTTATTTAGGTCTCTTTGTGTTATAAATAGGCTTAGTCACATCCGTCAATTATTTATAAATACTAATACATTCCAATTTAGTTCAAATAATTTTGAAATCAAGCAAAATAAACTATTAATGCGTCATTCCACAAAATGAGGAAAGTTGCTGAACTGCGCTGAAAATTCCCAAGCCCCGTGAAGGGTTCTAATATAAGTATAGTAAATATTTTGTTTTTATATTTCTAAAGTTGGATAATGGTCAAAATATTTCGTACTAGGGTTTATTTATCGTGATAAGGTTCCATTACGTTTTTGGCTTTATTATTTCATAATTTTTTTCGTTTTATGCAGAATTAATCGTGCTACGTTATATTCCCCTTAAGCTGCGTTTTATCTCTCGAATATAGGATAATTACATTTTAATATTTATTATATATTTAATGCCGTATCTATTAGAAACTCTAAGGAAATATTAATTATTTTAAATATATTCTTATGCAATAATTTTATCAATTTACAACAATCTAAACTAAAGTATTACTTTCAGCAACTTTAAGATAGTAGTTGTTCAAAAGTGTTATTTGAAGTTTAAATGAGAATTGGAAAAAATTAAAAATAATTAGAGAATATCCCATCAAATGGTTCATAAATTTTAACACCAAAATTTTATTTTACCCCAACGAGAAGGGAATTAAACGTGTTTTCATCCATGTATATATATATATATATATGTGTGTGTGTGTGTGTGTGTGTGTATATATATATATATATATATATATGTATGTATATATACAATAATTTTACTTAATTCCCTTTGAAGCAAAGAAATAATCGATTTATATTCTCGATTTATTTCTGTATTGACACACATTCAGAAATACACATGCCTGAATGCAAATCTTTTAACCGAAATGAGATTTACAGCGTAAAAGTGAATACCCCTGCCGCTTGGGAAACATTTCCATATTCCAATTTACAAATTGAAATGTATAGTACCTCAATTTAATCTTAAATTAAATTTTAGCGACAAAATAAACGTAATTACGTACCACGTGTAAGATAATTTGATAAGAAATTGGAATGGAAAAAAAATACTGTAGACTGCAGATTATTGTATTGTATTCTAATATTTTGAGAATTTTCTACTATTACACAATACGAGTAAACCTCTCTGAACAATATTTGATATAAAATATCTAGTGGCGTGTTTGGATGGAAGTTAAAACTTTCTGAAGGCACGTCGCGACGTGCTATTCGGCTAGCACCATACTTTGTCGGTTCGGTTCGGCTTAACGCTTTCCTCTCTACTATTATACTTCACGTCTACGTCACGTTACCTCATGTGTGAATTATTATTTGTTTATTTGTTTATACCAGTGTATTTCATAAAACTCTGTTAAAAAGTTTGAATCGTTTATTAATTTAAATATGAGTTACAGTAATAGTAAAGGTTATAACGAAACATTTAGATTTTTTAAATTTGTCAAGCATCCCATGACGGCCCACATTTTTATGTTATATGCGCCAAAAGATCGTGAATTAGAGGTTATTCACATCTGATTTCAAAATTGATGATTTCATTAAGTTGATGCTGAAATGTCCCGCTTACAGTATAATGGTGCTCGATAAAAGCGCACACTCGACTGTAACTAAACTCTAGATATTTGCTTTCATTAAAGAAGCGGGTCCTTCGTTATACTGCATTTAATAGAATGTCAATTTATACTACCACTACTCGCATTTTGTTACATATCTATAACTTTAATCATTCTATTACGCTTTATCGGTATCATACTATTCTGAAGAAAGGACAAAAGATAAGGACGTAGAATGTTAAATCACCGAGACAAAAGAAGAGAATTTAGTTATCTGTACGATTGAAAGTTCATTGAAATATGTTACATCAAACTGAAGTTAATTTGACAAAACGACGAGAAAAGATAGAAACGAAACGATAAGTGAATTCGGGAATACCCGTTTTATTTATTTATTTTTGTGGCGGCCATTCAAAAAGTGTTTAAAATATATGTTTAGTGAGCAAATTCATCGTACTGGGTTCGTATATATTTTAGTTTTAAATTGATCAACTTCATTGTGTCTATTTTTTTTGCATTCATAAAATTTCAATCTCATCATTTTTTTCATATCGCGCCTAAAAAAGTTAAATTTCAAAAGTGCAATATGCACTGAATTGTGTACTTATTTCTTCATTTCAGATTTGTTGGAAAATAATAAGTGGTCCGGGGGAATGCTGCAAAAAGCTTTAAAAATATATTTCTCATAAAATAAATGCCGTAACGAAAATGTAGCTAGACAAGTGTGAATGTAATTTTAAAAAAAATATTTTTTAATTTAATTCCATTTGCTAAAGACCATTAAAAACAAATATTTCATCCCTAAGTTCCATGCATGAAAGAGTACTTAAAACAAATTCAAAATATTTTAGTGTTTTTCGAAATTTTCATGTTATATAACTACGTCTGAAACAGACAAAATGCTGTGAAACGCAAAAAGACAAGCAGGGCAGAAAAACAGGACAGAATTATTTGTTGTTTGGTTAAAAATTAATTAAATACTAGTAACAAAACAAAAGGAAATATTTTTTCTAATAAGTAATGAAATTTAATATTATTATAATTATTCGTTAGACAAACTTACTCAAATGCCCAAATCGTATTTCGTAAAATATTCATTTACAAATCCGATTTTGATCTAGATAGAACCGCAAGTATAATAATCTTCTGAACTATTAAGAACATGTTTAATATACTCGCCGCTATACACAAACACACATATATATATAATATTATTATGTTACAAATAATTCCAGACTAATATTTTACTCAATACCATAAAACGATGCTTTCACTTGCGTCAGCGAAATGAAAAATTTCCTGTTAAACAAATAGAAGACTAGAATCTAGACTCTTCAAGATTATTGAACCACAGAATCCTCAATTGGTATTCAGTTCGGTGCTGCAAACTTTAGTTTAGCTGGTATTTATTGATTTAAATTCGACGCATTTAATCAAAAGAAGATTTCTTGCTTGACGTTATCGTGTACAGTACGTTCATTTACACCAAACTAGAAGATCAAATATCTCATTTGATACATTTTGTTTTTCATTCCGATAAATATTTTGTTTAATGGAAAAATTGTTTACAAAAAATTCATTAAATTCTGTGAAATATTTTAATTCATATCAATGATTTCTGTTGCTATGAAATTTTATTTCCTGAAAGAAAATTAAATTAAAATACTCGGGCGCGGACATGCCTGCTTATTCTTCTAATTAAAAGAAAATCTTTTTTTTTCAAATTCTTTTAAACAGAATTTTGTTAGAAGGTCTAGAACATTCTATAACAAAGTAACAATCACAGGTCAAGGTAACAATCAATCAGCTTCAAGCCTTCAAGCAGGATGCATTGATGAACAATTAGAATTTTTAGGCTTAAATTTGCAAACAATGATTTATATTAAAACGTTAAGTGGCTGCAGCAACAAACAGCGATAAAAAAGTGGTCTATTTACATTATTTTTCAAACGTCAATGGTTTATTGTAAGATAAAAAAAAGTCACAAAATTAATGATATTTTGCTGGAAGTATAATTCATTCTTCCATAGGGATCTATGCTGAATGCAAAGATTCGAGGTTATCATTTAGATCGTCAAGCTAAAAAAAATATGTGATGGACACTACCTAGTCCTTCCCCACCTCCTACATATCATGAAGCGGATATATCGCACACTGCAAAATATACTCGCAAAAAACAATGAGAATGGATTCTGCAAGTTCATACAATTAATTCATTTTACATTACACCACCTTATTAACTTCTTCAGAACTCCAAAAAATCATTAAGTGATGAAACAACGACAATATGAAAGTTCTTTCAAAAAAATTTGTTAAGAAATATTTTTTGTATGGCAATTCAATAGATTTTCCGCTAAAATGTCCCTACCTATCAGTAAGATAACGGTCTTTATAGACTCTCAAACCTTTCAACGCATTTGAAGAAACTACAGTTTGTTAGGGACTGACAGTTTATCTCTTAACATAAAGTTTTCTTTTAATAACAGTGGGATTAATTACTGAAAAAATTATTTTTTCAGTAATATTGAACAGCGGTTATTTCCGAGGTACATCCATTTATAATAAATAAGGAAAATTACCACGGAATTTCTAGTACTTTTATCAGGATAAAGTTACATTTTTTTCTAGTATCGCAATATAATACTTAAAAAAATCTATCTTAAACAGGCATTTAATGACAGAAAAAATATTTCTGGCCGTATTTTTTATTTAATGGTACATCTAACATGATGTAGCTTAAAAATATGTATTGCCCAGCTTTTGCTCACGGATCGTTTAAATCTTTTCAATTAAAGCAATGGAATTTCTTTCTAATCCAATGAAACTATCGCATCACTGATCTATAAATAATGTTAAATCTTTTATATATATATATATATATATATATATATATATATATATATATATATATATATATATATATATGCACGTTGCGCCATCTATTGGCTTCTTGCAATAATGACGTTTTATTTTTGAAGAAAAATAATTTCATAAAAGTGTCTATTAAGTTATTTTTATTGATGAGCTAAGTAACCGTGGCGTGACTGAGTAACCAACAAACGAAAATACTTTTAATCGTATTAAAATTCCATACATGTGAACTCGCATATAATACATAGGCTATATGTTATATGGCTAAATGAAGTATTCGCAAATAATAACCATGCAACTCAGCAATATATTTGTGATTTGTTGTTAAGTTCCAGGGTTATTACATAATGAACATTAGACACCCAATAGCGTTACACGCAACAGTCAAGTTATAAATGTAGAAAATGAAAGAAAAATATGTTCCCAAAAGTCCTGTGCACGAACTAGGACAAAAAGCATAGAGAGTCTATGAAATTACGTACATAAAAGGGACGGTTGTATGTAAATAGAAGCCCATTGGTTACAACCCATAATAATACAACCACTCTTCATCCTAGTTCGTACCCAGGTTCAAGAAATTAACACCGCTATATGTGGCCCCTTTCTTCAATTTTAGTACAGAACATTAAATATACAATTTAGTATTGAATAAATAAGTAAATAACTGCTGCAAACTCTGTTGCTCAATTGCGTCGTGAAAAAGAGCCTAACAAATACACATACTTTCGCCTTTTTATTGTTCGGTTGAAATTGTCACGATTAAAATTTTCCTATATCATTTCCGGTTCATATAAGTGTATCTTTGTATATAAATATAAATATACATATATACGTATATACATATATATATATATACATATATATATATAAATACATATATGTGTGTGCGTGTGTGTGTGTATATATGTTTATATGCTCGTATATTTATGAACAATCTGAATGTGGACAAACGTATGCGGGCAAGTGTCGTAGTTGGACCATATTGGGCATATAAAATTGTTCATTTATATTTTTTTTCTCAATTGATTTGAAATTATAATCTGTTATCAATAATTGTAATTTATTTAAGTTTTAGGTTTAGTACTAATCTATCTAAATTTTATAAAATTAGGAGGTAATTTACATCCACCTTTTACCTGTCACAGTACCATACATGGATCAATCAATCTTGCCCATAAATGTTGACTCAAAATCTATGTACTAATTCTTCGTCTTATCTGAGTGTTTAAATTCTAAATTCGATAATTAGTAGCAGCTGGATAGGAATGAAAATGTGCAATATGCTAAATGAAAACTTTAACACACCTTTCGATCCATAAAAACACAAATATTTTTTCATAAGCCCATAAAGTAAGAGTAACAATATTTGTTAAGTTGATAGTTTATCACCAACATATTCAGTCCATTCCAGTGTCACACGTAAGTATAGCAATCCCAATCCGCAGCAGGTTTTTTTTAAAAATAACATTTTAGAGAATCGAACGAGAAACTATTCCGATCACATAATCAGCGCTATCGAAAGTGCCAATTTGATTCTCACTCATGAGAAAGTATCATATTGCCATTTTGCCGCAGATACATCAGCGATGCAGAGAGCAAATCCAAAATTAAAAGTTGGGTTTGTAGAAAATAAGATTTCGAGATTTTAAAATATGAACATTTTATTGTGTGTAATCAATTATTTTCAAGTTTAGAATATAATATAATTTGTTTTATATTCCATATTAATATTTATAAAGACAAAAAAAATTAAACAAGCATATAATAGTAACAATTGAGAAGAAAAACCTACATAGAATAAGGTAAATATTTCTAAAGTTCTAATGAAACATCCTCTGTATTTTTACAATCCTTCAGAATTTTAGATTTGTGCATATATTAAATTTTGTGGCTCCTTTCAATTTCTGAAAATTTGATTGGAAGTAACTATTATACACGTGCATAGTTACCGTGATGCAGGAGAAGGACGTTTACTAATGAATATGAAATCAATATTAATTTCTGAAAGACAATTAAATACCTTTGGGATTATTTCTTAATAATAGAGTAAAATAAAAAAATATTTAAACGTTTGGGAGAAACGTTCAAAAATCCAAACAAATTATATTAGTATTATTAAAAATCACCCCATTTAGTCTGCTCTTGTGTGTTCAATCCACAAAACTATTAACTGTATTTAAATTCTACGATAACGGTTATCCATTTTGTATATTATTCGTATCATCATTGAACTGGTCATTCGCTTTTTCACGAAGATCTCATTGTTCAGTATTTTGCTAATACATTTATATCTCTAAAAATATTAGATTGTGTTTAAATCAGAGGATTTGCAAAATAAGGTGATCTTATTTTTTCAAAATCTAGACATAAAACTCAAATTCACCCATATGCGTAACTCTAATAATGCTATGGAAGAACTTGGTTGCTTTTATTTCATTGCTATTATAACTGACCTTTTTAAAAGCGATCTAAACTCTTTACATAGTAATATTTATTATGAGATATTACTTACCTGACAATATTATAATTTCGTAAGTGAATTAGTCTGTCTATTCCGTTTTGTCAACTAAACTTAGTAAAGAGGTAATTTAAAACATTACATTTTTTAGCCTTCATCCCATATGAATGTTTTCAATGGAATTTTACATCTTTTTACCCAGTATCGTTAAAGTACGATCACCAAAACAAGCTCTAGGACGCAAGATGTTTTTTTTTTCTAGATATTAACTTTTTCTTTTCTTTGCTGTTTTTTTTTTTAGGCTCGTCAGTATATTCGATTTTAACAATAGCTGGTCATGCTATCTATTTACGGTCTTTAATGGTTTTTATATAATTTGAATTATGTTTTTTACAAGAATAAACCGAAAACCTTCCCAATGATCTACTACCTATATAGCGCATAATGTTTGATATAACTCTAAAATCGTACCTAGTCAATACTTCTGTACACAGAATCAGAAATAGAACGAGGTAAACTTACTTCATCGCCTGGTATTCAAACAATTGTCTAAGCTGACAGCTGATCATTAGCAATTTCTAAAAATTTGGTTCTTCTCATAATAAAACGCGCAGTAGCAGAGATACATTTTTTATTATACATACCTTTATAGATGAAAAGTATACCAATTAATTTTTTAATGACTAAATTCTATGCAATGAAACCGAAATAATTTTTTGATGATTCCAACTAAACCATACATTTTCTTCAATTGTCCAAATATTAAAAAAACAACATTTTAACGCCAAAAGGTTAATTATAACATCAAATTATTATCGAAAATAAAACGTCGTAAGTGACAAGAAGAATGATGTGCTAAATAAATTGCCTGCCTGGATAATATAAAATAAAACACACCGTGTTTAAAAAGAGGGTCTGCGACATTCAGGTAGAGTGGAAGTATTAAACAAATCTGGAAATCTGAAACTTTAAACCCATCTACCACGGTTTATAAACACGTAGTAGATGCTTAGGGATATGTGTCTTTCTAGAAAATATTCATTTATTACTTTCTAGAAGTGTACATAGCCGTAGAACCTACCACGTATGTGTGAAACTTGACATGTACGATGAGATGACGTTTATCTTTATTTCCAGCTTTCCGAACTTTTTCTTCTTTTCTTCGTTTCCTATCCAATCCATACGTGTGTACAAAATGTTAGACCTCTGATTATTTAAGAAGTGATCTGTTGGTTGTTCTGTCAGTAAGTGAGTAAGTAAGCTAATAAATACATTTTGAAATTTACGCTTTTTGATGTCAAATACCTCTGAAACTACTCTAGATATAAACTTTAAATTATAACCAATGAATGTTGTTCTATCTTCTTCCCAAAAAACAAACTTACAGCATTTTCTAGGTGTGAGTTTCAAGAGTGTTGTGTGTGTAGACATTATAAACAATATAAGAATCTGGATAAAAGTTTACAGATATATTACAAATAAAAAATGAAACTATTTTATCCTCATTATATATTTATACACACACACACACACACATACACGCATATATATATATATATATATATATATATATATATATATATATATATATATATATATATATATATATATATATATATGTATATATATTTAAAATTTATACCATTTACCTATATCTGAATTTCGATATTGTTAGACATGATGAGATATTATAATAAATGTAACAGTCATCAAAAAAGTTTACAGGTATATTACAAATAAACAAAGTAAACTGTTATAACTGCATTGTAATAGTGAGTGACTAAATAGTAAATGACAATAAAATTTACTAGGCAATTCTAGGGGATTTTAGAATTAATATAGGCAGTTTTTATATATAATTTTCTAATCGACTAAAGAACAAAATAAATAAAAACTATCGTTTAATAACTTAATTTGGTTATATTAATATAATAGTTATGTGAAAAAGGATCAATTAATTTTTTCTATTATGTTTATATTTTGAAATGTTTACGTTTTATACATTTTTTTATGAAAAACCTATATACCTCGTTTCTGCAGTTTTAAGTTTGTGGGTGTAAACTGTACAGGGTCCTTTATGTTTATTTTTTTTACGATATCATCAAAGTATAAAAATCATTTCGAATCGTATCTTTTAAACACGTATAATCTAATTCACGTTCAAAGTTTAGTTAACAAACTATTCAATCATTAATTCAAGTAAATTGAAATTTACCTCCTGTTCATTAATTCGTTCGCCGAAAGTAATTTATTGAATAGATCACGTATATTTATCATTATTGTTAATTCGCGAATGAAACATATCCTGAGAAATGATGTCTTTAATCTCTCGGTTCCTGGCCGACATATTTAGGTCATGTACGACCTTCTGATACCCTCACGCTAGTGCTCTAATTAATATTATTAGAATGTATGCAGTTGTAAGCCTTGTTAATGTTGGGTGCTGTATAGAAATATTGGCTACGTAAAATAGCTATTACATCTTTATTCGAATTCAGATTTAAGTCCGTTTGCGAGAACACTTTCTTAAGGCGTCGAGCTTTTCGATACGAACCGCTCAAGGAGATGGAGCTAAAGAACTTTTTATGCGAATCAAGTCGTTTTATGCTATTTCTCTATTTCAACCATTTGCATGTAGTAAAAATGGTATTTTAAGCAAAAGTAGGTAACAATATGCTCTCTGATCGTTTATATGCTATAACCATAAATGTCAAAACTATCTATATAAAACCTCATAAAACTTAATATTGATACTCTAACCAATAAGTGACAATTAAAGCTGAGAGGAAATTATAATGTATACTATTTAACCACACGGGTGTAGTAAAAGTTAATGAAATTGATATGAATGAGATCGTATGATTGTTTTGTTTATGTAACCGTTTTATATTTTTTTCTCAGCTTTACAAAGCTACACGGAGGGCCACATTCTTTGAATGTATTTATGTACCCAGGTGGTAAAAAGTTGATGGAAAATAGCGTAGAATGGGGATTGCTTGCTCACATAAGTTTTAACGAAATATTATTTAAGTATGCAATGTATTTTATATAACTAAATATTATTTAAGTATATATGTTAGGTTTTAGTATAATGGTATCATTATTATTATTCCCTTAGATATCGTCAATCAAGCAATTAAACCCAGGTCTAAAGTAGCGAAAAATCGAATTTCAAGCAGTTTTTTATTTCTTCACCAAACAAGGAAAATAATCTTAAGTCTTTTGGATGATGTTCAACCGTTTACCAGGATTCTTGAACTAATAAACTCCTAATTTACAAGCGGCATAATCTCTTCAAGCAAGGTACAAACCAAGGTACAAACCACATATAGAAAGGTCGATAAAGGCCACCTTCTCATACATTGTCGAAACAGTAGAAATACTTATATTGAAGGATGCAGGTTTAAAGAAGAAATAGATGGCAAAAATGCTTTATATCTACTTAAATCTTTTTATGACCATTTTGGAATATCAAAAGTTAGTATAAATGGGTGTCGATAATCTAAACGCTTCCTCAGAAAAAAGCAGTGCCTAGAGTATTCACGCCTCTACAAACATCACAAAGACAAGATTTTAAAGCAAATTTTAATTTGATATAAACTGTGCTTATTGTAATGAGTTTGAACGCAATCTGAATTCCATGCAGTGGAATTAAATGGGTATACCACATCTCGAGAAGTTCAAAGTGTCACAATCGGTTATCAAAATAATGACAATTGTTTTTAAGAAAACAGAGGCTTTCCTTGTTATTGATAATAAAGATAAGGATATTTAAAAAAAAGAAACTATTAGGAAAAACTGTAAAGACGAGGAAAATTGGCGAAAGTAGTGCTACTTCTGCATGACAATGCACCTGTATATAAGAGCCACATCGCTATACAAAAATGAAACACCCATAGTAAATGACAAAGCTGCCTATTCTGCAATTATTTGTACCAAAAATGAAAAAAATAACTTCAAGGAAAAAACTTGCCGACGATTAAGAGATCAAGTTTTTAATTTCACTTATTTTGAATCAGAAGGAATGTATTAGATTCAAGGGGGAATATTTTAGCATAGAAATATAAAACCATGTATTTTTACCCTCCATTCATTTTTCGATTTTTTTTACCTTCTTTCCTACGTTTTAGTTTTCATTCTCTTCTGTAATAAACTCGTGAATTTAGCTCGTATCGTAGATGGAAATTCGATTAAAATCCTCAGAAAAAAATCTATCCATTTTTTGACGCTTTCTATTGGGTGCAATAAGGTTGAGTAGATCTTTTGAAACGATGTAGATGGTTTATTTATGATTTTCAATTATCGAATTATCATACTTTAAAATGACATATTGTCAGGGTGCCTCTCTCTAACTTTTCAATCCTAATGAATTTAAATAGGAACGTTTGCCGTGAGTCAACAATTTCAAGATATGTGAACTATGGAATTCTGCCTTCTGCTTATTTAAATAGATACATGAAATTTATTACAAAATGTGAATGTGTACTACTTACTTCAAAAATTCTCTTCATTAATAATTCATTCAATTCAAGAATAAAAAATTCAGATTTCTTTAATTTAATAAAATATTTTACCTGACTGGAAGGCAGAGCATTTTATTCATTATTTAGAAATTGGATGAAAAATTGTTAACTGTACGATATTAATATTAGGTGGGCAATTATCATTTGATTGAGATGAAATCTATCCCATTTAGATGCAGTATCAAATAGCCCACGATGATTAAATTTCCAGAGCGTAGTCGTAGAAAGCTGCGTATATTGAAAAAAAGGTGCCGATAATCGTGGTGTGATTTTTGTCGTTATTAAATTTTTGTTTCTTGATTCACTACTAAAAAGTTGGAAAAAAATTAAAACCTATTATTGTCTGTCACAATCTCATATTTTTTGCACTAATTCATTAGAAACCAAGAGATATACATTACAGGTAAACTTGAAAGTAAGATAGATAATACCTACTTTACATAAAACTATACACTCGACATAAAGACTTATTTTCACTTTCGGACGGGCGGTCGGGCATACGTGCGTGCATGGGTGTATGCCTGCGTGTGTGTGTTTGTCTGTATATTTGTCCATATTTGGCAATATTAATAAGGCAACTAATATTTTTATTGAAAATTTAAATGAAAATTACTCTATCATATATCTTGAAATTATTGATGTGCCTTATTAATATAATAATTACTGATTTTAAATAGAAAACAAATAAACATAAAGTGATATATTAAAAAAGAAAGGAAGTGAAGAACTTATAAATTCAATGTTTTTAATTAATCTGCACTTTCTTAATATTCATCAATAGCTTTTATTCAATTTTAAAACATTAATTTTATTGTGAGAAATTTTCTTTCTATGAATACAGCTTGCAATTATTGTATTTTTTTCCATACCGCACACTTGTAAAAACAGTATTATTTTGATTGGTACTTATTTTCCGATTTATTAAATATTTGAAGAAACTTTTAAAAGTCATTAATTTTAACTTTCTTCGATTTTGTGTTTTGGTATTTTATCTTAGTTTCTCGTACGTCAAAATTCCATAAACTGTCGGACAGTGACGTGGTTTTTATATTATTATGACAGCTCTTTCGGTCCCTTGGTTCCTCCCAAATCCCAAACGGAATACGTTTCAAATTTAAGTTTGAATTATGTTATGCTACGGCTTATAAAATTGACACTTCTAGACCTTGTTTCCTATCAGTCCTATTCCTGTTCCTTAGGTTCCTATAATTCAAGTTCAAAATCGAAAATATTCTCTTTTTAAAAGACAGGTGCTAAGGTTACCTTCAACTTATATACGTTATGAGTAATGCAATCAGAGTTTTATATGTAACTATGTAGTTTGCATGAAACTAGATATATTATCATATCTAGCGAATAAATTTTCACCTACTTCTAATTGTATCGATTTAAAATTTGCAAATTTACGCTATTTTGATAAAAATTATATTATATGGTCATATGTACCAATAATTTGGTATGATGGTGGATGAGGCAGGTGGTCGTAGGAACTTTTTAATGTCCAAAATAAAAATTCACTGACACAACTCAACGAGCCCTTTGATTATATATTGTGGTCATGGAAGTCTGATATTGGAGAAAGGAGGTAATCTTAAGGACCTCTCAATGGTTAACCGTTAAAATATCGAATTTTGATTCATTTGATATACCTCAATAAAACCTTTGTTTATATATTGTAATCAGAAAGGTCTAATATTGGAGGAGACAAAAGCCACCTCTATTGCAATAAGAATGTAAATATTGAGTGCAATAAAAGAACGCTATTGAACTTGATTCATGACCTTCATGACAATGCACAAGGATTTAGAACGGTAAATATGTTACTATTCAAAAATTATTCATACAATAATTGAACATTAGCCAAAAGTACCATAAATAGTGACTTTCCCTTTCAACATGAAAGAAGTCGATCACGATTTCAATAATTTTGTAGCAAAACTCACCTTAACTGCAAAAGAATATGAATTTTGAATGAAAAAAGATACTGTTGTAGAAGATTGCTTCACAGTTACGGAACAAAGGATATTAAACGTAAATGTCTATAAGACTCACATTTTTTTATGTAACTCTTAACAAGACTCACACTTTTTAATATAGCAATTATTTTCTTTTGAAATATTTTAGTTGATCATTATTAAAATTGAAATAGTTTGGAGCTCAGTAACTATAACAAAATGGTGGAAATATTGGGATTACTATCATTTACTATAGTCATTGATGGCCATAAGATATTAACTTATAACCATCGACCTATACGTCTCACAGACGTAATTTATTTTTATTTTTTTAAATATTTTATAATGCGAAGCGCGTTCAAGATCACTCGGTCTGCTACCTTCACCAAACGTCATCTTGTAACGTTAGTCGGCGTCGCGAGCGCAACGAGTGTGTACGTGTCCGTAGCGGAGTCATAGCCGTCTCACAGACGTCAGTAAGATGTTTTTGTACAAAACTTTTCTACATTTCTTGATCGTTACCTCGGTGTTTGTGTAGGTAAGCTCATAGTGTCTGACAGATGTGACATCGGTTTTTATATTTTAGAATGAAAGCGATCCACTGATGATGATGATTTGGCTTTCACGTTCAAGGCAACGAAAATGGACTAAACCTTTGAGAAATCAAGAAATCTGTGAAACTTTCATGAACGAGAGCAATGACAACTTCAGTGAATTCGATGGTTATGTAGGCGATTCTAATTATATTTTAGAGAGAAATCAGAATATGGATTCAGAATCATCTGAAGATGATGAAGATAAGGACGGGAGACCTCAAATAGATATGGGCCAAGAAGAAATAAAGTAATGACTTTTTCGAGGGATTTCATATTTTGCATTCTTGAATATACATAACTTATTATGTATCTCATTTGCAGCACAACCTATGAAGGAAATAGAACTGATGGTGAGGAACAGGCTAAAAATATATGAGAACAGTCTGAAAAAGAAGAGGTTAGGAATTAATAAATTGGAGAACAATCTGAAAATTAAGAGGTTAGAAATTGTCAAGTTGCAGAACAGTTTGAAGAAGAAGAGGTTAGGCCGTCGTCGGCAGAGTATCGACGCTACTACTGTGGACGGAATAGGTATGAATGAATATCCATGGAATCATCTCGAACTAATCGAACACGTGCACATAATATTGTCAATGCACTACAACAAGTAAGTCCGACTGAATTCACATCTTTTGAAGATCTCTGGAAATTAATGTTCACTTAAGACATGTTTTCCATAATAGTAAGATGTACTAAGAAAAAGCTGATTAAATATAGAGTCAAGTCCAAATATGAAGGAAGGTCGGAACTAGGACTCACTAATAACATAGAAATAAAGACTTTAATTGGGTTCTTATTTTATTCGTCAGTATTCCGTTCAAATCAAGAGAAAGCAGAGTTTATATTTGCGTCAAATAGCACAGGACGCGAAATTTGAGCCGGTGTCTAAGAACAGGTTTTTGGTTTTGATTAAATTTCTACGTCTTGATGATGCTGAAACAAGAACTGAAAGATTAAATCATAATATACTTGCTGTAATTTCAGAGGTATTTGATAAATGTATTATTAATTGTAAACAAAATTACACTCCGGGTGCTCATCTTTATAAAAACGAAGTGATTATAGGATTTAAAGGACGCTACGGGTTTAAAATGCCATCAAAGCCAAGTAAGTATAGACTATATATATGTTTATATATATATATATATATATATACACATATATATATATATATATATATATATATATATATATACATATATATATATATATATATATATATATATATATATTTCCAAATTTTAACCCCATAAAAACAGGGTTGTAGGTTTGCACTTCCTCGTATATGGATTCACTAAGAATTATACAATGGTGTCATATGTGCTCAAGTCTAAAAAAGCGTTTATGTCAGTATCGTCTATACATCATAGCAAAGTGCCTGATGTTGCTACCACCAAACCCGTTATGATTACCAATACAGCAAAACAAAAGGAGGCGTAGATTAACACTACACAAATGTTCAATTTATCCTAACTCACGAAGAACACGACGGTGGCCAATGTATTATTTTATGAAATACGGTGTAAATGATTTTGCACTATATAAAAACGGCAAAAATAAAAAAAATCAAACGCTGGTCTTTTCTGCTGGCGCTTGCACGGGAATTAGTATTAACCGAAATGAAATTACGTGTAAATAATGACAGGTTCCCACGTGAATTCCAGTTAAGAACAGAAAGCGTTATTGATCGTTCTGACATGCCTGATCCTACCCGTCAAACAATTATATGAATAGGGCAGATCATTAGTGACTTGGATCTGTCACTAATGATCTGCCCTAGCTGAATGAAGAGGCGCCCAAAATATTGTTGTTACCGATACAGGAAACCGATGTGCCTTAGATGTTGCTATCAAGTATGCAAAGACTGCAAATTAAGCCAATAAATATGACAAATATTAGAGCTATATTTTTTTTACAGTTAAAGGTAATGTTTTTGTTTTATTTTCATAAATATATACAGAGTTAAAAATATTTATATTTCAATTTATGATTACAATATAATTCTAAAAAATGTGAAGGCTGAAGTAATTTCCTAAAATTTTATATGTAACTTTGTTGATCTCAAGAATAAACATTGTTTGTATTTTGATTAGGGACGTTTTTATTTACGATCTATAATTACTTTACCTAAAACATTAACTTCATCAATTATAAAACTTATAAGAATCAGACACTCAAATGCAATATTTTATGATCATTTAAAAACTTTACATCTGCTAGACGTTACCTCGGCGTTAGTGGTCTGTTTATATCAGGTAGGTGATTAAAGGTTAAAATATAAAGTTTTCTTTAATATACCTATTTACATATACATATTTAGCGCGTCTTAATTTTGACAAATACTTTGTATAAATATTGTAAATAAATTACAAGATCGTCTAGAGATTTCTAAAGTATAGAGATTTCTAAAGAGCAAAAATTACATTTTTAGTAAATGTTATATTTAAAATATAAATAAAGTATTGGCAAAATAAACGTAAAGCTTTAATAAAAAAATCTATTTGATACGTAAAACCAAACAGTACAAAAACTTCTAATGTGAACAACTTTGATCAAATCCGTCCAATGATTTGCAGCAAAGTCTGCCTCAATTGCGCCTAGCAACTCCATAAAAAAAAAATTTTCTCCATACTTAAAGAAAGCCGTCCCATAAATCCCCTCTTAAGAAAAAAAAACTTATAAAAACTATTTTATTTTCTATTTTTCATACCCATTAATTTTCATACCCATTGTTTGCTCTTTAGCAAACTCTTTTGGAGAAGCAATTGTGTCATCGACATAACAATAAAATGCTTGAATATAAAATCAGAATTTAGCAGGTTCGAATGCTTGAAAAATCTTTCTTTTAGACAAGAAATGAAGCAAAAAATCCTTCAGCCTAATTTCTGATATTATTAAAAACAAAATAAAGATGTTTCTTTAAAACTATTCCTCAAAACTACTTATAAACTGAGAACATTTTTATTTCAGCATCATTTCTCATTTTTGACAGTAACTAGCAAGCAATTGAAGTCAAGGAAAACAATTGATACGGGCAAATACTTACCTCATTGAATTGAAAAAATAATAACATTCCTTACAAAATATAAACACATTGAATCTATCTAGATGGTGCTAATAATACAAGTACACGGCTTAAACAAAGTCGATAAAAAATTCAGTAAAACATCCATCGCGTACCTTTACTTTATTTGTACATATCTTTCAAGTACTGCATTATTTAAATAAAGTTTCCAAGAACTTTATACTTGTATAATAAACAAGATTGATTTTATTGGTATATTTCAGGATAAACAAATGTAGTGTGATATGTAGAGTAATGGTCCGTGAAACATTCACAAATTATTATGGGTAAATACTATTGTAAAATCTATCTATTGATTAAACTGTCGGTCTACAAAGCAATAAACTTAGATTTGACATACGAAAATTAAAAAAAATTATCTTGCTACCGACTACACCAGTTCCGTTTATAGTTCATAATTTTTTTGTAAATAATTATTTTATGTTTTATATTTTGCTGGTCTGATTAGCTATTACGTGACAGGCTGTAGAACGAAAATTCGGTTAAAATTACGAAATAAGTTAAAATATCAGTCTGTGGCTATTTTTTACTCGAATGACGCAGGGTTATAATAAATACAAATTTTAATATTAATTTCTACCACTTAAATTCTTCGCCTCAAACTTTCCAAAAGGTAAAAATATAGTCTCTGTATCTAAATAATAAATTATCGCCATATTTATCCGACAAACTTTAGATAAACCTTAAATTTTTTTCTTTTATCACTTTTAAACATTGACGGGGAAAGGGAAACCCATTTTTGTGAATGTATTTAAAAATGTCGCTAGAATTATCATATATTACAATCTGGATTTTTTTTTGTTTCAATTTACTGTTTGGAGTCCCTACAACCGTTATTTTATTACATGAAATTAAAAAAAAATTATGGAGACTTTATTTAATACCTCGTTCTTTGCGGACACCAATTGATTTATAACTACTTAGTGATAACTAACAATATGCCCAATGCCAATGTTTCTACGTCAAAAATGTATTTTTGAAATAAATTCCGTAGATACATTTAGCAATATCACTGGAACTGTCTTACAAAAAATTCGAAAATAAATAGTTTTGTAAGTGTAATCCTCATACGTTGTTCTTTTAATTGAAATTCTACTCAACACGATAAATTAAAAACAAAATTCAAATATTATATTTAATTCTGTAAAATTTTATAATGAAAATTATTCATTATCAACTGTTGAGATATAGGGGTGTTGACATATATTATTACTTTGCCAAGTTTCTACGTCAAACGACTTCTGCAAAAAAGGACTGTTACAGATGGACTAACAGGCGGATATGTGAGTAAACACATTATAATCAATTGTTCTCCTTTTTAGATACGCAACCCTAACAATTATGTAGATACATAGAACAAATAAACAAGATACTGTTATCAAAAATAGACATTAACATGGCTGGAAAAAAATTAAGATTTGATGTTTCAACCATATCAATACTCAAAATGTCACAACACTTATAACCTAATGAGAAGTGAGAAAGTTATACCAATTCTAGCCATATGGCACTCCAGAATTCCTACCAAGATAGCCTCTAAATTCACAAGATAAATGAAGAGTGTAATATAATTTTAATTCATATAAGAAACGGCTTGACTTCTCTGATAGATATTCGAGTCACGTTTGACATTCCATAATGGCATTATCGCAGCATCCTTCTTTTTGTCATATTGCTATGACCTATTTTGCCAAAATCCCTTTTCTTATTTCGTTTTACATAAGATAATAAAAGGGTTTTAGGGAGGATTTTATGTTATGTACAATGTGTACGTACAATGAAAGACTGAAGATAAATAAGTGTTGCTGGTGTTGGCACAGCTTTTCTATGCATTGATTTTTTGGGTGACAATAAATATTTTAGCTCATTACCGTATACACGATCGTTGCCAAATTTAAAAATTTACTGCAGAAATGCGGTTTTACAAGTTGATTACCAATTAGTAGTTTGAAATGAGACACTTTTACTTTTTAGTGGTATATTTATTAAATTACATGATTTATTGATGTGCAATTCGTGTATGTGAGAAAATGGGCAAAATGACATAGTGTCTTGACTACAATAGTTAATTGTTTAAAAGAAATGCTGAACAGGCACAAAATAAATATGGACCATTTTCAGCAATACGCCAGGAGTTATATATGAATGAATGCTACTTAAATTAACATAAATGATCAATTAAAATATAATAATATCGGTTACTTTTTTCCATTGTACCTAATAACATTCTCGGTATTTGTTTCGCTTATAAAATATTGCTATGGCTGAATTATTTCTAATTTCGTATTTCTTAATATACTTGAAAATATTTAAAATCAAACCAAAAATATTAGTACTATCTGCAACAAGTTTGCAAACACTAATGGCAATTTTAGTTATATGCAGAGATCCAAACAGGACAACCCACAATGATGAATTTCATTATTGATTAGCTGGCAGAAATCATCTTCGATATGAACACTCGACATATCTAACTGGGACATAACTAATACGTAATGGAAATTTTTTATTCATAAAAAAATCACCTAAATCACTTTTTCAAGGCAGAAAAATAATATCAATAATAACGATGATATCAACATAGCATTTTGCACAGCTATCACAGACAAAAATTTTGTATTCATCTAAAAAAATTATAAAGTAGCAATACTTTATGAATTCTTTTCAGTGCGTTTGGTAAATGAAATATTTTCAAAACACTGACTGCGAGAAAGGAGGAGAGGTATTAAAAAGTAAAAAAATAATGAACTCAAAATAGGTACTTAATTATTCGGGGCCTATAAGTTAGTTACTTGTTTTTGAAGTCGGTCCCACGTCGCCGACCAATTAAACAAATGCAAAGTGGTTTATTATAATTAAAACCTTTAGGAAAATTATTTCACACTACGTGTACATTAGAAGTTAATGTTTTAAATTGAAATGACAAAATAAGTAAAATTTTAAATTTGTTTAAGTTGGAGACAGTGTTGGCACCGGCTTAAAAAATAAAGAAATTACTTGTTTATTGCGAATAAGTAGATACCTATTTTGAGTTAATAATTTTTTTACTTCTTAGTATCTCTTTCTTTTTTCAAATTAATTTTTTTTTAAATATTGAACATATTAAAAAAAAAATCAAATTTAGAATTTTTAGCAACTAATAATAACAATCGTTATACTATAAATAACATTAATTTTTTTTCTTTCTTAAAATATATAATAATTATTCAAATTCGCTGGCAAATCCCAGTATAATAAAATACAGGTAATTTCCTCTTATGGTATATACGAAGTTCAACATCATATTCGTGTATACGAAGTTCAATATCATATCTCGTAGTCTAAGAACTACCAGCAGCAAATATATTAAATCATTGTTGATTTACTGCCATCCGTTAAGGAGTTGCATTGTTCATCTCCAATCGAAGAATCCATCATCAGATTCTGACCTGATCGATTGTGTAGTTACTTTGCAAACTACCAGTAGGAAATATCTGGAATCATAGTTGATTTATTACCATCCGTTAAGAAGTTGCAAAGTTCATCTCCAGAATTCATCATCGGACCCTGACCCCAGACCTCATCCTGGTCGATGATGTAGTTATTTTGCGAAGAATAAACTAGCAGTAGCAAATATTTGGAATCTCAGTTGATTTACTACCCTTAGTTAATTAGTTGCAATATTCATTTCCAGAACTTATCATTAGGCCCTGACCTGAGACCCTGACCTCTCCAATGGTGTAGTTATTTTGTATAAAAGTAAAAAGTACTAATAGTAAAAGTAGTTTTAATAAAAAATACTAATAGTAAATATCTTGAATCATGTTTTATTTCCTACCATTGTTAAGGAATTGCTTTGTTCACAAATATAATTCATCATCAGACCCTAAACTTGTCGATAGTGCAGTTATTTTGCATAGAAATAACTACCAATAGCAAATATATTGAATCACGTTTGATTTACTATCATCTGTTAAGGAGATCCATTGTTCACCTCCAGAACTCACCATCGGACTATGACCTGAACGATGGTTTAGTAATTTTGCAAAGTAACAACTACCAGTAACAAATATCTTAAATAAAGGTTGATTTACTACTATTCGTTAAGGATTTCCATTGTTCATCATCAGACCATGATCTGGTGAATGGTGTATTTATTTTTCAAAATAACAACTACTCGTAGCAAATATAACTATTGATTTACTGCCATTCCTCGTGGAGTTTCATTGTTCATTTTCGGACCTCATCATTAAATCATCACCATATTAATATGAGATAGCTTTCAAAGAAAAAAAATTATTGCGCGGATTAGCTTGGAAATCTCAGATACATTCAAAAAATCGGGTGGAAATATAACCTCCTCTATATTTGAAGTTGTTTAATAAATATGCTTGCATATAATTTTATTTTGAATAATGGAGTACATTCATGATTTTATACAAATCAACGGTCGTTGTTTACATGTTTATGCCATTTTACATTATTATCAGATCATTTGATTTACACGTTCGATTAATAATCCCCTTCACAGTTTGAAATCTACGAAAAGTCCAATTTTTTTTTCAAAAAATTGCTTCTAACATTTTTATTATATAAATCCTCAAGGGATAATTATAAGAAAATATACATGTGCACATCAATTTATTATAAAGAAAAATCAAAAGATCGACTTCTGATCGAAATACAATACCAGTAAAAAGTTATTATCGTAAATATACGATTATTATGTGTTTAATATACAAAAATACATATTTCATAAAAATGAGTAAATGTAAATACAGTATCACTTTTCTTTTCATGAAAAAAGTTACAAAAAATCAATATCCGTCGCTTTTTAAATGTTATACAATTATCAAATTTAATTAATAATAAAATAATAATAAACTATTAACCAACAATGAGATTCATTTCGTCCTTTTGGGCGAGTGAACATGTTCTTAGTTTTTTCAAGTTTTAGGTATTTTTTTCGATGACTTCACTAAATTTTATGAATAAGTATATTTAACAACATGTAAAAGATAAAATAAGATATAATTTGCGATTTATTTCATCTTAATGAGCCATTAAATATTTCGCGGAAACGAAAAAGAAACAAATTTACAATTCAAGATTCTGCGTAGACAATGTCCCAAAATATTAGGCTAAAATCTCAATTTATTTTATTTGCAAAACTTATAAATAGACCTATAAATCTACTTGTACATTTTTCATGGACATCGTTAATGGAAACATCTTAACGTAAAATCTTGAAATTCGGCATAGTAATAAATCATGTTATCTCGCAAGCCTCAATAATAACATGCCTAAACACTTGTAGGATAAAATTTCGGGGGAGGGGGCAGGGGGCAAATCAAGTTCATTAAATGTTTTTCCAATTCAAAATACAGTGTTGGGTATCTTGGAAAAATACTAGCTTTAATGACCGACCAATATATTTATCCCACGGTTTATTTAGTGTTTAGGAGCCCATACAAAATTTGCCGGAAGATATGAATAATGTCCAAATTTTTTTTCACTTTCAAAATACAGTGTTGGGTATCTAGGAAAAACACTAGTTGTAAGTACCCACCAATATATTTATCCCGCCTTTTATTTAATGTTTATGAGCCTATACAAAATTTGCCGGAAGATACGAATAATAACTAAATTTTTTTTAAAATTCAAAATGCATTGTTGGATATCCCGGAAAAGGACTAGCTGTAAAGACCCACCAATACATTTATCCCGTGGTTTATTTAGTGTTTTGGAGCCTATACAAAATTTGCCGGGAGATATGAATAATGACTAAATTTTTTTCACATTCAAAATACGGTGTTGGGTATCTCGGAAAAGGACTAGCTGTAAGAACCCACCAATATATTTATCCCGCGGTGTATTTAGTGTTTAGGAGCCTATACAAAAATTGCCGGGAGATATGAATAATGACCAAATTTTTTTTCAAATTCAAAATACAGTACTGGGTATCTCGGAAAAGGACTAGCTGTAAGGACCCACCAATATATTTATCCCGTGGTTTATTTAGTGTTTATGAGCCTATACAAAATTTGCCGGGAGATATGAATAATGACTAAATTTTTTTTCGCATTCAAAATACAGTGTTGGGTATCTCGGAATAGGCTAGCTGTAAGGACCCACCAATATATTTATGCCGCGGTTTATTTAGTGTTTAGGAGCCCATACAAAATTTGCTGGGATATTATGAATAATGACTCTAGATATCCTAAATTTTGAGACATTCACGATAAACTGCTACTTGTATCCCTAATTCATTATATTAAGTGTTATTAAATATTTGTTGGTCTACAAGTTCATATTTGTGACATCGTATAATAAATAAAGATCGGTGCATGAATCAAATTAGCACTTATCTCGTTTTATTTAACGGTCACTATGATAGAAACACAAGCAGTTTGTGTTTAAAATCGGTTTTTATTTATAATCATGTTTCTAGTGACACTTAAGGTGATGTACCCAAAAGCTCCCAACGGAACTCCATTGTTATAAAAACGCTGTCTGTGTATTCATGTCTTAAACACTTCTAAGGTTCCTAAAAAAATAAGTAAAATTATGAATTTTGTAAGTGTTAATGTAATTGCCCGACTTAAAAACGTAAATCTCATTTAACTTCACCTTAAATATTATTTAATGTATTATTCATACTTCCAAAAATTGGTTCGAGAACTGTTTTATTTACCAAGAACTATGAGGTTTTTTTTACAAAGAACGCTTGAGGTAAGTCATACTTTGTCCATCTAGATTAACATTACAAGTTTGCTCTGACATCTAAGAAAACTTTTTTCCTTTATCAAATTTTTCAAAAGCGTAATAATTTTTTCTTTCTTTTGTCATATTGCAACAGAGTTCTCTTGAGTTTGCGTAAATATTTATGCGAAATATGAACTTCTCACTCTAGTTATATATTTAGTTAATTTTTTAATTACTTATTATTAACTTTTATTCACCAAAGCGAACAACAAAGAAAAATAAGGCGAAATAGAACCAATCAGGCATGCAAATTATGAAGGACTACTAGATATACAAATTACAATAAGAATTATTTTTCACATTACAATTTATACGTAATTAATATAATGATAGATGCAATAATTTGTATTCTTGTCTCTATTATAAATTTCAATATGTTATTGGCAAATGCACTTCTTTCAACAAAATCAAATAAGATATCAAAACCAAGAAATTTGTTAGAAAAAGTCAAGAACATAAAACAGACTTATATTTCATCGACTTCTACAATGTTCATATAAAAACATGTAATGTAATTACTGTCAATATTTTATGGCTGCCCAGGCAATCTCGAACCTTTATAGTTTTACGATACCCGTTTGACTGTCTGTCCATCTGTATGTCATTTATTCGCAAACTGTTTGTATTATAAAGCTGTAATTTGGCATTTTTCAAAATATTTCAAGGCCTAGAAGCCTAAAAAATTTAAATAAAGTATTGTAAAAATCTATTTTAAGGCACCTCCCCTATATGTGAAATTGTTTCCACATACTCCATTGTCTAGAGCATTGTGGAATAGATATTTCATAATAAAGGATTTATATCTTGAACACTTTTTGATACAAAGATGTCTTTACAAAAAAATAAGCTAATTTGTATTACAGTTAAGTCTCCTCTACTAGCTAAATGGCCATTTTTTAATAACTGAGAAGTAGTCACAATTGTAGTATATATAACGCTATTAAAACCAAAATTATCGCTGCTAAGTAGGCTCTACCAATTTACGAGTAATAGTTGACCAAATTATAAACATAATTATGTTTGTAAAAGTTCGTAGAAGCTCCATACAAGAAACTTAAATCAACTGCAAAAGCAATTTTGTATTTTGAAACATACAATTATCACGTCAGTAAAATATATAATAGATAATATTTTAATATGCTTTTATTACGAAAAAGTTATAGTGTCTAAATTTACACTGTGTTTTTACGCATGCAAGAAATATAGTAAATAATATATTTATGTTGCGGAAAATTAATAGTTGTAAATATATTTATAGAAACACTATTCACCTTAAAGGATTATAAGTCCCTAAATCAATACTTAACCCTTGTTTGTGTTTTGAACTCGTACTTGACAGGTTTTTCATAAATTTGTAAAATAGGTAATCTAATGAATACATGTTTAATGAATGGATATATAACATTTTAATTTAAGTTAATCTTAACCAAAAATTAAAGAAAAGTAGAAAAATTTAACCAAATCAAAAGGAGGCCATTTTTTACAAATATAATGAATGATCTTACAAATTATATCATCTTCAGGAACAGAACCAGTTTGTACACGTTTAAAAATGTATGGATACCTGCAAGAATAAATTCGTTCTACCGGACACTTGCTTGGTCGATGTTATTAACCGGTAAGTTTAATATTTATTATAATAATTATTTTTTGTTTGGTTTTGTCAGAAAACATTAAAGCATTTTAATCCAAGTCAAAGCGACCAAAAATCTCTCCTTTTTCTCTTTTGATAATCTATCTTAACAATAAAACATATGTTTGTGCATTAAACATGAAATTTTAATAGTGACTTTAATTTTCTACATAAACATATGATGTATTATTTAAAAGAAGGCTTTAAGATACATACTCATGTGTTTTTAGTTCTTTTTTTCAAAATTGTCAAAATTTTTAGAGTTTAAGTTATTTTCTTGCTGAGATTAGATGCAGCTACGTCAAGTTTGGTAACCCTAATATAAAAATACTTGGAATTACTGGTATTATTCCTAACTCCGAAACTAATTGAATATCTACCTAAAATTATAATAAATAAATTTTTTGACCCATATAAATAGTCCTTTTGGCGGTGTCCCATAAAATACATCGAATGGTTTCTGAGTCTACTTTGACTTCAAATTTGTTTAATGAATTAATGTATACTTTTACTATTGTACATCATGTGAAAGAGAAAGTCTTAATGATTTCAGATCTATTTTTTTGTGATTTTTTTATGATATAATGAAGAATAAGATCAATTTAAAATGTTTGCTCATAGCATGGTTTATTGAAAATAAAAAAAAACACATTGATAAAATTATTTCGACAAGTAAAATGTGTTAAATAAAAAAACTCATTGATAAAATTATGTCGATATGCAATATTGAATTTATTGCCTTTGTGTGAGACACCGTGTCCGCTGACGTAGCTGTGACATCATTTTATTATGCTTGTACATTCCGTTGCCAGCTTCCTTACTGTCAAAGTGAGTCCACACAACCACCAGCGAATGCTTCAGTTGATGCCATAATTCACAAGATTTGAACAAATGTTATGAAGAGGACTAATCTACTTAAAGCTAAGTGTGTAAAAGTTGCGAAGATTATTTAGGCGTAAGCATCATTTACTGCCTATCTAGTAAGTAGTTGTAAGTATGGAATTCTGGCAGGTACAGACCAGGTTAGACGAGAGCTTGGAGAAGGGCAGAATTTCACTTTGGGGTAAATATGAAATTTTCTTAACTAGGTGTCTCAAGTGGAACCTGACAAGACCTCCTCCCTCTTACTTCGGTGAGCGTCACCTATGTATTACTTAATCGCAACTTGCTTTAAAGGATGATTTTACTATTTTAAGATTAAAAATGACGAAGGGAGCGACGAAAAATATAAATGGTTCAATGAACAATAAAAATAGCGTAATTAACATCTCAAGCATTTATTTTCACATTCATATTAATCGTACTTTGGTGGCTACGAAGTTGCAAATTTTTCAACTTTACAATATTGAAACATTTTATCCCCAAATAAATTTTACTGTGGTCGAAGGGCGAAATTACTCTTAATGCGTCAAATTATTACAATCGCACCAATCATTACAATTAAAAACTACTAAATATATTTGAATGAAACAAAAACTGATGACATTTGAATTCATTGTGGCAAAGTTTCAAATTATCTTACGTACTTACTGATGTTGTTAATTTTATAGATATTTTTGAAAATATCCACGTTATTTTTCTCAGAATTCGTTTCACGTAAAAACTTGGTGCACAAATGTAGCATTTAACCCATTTTTTAAATATGTCTATTGTCAAAAATAATGCCTCTTTTCAGTATTGTATGAGGTATAGATAAAAATTGTTATAATGATTCCAAAATATTTATTTAGAATTTAACGCTAGCTAAATTAAACTGCTGCTTAGATAAGTTTCTAAAATACTACAGTCAAAATATGAAAATTAACCAAAAATATGAAAATTACGAGAAATTTATTTGAGTTCACCGAAAAACTATAATCGTTATAATCACTTCGAAATCATATGACGAAAATCATAATGGTGTCTATGGTTTAATTGATTTATTATATCACTATTACATACGTATATTAGGTGCATCAAATACTCGAGTGTGGATACTATACTTACTTAACAAGATCTATTTTTAGTATTCTGTATTAATATTTATAATAGTTTGTGAAATTATAACACAAACTATTGTAAGTCAAAAGTTAAATATTCACCATATACTTTTATGTAATTGATTATTCAATTTATATAACTTATATAAAATTAAATGCTTTTTAAAATGTGTAGCAAACAACACCACTGCCTTTAACATATTTTACAACCACTGGAAAAAGCAAGTCCGTCATTACGCTGATAGAAAGCTTTCATTTGATAGCTTTAAATTTTATTTATTCGCTTTATTAATGTTGAAGATTGCACACATTACTTTTTGAGGAGTTGAACCAAAAATTAATAGGATATGAGGGTATTTATTTTAATAACAGTTATGATATTAAGACATGAGGCCAAGAAGCCAAATATTTCAACCAAACGGTTTAAATTAATTACAAATGTAGATTATTAGAAGAACTTTTAATAGCCTTAAACAGAATAAGATGCAAAATTCCGACAAAATCTTGTTTTCTAATCAAAAAGTTAACTAATTTAAAAGTAAAATTTATTTATTAAAAATTTACAGTTGATTACGACGATCTAATAATAATTTTATTAATAATAATTTGAAAATAAATTAATGACTCAAATTTATTTTTATATTATATTAAATTTACATGTCGCGCAGACAAGTAATACAGACATTGTTTGAACTTTTTTACAGTTTAATATTTGTTCGACGTGTGTTTTTGTCTAATATTGTGTCAAAGTGAGCGTGACTCCTTGTCTACTGTATTTGTACTTCTGATTAATTTCTGATGCAAATATTTAATTATTTAATGGCGAAAACTCACTCGCGCTACTGTGGAACACGGTATTGCAACAACAATAAACGTACCATAATGAAACGTGCAATGCTTTATTGTATTTAGTAAATACCTCAAAATTAAAAAAAAATTCAGTATTTTATTAATTATTGAGGTAACTAAATACTTACGATTTTGTGTATAATGTAGTTTAATCTTTAGAACTTTGAGCTAAAAACTTTACAGAACACATTTGTAAATTGCTAGGCTCTTAAAGCAAATATCTCATGACTCTGGTCAGTTTTTCACGTGGTTGATGTCAGTAATATAAATCGTATTGTATTCGTAAGTTAATGAGCAAGTATAATTATATATAATTTATTTAAATATCTTACACACAGTATTTACCTTATATCTTTTGAAGTTTATTTTTGATCACATTTATGGTTTAATTCTTTAGAATTAAAACCCGTGCTTAAGTACATTGACTTTATGGGGTTGGATTTACGTCCATGGGTTGTGCAATAATAGCTACACTTTCAACAATGATATTTCAAATAATTTATTGAAGAAAATTAAAACACAGATTTACAGGAATCAAGAAATAAAAAATACCCCGAACTATCAAAATAAACATATCCATAGAAACGAGGACGACAACACAACAAATTATAGAGATGGCCACCTCATGAGTCCGTAATTTGTTAATTCGTTATTTTATTTGTCATTTGGCTTTTTTCAGTTATTAATTTGTAATAAATGGCTTTATTTAAAATAAACAAATACAACATTTTTAACATTTATTACCTTGCGGTATAATTTAAAAATAACCTAAAGCTCTGATCTTTATCCCTCTTCGCATCGGTTAACTAGTGCATTAATTTTACTCGTAATCTTACATATAACCTTAGATTAGAACATTAGAATGATCAATTCTGAATTATATAAAACAATGAACAGCATTTTTAATATATTTACTCATGTTGTTAATTGGTATATACCAATTGATTTTCAGGTAGCTTATAAATTTTATTATGACAGTTCATAAGTTATACACACATACGTATTAACTTTCATCAAAATGTTAATGAATACTTATAAATTGATACTTTTTACCTAAATGCTTTCCTAGACTTTTCTGTGTACTACATAACTCTATGGTATTGTTGTTAAATTAAAATTGTCATGAGCAGGTATTTTCCAATCATGACTTTTTCTGAATGTTGATTCGGTACTTTAGGATAAAATTATTTTGTCATGTTAATTCTTGTAGTTTGTCTTAATATGTATAACTAAAGATCATTTTCCGCACTATCATTTAGATTAAAGATATTTGTATATTAAATTGGACAGCAATGAAACTGTCATTTAGTTTAGATTTCTACGAACATAATGCATAATAAATTTACATTTTTAATTATGTTCAGAAACACTCTCGAAATTCTCACTTTGGGATTTAATCATTTAATCCGGTTTAGATAATCTTAACGCTATTTTGGTAATCGATAAAACTTTGCATGTTACAGTGAACAAAACCTTTTTTAGTTAGGTATATTTTTATTTTTTAGACATTTATCATAAACAGAAAATCTTTTTTTAATTTTTGTTTAAACTAAGTAGATTTAAAATAAACTCGAGACTTGTAATGTGCAAACATTTATTAATAAAATTATCATACATGTAGATATAAAATATGTCATATACAGAATCAAATAAAAAAATCGATTGAATAAATGATATTATATTAATAAAGCCTAAATGTATACATAACAAGTAATACAAACTTGCCGCTGTATGCCTATAATATCATACACAGATGTGTCTATGTGTGCGTTTAAACTTCGTTAATTCAGTGCCAGGCCATCAACATCACATTTTCACAGATGTATTTCTGACAAATTCATTTAATAAAATGCAGAGAGCAGTTTCTTAACGTGCGACAATTGTTATATAGAATTGTTTAATAATTTCGTATTACTAATATATATACTTTAGCTACATAAAAATATCAAAACCGACGCTATTGACCAAACTCCCGTGTCTTTTAACGATCTACTGATCTACCGATTAGGTCTCTCTCTCTTCAAAATTTAATAAATCAACCACACGATCTCCATTATCTATATAAAATTAAATCGTCTATGAATTATAAATTATATTTAGCGAAGTAGCTTTACGTACGATTTATTTTGATTAAACCTGATCGTCAAACAAATAACGTATGTTGACAACGATGTGCTAAAACCATACATGTATGAGTCGAAAAAAATTTTTAAAAATTTAAAAACCTGACAAAGGTGCACCCGCGCGTACCCGCATGCCCTCTCGCACACATGCACATAATAGAAAGGGCTGCAAACAAAGAATGAAAATAATATCTTTGCACAACCAGCTCTGTATTAATTCTGCTCTTACTAAACATTGATGAGTTAATCTAAGATTAGTTTACATTACAATGGCGGGCAATAGTTATCAACCATATATTTACATATGAAAAGTTTGGCTGTCACACGCATATACGCACGCAATCACGTAAACACACACGTACACACATATATGTATGTATGTATATATATATATATATATATATATATATATATATATTTTTTTCTGATCTTCCATTTCTTATCTTCATTTCTCATCAAGTTTTGAGGGAATAAACAAATCTCTGATACAAAATAGCCACCAAGGACTGTTACATTGAATTTGTGCTCTCCAAAATTTATATGACTTTAGAATCAAATATTCGTAGTATCTAACTAAACGATTTACAAGAAACCAGAGACGGATATAAAAAACTGAATTGACAATTGATGCGCATGAAGTCGGGTAATAAATATAAACCTTCCTTTGTGCGCAGTCTGGTAATAAATATAAACTTTCTTTTTTTAGCCATTTTCAACTAATAGACATATTCCTCCATATATTGGCTCGAGTAAAAATCATAACACTCTATTTGTAATCGTGCAGCCGTGTGAACACTTAAGTTTCTCTTTGATGGCGCTAAGTCGAGTAATAAGCATAAACCTCATATGTTTTTTGTACTGACAAAATCGGGTAAAAACACAAACCTCCCTTCGCTTGGCTGTAATATGGTAAAAATGTAAACTTCATTTGTTTACGGGTAGTTGGGTAATAAATATAAACCTGCCTTTATTGTTTATAGTTGATTAATAAACATAAACTTCCATATGCTCGCTCATAGCAGGATAATAAACTTAAATTCCCATTGTTTTGCGCCCAGTCAGGAAATATTCATAAACCTCCCTTTGTTTCCACACTGTGAGGCAATAAATACATCTCTTCATTTGCTTGATCCTATTTGGGTAAAAAAACATAATCCTCCCCCTATTAGCACGAAGTCGGGTAAAAACCGACATTTTGCTTGCGTGTTGTCGGGTAAAAATAAAAGGCTTGCTTTGTTTACGCGTATCCATAGAATAAATATAACTCTGTTTTTTCGGCGCGCACTCGGATAAAAAACATAATCCTCCTTTTTTGCTTGCAATGGAGTAAAAAACATAAACCTTCATTTTTTATTTGCAATCGAGCAATAAACATAACCCTTTGTTTGCGCGCTGTTGGGACAATAATAATCGCGTAAGTCTCTATTCCCACCGCACGATCTAGCGCCGAAATCATCTAACGGGTTTGGACGAAATTATGATTTTGGGGTTTAACGCCTCAAAAGGAAAAAAGAATAGAACTTTAACAAGATTATGGTCTGTCACCCATTTTTCTCGGAAACGTTGAATTTTAAAATTTAACGCAATAACATATCACATTAATCCGAATTTATCATTTTAATGTCGTAAAGGTTTTTTTAATATTCCAAATATCGTGATAAAACAATAGATAATTATATAAATAGATATTTTTTTTAAATTTTAAATTAGATAGTTTTAGAAATGTTATTAAAATGGGTGCATTTATTTATCTTTTATTTTGTTATGCGACATAATAAATTGATATGCTAACAAAGTACTAAATGTAACCGCTCTATTTCGCCCTCTCTATATAAACTTAGCCAATTTACTTTAGTTTTATTTCACAAATTCATTAATCACATTTTTTCAGTATCGATTTTCATTACCTTATTTTTTCATAAAAATACTGAAAATTTTTGGTTAGGAAATGAAAGACATAAATCATAAAACTTGAAGATTTCACAGCAAGCGTTTACTTTGTAGCTTTGTAAATACGCAGATATGAGGAGTATTGGATACTTTTTTTCATAAATATTCACGAAATATTTTTATAAACAATTAATCGTATGGAAAATTAATCGTGTGAATATAATTTGCATTTGATAATTTATTAATCGATAGAGCTAACCCTCATCCATATTTTCTTTCTTTTACGTAATGGCATTTAATATAAGTAAACTTTTGGAGCAATGCGCTGTTGCGAATGGCGAAAAAATATTGTGTACATATTATTTGGTACATATATCACGTAAAACTATATACGTTTCATTATTTTTTGTGCTTCAATTATTAAGGTTAATTGTTGTATCATCGATAACAAAATTTGAGGTTTTAGGAAAATATTGATGTTTAATAAAAATAATAGACGATAAAATAACAAAGAAATAACAATTCATTAATAAGCTTTCTGCGCTCTTTTTTATAGAATACTCAAACTTTAGAAGAAAAATTAGCCACTAGTAAGGAGAAAATTTCTTGTTATCGATATTGAGACTATAAATCCGAAAGCATTTCCTTCATCTTTAAGTGAAACGAAACGTATTATTAGAAATTTAAACAATGGCAGAATGTAAATGTATTGAAAATGTATGGCAAAATATATATTTCTATTTTAATAGTTTTATGGAAACAATTGGTTTTACTACTGTAGAAATAACATTATTAGAAGTATCTTGCTCGAGTTGGGAGCATAAGGTTCTACGCTCTCGTATATGGCAATGATACTGTCAATACGCATTATCTCTTGAAAAACTTAAATTTCAGATTAATTTAAAAGCTGTCATCATTCACTGTGGGAAAAGCACTTCAATCAATTTTATAAACCGCATGTTGGTAGCACAGACGTGAAAGAGGAAATGGGACATAAATCATTGGAGAAAATGGCTTTCGTTCACCCTGGGATGAAATTGAAAGGCATTTATTTTCACGTTACGCAAGTGATTATATTGGATAAGGTTATATTTTTGAAAATGTGGAAAAGTTTTATAAGTTATTAGGAACTTTTTTTTATGATTTGATCTACGAATAATTTATTTAAAGTTTCATTTTTGATAAAGGAAAATATTTATTTTTTTTAAGTGTAGATATTTTTAATTTTAAAGTAGTTACTTTGATAAAATAAAATCTTGCGGATATTGAGCGGTCAAATAGCGATAAGTAGTAAATATTTTTTGCAAATCTGACATATTTTAAAGCCATATTTTTAAAATTTTCATTTTTCATAAAAAAAATATCGAATTACTTATTTTATTAAAAAAAACGACCCCAAAGTTTCATTTCATTTAATTCAACTACTCGATATATACAGAAAGAATTTTAATTTTTAGTAACTTTTTAAATTTTTATAACCTTTTTAAACCAAACACAAGATCATCAAGAGAGAAATAAAAAACAACAAAAGAATTTCACATGAGTTTCGTTTTTATGAACGTAAAAAAAAATATTTAAATACAATAAAAATACCAGAAAGTAAAATGGAAAAAGAGGTATTAACCTGATTGAATAGAAACCTTAATTTAAGTTTAAAAATTATAAGAGATGATGTACAGTAAAACATGACCATGTGGAACAATCGAATCCTCACTCCAGTGAATAAGCTATATGGAACTCTGCAATTTTCATTAAAATAGCTTCTAAATTCGCCATACAAATGAATAGTATAACATAATTTTAATTCGTATACGCAAGGGCATTGCCTTATCTAATTCGTGTCACGTATGTTATTCCATAATGGCATTATCGCGGCTTCCTTCTATTTCTCATATTGCCATGCTCTATTTTGCCTAATCCCTTTACATATTTCGTTTTGCACAAGATAATAAAAGGGCTTTAAGGGGGAATTTATTTCTAAATATTAGATAAAAAGTGGACGTGCGTTGAAAAACTCAGGAAAAATATGCATTATGACTTGGTTTTGGACGCCAATACGTCTTATGTTCCATAAGAAATACCTAAATGCAACTACGACATATTAGTTCACCTTTAATTAAAAGGAGACCGTATTAAAAAGGAATCATCTGTTTGACGTTGTCTTTATACCCTGACGGTCTTGATGTTATTGAATAGATAATGTACTAATATCTAATAAACTTGTCAACCATCCTATCACAATGAATACTACTAATGAGGTAATAACTTCTCCCGCCGTATAAGGTAGTGCTATTTAAAGGTTAAAATTAAATCGGCCACTTAATTTCATGCGGCGGCATTTCTCAATTACGTAATCAGACCGTTTCATTGTAAGTGACAATCTATACAAAATGAAACATAATAAGGAATTTATTAAAATACAATTATTTATTATGATAACTTTTTATACATACGATTCTAAAATTACTTCCATACGACATGATACAAATTATTATCGTCAAGACTCTCGGCGTAATCGACTTATTTCACCTTATTAAATATAGAATATGTATATATATCACTGGTTCTTTACTAAACAAAAAACAATTTTGTGCATTTATTTTATATTAAAACTATTAATTATTTTAATATGAATTCTTAAAACTTCAAGTCCAGGTGTAATCATAAAAGGATTATATCCACTTTCACTATAAAAATTCGTTATGTCTTTTTCAAACATTTACTGAATCCGTATAAAACGTACACATCATCAGAAGATTCATTGAACAAATTAAACATAGCCGTCAAATATTACTGCCTTTTGGGCTTTTCAACAATTGTATGGGCTTCAACGTGCTGAATGACTATCGCTGTCTGTCTGTTACGTCACTGTATTTTTATTAAACAAACTTTTCAGTTTTTCAGTAAGTTTGATTTTACTATGAATAATTTTATTTAGAAAATTAGATGTTTCCACCATTACTGTTTATTTATTTACAGTATGCAAATAAAATATTTGTCAATATAATCCATAAATGTAATAATATTCCCTAGAAACCTTGGCAGTCATTATCAACTACATGCGATAATATCAAGAAAATGTGACAATTTAACCCAGCCGCTAAAATGCTTATTACACCACTAATGTTCAAAGAATTATTGTAATCATGATTGGATCATGATACGAAATATGCTGAGTAAGCAAACACTTTATTACCGTTTCCAGCGGTCACATTTACGCCGTTTGCTTCTTAATGCTAGTGCTACTAGCAACTCTAATAAGAAGTCTGAGTATAAAACCCTCGTTTATGATAGTGACCAACTAATCCATAACTAATACCATAAATTATAAGATTTCTGAAATTACCACTCACTTTACCTTAAACACGTGCAAATTTTGGAAATATATATATATGTATATATATATATATATATATATATATATATATATATAGGTATCGCTATTATTTTTGTTAAATATGTAAATATAGTGCCTAGATTATTTTCACGAACCTAGGATAAAAAATTCGTAACCACATGTCTTTTTAATTTAGTGGTGCAAATTGCCTGATTAAATTTTATATTTTATTACAAAAAATTATTAATTACTTCTAATTAAAAAAAAGATAACATCTTTCTAAAATGTAATGAAATTGATGTATATTATAACATTGCATTGCTGAGAGAACCTTACTCAAATGCGCAAAATATGCGGGGTTTAACGTTTATTTTAAAATACTTCTTTTACCCTCGAGTACAGTAGATATTATATACCTTCACGAATATGTATAATATTCCTATGCAGGTATATATACTATATATATATATATATATATATATATATATATATATATATATATATATATATATATGATTACAATATCCTTCTAGAAGTAACTTTGACGGTTATTTTCGTTAATGAAACAAAACCATTCAACCAATGGTACTAGTTAATGATGAAATGTTCTGTTAAACCAATCAGATGAGAAATATGGAGTAATATGCTTATTAATCTTTTAAAATTGCTCTTCTTCATTAATGGACAACAATATTTTCTACTGACGTTCAGCTCAGTGCTGTCAACACGTTTGTTTTGCTTGTAGCCTTTGAATTGATTTTTTTTCATTTAGTCCAAAAAAATTCATTACGCGATGTTATCTTGTATAGCTTATGAAATATTTAAATTCATTCCAATGACTTTCTTATCTTACAACGTTTTATTTTCCGGGAATAAGTCAAACTAATACATTTACATATCTGTTTTTATTAATCATAAAAACTCGTTTGGAGCCTAATTATTCTAACAAAATCAGATAATTAGATTTAAGTTTTGAGTGGGATAATATGTTTTTCTTGATAATATTAGGACTTTTTTCGAAAGATAGCCAAATATTTCACAACATCTTATCATAAATTGTAATAATTGGTGCCTATTTTCGTTATGGTATTACTTCTGAACCACTTGACCATTTAAGATTATATGCACACGATGTATAGGTTTGTCAAGACGGTTGGTTTCGATAGGGAGCTAGGCAGTTAGGTTATTAAATAATTATTTATTTATAGACTAAAATAACTCATATGCACAATGTATGTCGGCTTAGCGCCAAAAAAGAAAATCATAAAATCTTGACTAGATAGGTCACCTGTATTTCAAAGGGCTGAAGAACGTCTGCTGGTACAGCTGGTATTATTATAAGACATAAATAGACCACAGAGCACACGGTTATTAACAGCAAGTTGCCGTCAAAATTTTAAGTGTATTACAGTAAAAGAAAATAAATTTAAATTCATATGAAACACGAACTATTATACTCTACAAATTGAGGTTTGTTAACAATTAATGGCATTGAATCATAACTTCAATAAACGGTGAAAAAAGAGAAGTGGGCTTCATAAGTCATAATATGTGCAAACGCCAATAGCTTATTGTTGGGCCAACAGAATTCACAAAAATAATCCGAGGTTTGTATGGTAGAGTCTATAGCGAATACAGGGATTTTAAATAGCTAACAAATTAAGTAAGCAACACTATGAAGTTTATTTTTCCCATGGTAAAGTTAGATAACGTACTGCTAAATATACTCGTGAAAAATTGCGGAAATTGGAATGAATTCTGCAAGTATTTGTATTAGTTTATTTATGATTTCTGCATTTCTTCAAGGTTTTTAACTATCATTTAGGCAATATAAAATAACATTATGAAAAAAGGCAAACTGAAACAAACTTCGGAATAAATAACAGTTTTGAAATCTATGTCATCTCATTTTTATCCTGAAATGTGCCGTCCTTGGCTAGCAAATGTAGATATATGGCGCATATGAAGTTTTATTTCTTTCTTATAATCAAATAAAAGAAAAAAAAATTTAAAAACAAGTCTAAATTAAAAATTTGTCCGTTAACTTTATAAATGGCATGAAATTAACTTTGTAATTTTCTTCTCGATTCATTATATAGTTCAATAATTTTATGTGTGCTTATTTCGGAGGACGTACGTGTTTTTATGACTTTTTTTTTTAATTTAAGAAAAATAGTTATTTACCCGTGAAAATTTCGGAGTGATAATAAAATTTTCAAGAACGATAAAAGTAAAAAAACTATAATCTGTACTTAAAACAATATTCATATAACTTACAGTAATCCTTAGTTCTACAAATCAGATATTTTTGTGAAGAAAGTTCGTTAGAAAATTACTACAAAAATTTGTTCCAAAATCATTATCTGTGTTGCAAGTATTAATCTGACCACTCTCTACATATAAGTACCATAATCAATAAGGCATGATATGTATCCGGATCCAAATCATTACACCTTATAATGATATAAATTACTACAAAATCGTTTTTCAGCAACGGTCATTACTGTGGTACAATATATGTGATTCTGTACATTGTATGTAAGAAAAAATATCACATATCACTTCAGCGTTCCTTTCAGTCGTTTGCATTTTGCAGACGACTGAAAGGAACGCTGAAGTGATATGTGATATTATGATCCAGATAATTTTCAGAGCTCGGCACTAAAATTTACATTTATTAAAATGCAGTCTACACCAATTCGCACATAGTTCACTGTTTAAATTTGCATGGAATGTACATTCGATTTCAGAAGCACTGAATATCTCTGAATTAACTAAGACAGAAGGAATATGTGTCTGCAACATAAGAGGCGTACTGTAAATTGCTATTCTACTTAGATATGATTAATCATGACGGGCTTTAGTAAATATTATTTAGATGCAATATTAAAGTTATCTTAAACATTCATTTCAAAGGAGAAATAATATTTTTGGTCTAACTTTATGTCTAGGAGTACCCTGAAATGAAATCACGTAAAAATCTGTTTTATAAATATATAAATATATATATATATATATACATACAACTGATATTGTCATCACCGTGGTATGTTTGGTTGATCGCAAGACATACGACCGCGAGGACCTGGGTTCGATTCCCGGCCGCTCATCGAGCGGGACTGAAGAAGTTCAATCTTTCGAGACTCTGGCATCCATTTTCCATGCGAGATCTTCTTTATCTCATGTGGACACGACAACAATAATCTATGATATTGTCAGCCAAAACCTGATAATATATATCAAATAACTCCCCAATCAGCGAATAAAATGGAAAAGGATATCTTAGACCTGAAATTTAATCAAAAATGTTGGTATTCATTCTACCCTAATGAAAATTAAAACATTTAAAGCATTCGTTGATTTTTAAAAAAACATGGGACGGGTGCTCACACTATCGAACCGATCTTTTTGGGAACTCGAGACATTTGTTCAGTTCATCTGTTTCAAGGACAAATATCTGGCGTCTTGACCTTTTAAGTAATAATTAATAATTAAGTGATAATAAATACAGACATAATGATTGTTATTTTTTTTTACTTAAATTAATAACATCGTTAACGCGTGTCTAAAAATATGGAACTTAACTTTTTTGCAAAAATTGAAAATTTACTTACCGAATTTAACTTATGTTTATACATTTTAATCCTTGTTCGAAGTGATATCGAAACAATGTTTTTCTATGATTTTCCGTATTTCCCTACAAAACCTAAATTTCACAAATTTATTGTAATTATTGCAGTCGCACAGGCATTTTTTTTGAGCTGAACAGACACGGTGCACTTATACTCTGTAAATATCCGGCAGTAAGTATTATTATTTACCAAGGACATGTTAGCTGAAGTTGGAAAAAAAAATTATGTTTTTTTTCATTATATGGTAGTTGCTGAGTCATATGGTCGCATACATTTCTGTTGTATACATATCTGTGGACTGTTTTGAGGCTCATATTTCTTGTATAGGAAGTATTATTGTATATTTAATTGTTTTGCCAGCAGCCGTCATGAAAGCTCTCAGACCGGCAATTTATCTTCAACTGCGGTTACATTATTAACTACATCTCCATACTTATATCCATAATACATATACATGCAATATAGTCGATCGAAATAAGCTCTCTTTTTAGCGAAAAGCGAAAGTTGTATAAGATTAGTAGTAATATATATATATATATATATATATATATATATATATATATATATGTAAATATATATATATGTATTTACCGGAGTAGTGATATTAAGAAATAAACATGCTATTAGTAAATCTGACGTTGTGGGTATACCGATGCCCGTTTTTATATTACCCATTTGGATTTATAAAAATTTAAATAATTAATAGTGCCTACATATTATATTTATTAAACTATTACACATAATATTATCATTATTTCCTACGTAATTTTATTATCTAGAGTATATTTCGCAGACATAAGAAAAATGTTTAAATTGCCTATAGAACTTACTCTTGTGACGCTTTGTTTTGTGGAATAATACAATTATCTTTGTGTTAAAAATACTAAATAACGAAAAAGGGACGAAGGAAAAGAAGGTGGCGGATGACGGAAATACAATGCTGCAGAATCAAATAAGTACTTAATACATAACTAATTAATACCTAATTTATGAAACTTGTATGTTTTGTCATATTCGAACTTTCTATTGAGAATATTTTTACGAGACTTGCGAATATACTTTAATTCCCTACCATTTTCCATAGTTGCACGGGAACTATGGATAAACAATTGAGTGCAGGTGAAACTTCTGGAGATTTCCACGAGTTTATTAGAATGTCTCAATTGGATTTTCAATACTTATTGAGCAAAGTTTCACCAATGATTCCAAAACAAGACATTCAGTTAAGACCGACCATACTAGCTAGAATACGCCTTGCCATTACATTGTGATATTTGGATACAGGAGATAATTTTCAAAGTCTGCACTTTTTATTTGCAATTTCACCTCAACGAATATCGACGATTGTTCCAGAAGTATGCTTGACTTTAAATGAATTACTAAAATAGAAAATTAAGTTTAGTAAAAAAAAGACAAAATTATTGATAAAAGTAGATATTTGCTAGTCAAAAAGTAAAATTAAACAAACGTGGGTTAAAACTTATTTAACTGCTTGAGTCAAGCACTATCGAACCCGTGATCAACCATATTTTCATCATATGTAGAACTTGAATAGCCGCCCGTGCCTGCTGAATTACTTCATTCGAAGTAATAATAATCTTAGAACCCGCAGCGGGAGTTGAAGATCTAGCCAGAGTATTGATTTCGGTGCGGTTAATTGGTGACTTAAATATATTTCTGTTTGAAGTATGAGGGGTTTAGATCCTGTGAATTCTGTATTTCTCTTGGGGAATAACATATTGGTGGTTTAGAAAAACTGCTGTGTACTCTCTAATACGACTCACACGTGCATTTGCATGTGTTTGTTAAAATAAATGGGCGGTTGAGACGGTGAGGAAATTGATACCAATATTAACTGTGAAATAAGATTCATAACGTTTATACATGTATATTTCACACACAAACTGCAATCTTACACTTTAAGGTAATGTTCTCAGCTTTTTGGCAAAAACTTGTCATGTAAATCCTATTTGTCATCTTCTTGAATTTATCAAGATTGTAAGATTCACTATTTGTATTACCCGCACCTGTAACTATACCACCTGAATTCTCCTCCTCATTGGCATTCATCGATGGTGATTGTTCCTGAAATTAATAAAATAAATTAAATCATTGTTTATTTTTAGAGACACGGCTAGTCCAGAAGCCTAGCTGGAAACGGAAATAGAATTCACACACAATTTTCTACACGATATATTCTCAATTAATGGGAAACACATTGTTATGCAAAGTCCAATTGATTCTGCAAGGGAATATTTTAATTACAAGAATATATACATTTTTGTATTGTTAGCTTTAATTTAAAGCAATTATAATTTTATATTTGCAGACATAGGATGCCAAGGTAAAATTAACGAAGGCGGAGTGTTCAGAAATAATTTACTGTGCAAAAAAAATTTCCTTACCTTACTAAATTTACTTACGTCACATCCTTTGTTCAATTCTAATGAATTTATGCCCTATGGAGTCTTCCAGGAGACAATGGCTTTGCTCTCATAGAATATATCATGAAAACTAATCTTAGTAACAATGACTTGGGATCATAAAAATATAAAGAAATATCTAGTGCTCTGATTGTCGCGGAAAATACGTTTCGAATACCAGTAACATAATTTACAATATTTGAGAAACCGATCAATTTAAATCCCACCGACGTGGAAAATTAACCTGCACAGTATTGCATAATTTCTTAATAAAAAGCACCACCTCTTAAAATATTTATTCATCACCCGGAACAGTGGACACTTACAAAGAAAACACATTAATTACTACTAGTTCATGGAGGAATGAAATTGAAAGCAATACCCTGTTTGTGATATATCACATATTCCACGCCAAACCTTTTTGAATGCTTGTAAAATACGCCTTCACGAAATATTTTTTATATGGTTATTTTTTATCATATTATCTACTTAACGTGCAAAGAAAGTACCGTAGCAGGAATTTTACTTTGATTATTTGGAGAAAACATTATTCTAAGGAAATTTTTAATTTTCCGCTCTTATAATTTAGGTGCATCTTAATGTATTTATACTTTAATGCAATTTAATGTACACAAATTAAATAAATTATTGTTTAAAGTATTAATTGTTTGAGTGTATTGAACATAATCTCAAAGAAACGACTCCATTAATTTGAATACAACCTATACTGGTTTATAAACTTCGTTTGAGCGATTTACTTAAATAAATCATTCAGATCACGTAATAAACGTATGAAATAAACGTTATCGAAAGTCAAGAAAACATCGTCAAAGAAAACATCGTATCTCAATTTTGCGGCAAATACGTTATCGCATGAAATTAAAAAAAGCACATTAGAGTTTTTTCCCCTTCTAAAATTACGATACAAATATTTTTGAGTGTAGAGATATGAGTTGATTAATAAGTCATATATCATGCAACTTCAAATTTTACGTCAACAGTTTCCAAGAAAAAGGATTGCGATGGACACATATACAACAGCCACGTAAATGATCGTAGTGTTCCAATTAATTGCCTTTTGGGGTATAAAAACTTAAACATAAAAGAACCGTTCTGAGTTAATTATTTACGTATGAAAATTTTATGTATTTTAAAATCCCTGGGAGAATTATATATTTCTAACTGTGCATGTTAACGTGTACGTAAATGTGTACGGAAGCCTTATAATAGGATTTCAATCCCTGCTTAATAGATTAGATCAAACACTACATTAACGAGAAAAGTAAGATCTGATTACATTGAGGTGATTAATAAGTTTCCAAATTCCTACTTGTTCTTACAAAGAATACCACAAAAATATTAAATTATATTCATGCACTAACTCAGAATACACCTTGACATTATCTGATAAACGGTATTTCTATCGCTTTGTAATGTGATTGAAAAACAAATTTAAATCTTTAATTTAAAATGTAGAATTGTAACCATTTTATTGGATCCCTAGGAATTGGAATCCCTTGTGCAATAATATTTTTGATGGGATTGAACATATCTCATCACTCTATCGATTAGGTCTGCACGACTAAACTACTAAAAATATTTTAACACAATTTGGTAATGAGATGATTTGAAACTTGGAAAATGATATACATACCTTATACATTACACTTTTTAAGCATTTGGCCATTCCATAAGAAAGTTTTTTGATATTTTAAACTTCTTTTAAATTTTTTAAAAATGTAATGGTGAAAACAAATTTTAAAATATTACTCTATTATCTGGACTTTCATTTTGCTCTTTTTTTTTCTTGGGCCTTTCAGCATATTGGATTTTAACAATAGTCATTTTACTTATTCTTGGTCTCTAGCTGTTGAATATAATTTTGATAGTGTTCGTTGCATCTGTAAACTGGAAATACTCTCAGTGATCCACTAGAGCTGACTACTACTTACTGCATAATGTTCGATCTGACTGTAAAAGAGTACTAGGTACTTTTATTCAAATACAAAAAATATAATGGAATAAACTTTTTCCATCGCCGGGCAAGGGAGTTACTTTATAAGTACATAACTTACCATTTCCACTATTCTAAACACATTTTTTTTCTTTTATAAAATCTATCTGCTGCGAACCCAGCAGATAGATATTTTTTTATCATACACAACTATCTACTAAGTATTTAAAATAAATCTATTGGTTTATTCAAAGATAAATTTCTTTTCAATAAAAACAAAACCATTTTTTAAATGTTCCATACCAAACCGCATATTGTCATCGGTTTTCCAATTAATTGGAAAATAAACCTATTTTCAATATCAAAAGTTAATTTTTGAAAACAAATCGCTATCTAACATATGAAACTTCTTAAATAATGAGAAGACTGTTGGACATGAAGAAATCGCATAATAGAATAACATAAAGTAAAATAGATGCAAGTTTAAGAGAAGTTAGGTAATAATAATTTCCCTGAAAACAAGTCATTTAATTGTGAAACATATTTTTCCGGAAAAAATATTAACATCTCCAAACTTAACAATTCACAATTCAGTGAACATTACCTTTCAGTGAAATTATGATCACCTAACTTGCTTTTCTACACATAGTTCGAAACCGGGTGCATATGGAAATTTGTACTTTCATTACTTGTGACAAACTTGGTTATTTTTATCATGCTTTTAAAAAAATGGTTGAAGAAACCTCAAAATTATTTCTAATGACATGGAATGACATCCTTTTCAATAAGGTGCGTGATTTTTTTTCAATTCGTTTTTTTATTAGAATTACACCAATATTTTTTTCTCTAAAAACCTAGCCTATAACACTTATACATTAAATACAAACCGATTAATATTTTATTTGCTGAAATTGGTTCAGTAGTTTGTGGACTGTAATCAAACATACATACATAGATATACACATGGACTGTTAGATTCATTACCATTCCTTAGCTGCGCCATATTCGAATAAAAAAGCCAGCGCTGCGTCTAAAATAAAGTTTACCTTTATTTCCAGTCAACAACTTTAAAATTTACGAGGTCTTCCTACATTCGTTTTATATACAATTGTTCGCCAAATTTCAAGCTTCCAGTTCTTATGCAAGTAACCTGGATGTTTTGATGATCGGTCAGTGCATGAGCAATTGAGTAAGCTACAAAATTGATGATTTTTTTATTTTACATATCTCTGAAACTACTCTAGACACAAACTTTAAATTATACGCAAATGTTTGCCCGTAGACGTTGGAACAAAATATTCTGGATAAATTACTGATTTCCAGGAATACTAAATCTGAGTGACCGGAGTTTGAAAATGAATGCGAATTATTTCGGATCATGAGTGCAATGTCCGATAGCGTGTTTCGGAATTTTGTGACACGTTATCGTACACACAGGTTAAAACCACTGTAAGGTTTTGTCTTTTTCTGAAATGAATATGTCGTATATTATATATTTTATAGACAACAAGAGGAATATACTCCAATTTATATGGTTTTAATATTCATAATAAAGCATGAATAATTTTACTGAATATTTCTAATATGCATTGATGTGTTTATTTTAAATCGATAATCCGTAGACATTGTAGAATGATAGATATTACGTTAGATGAAAAAAACTTCTCCTTCTACTTCTCCTTTCTATGGTTTAACTTCGGTCAATATAATAAAAATTGATAAAGGAATAAAAAGCGCATCTATGGAAGATGTAAAGACAATATTCACTGACTGTCCGTGAAATAAATCATAAAAGTGAACAAACTGATGCAATCAATAGAGAATATTGTATGTATATATGTACATATACCTGTATATGTGTATTTATGTACAATGTATATATATGTATATATATATATATATATATATATATAAGGATATATATATATGTATATATATATATATATATATATATATATATATATTATACAATCCAACCACCAATTACGTTTATCTAATTGGTTTGATTATTATCTATTTTCAAACATTTTCCGTTTGTAAGGGGCTATTGAATTTGTCTTGGTCTCACAGGGATCATAAATTTATTAACATGTGACGTTACTTGGAATTTACTGTGACGGACACTATGGACACTAGGTGCATGACAGAATAAGTCATATTACACATATTTAATATGCACTGTACAGATTTATATAACTAATTATATTTCTAAACTATAATGAGAACATTTTGAATGCACTTTGCGTAATTGGGTCCAGAAATGTACTTACAAAAATGTTATACGCCTTGATCCAACCAACTTATATAAGCTCGAGAAACCATTTCCACAAGTTTACTTACGTCAATCTGTGAGAAAATTGAATCCAGTTTCATTTTATTAATAAACCTTATACTACTATATTAAATAACGATTTGTCACTATTCCACGAATCGTGTTTGAACAGTACCCAAACAAAAATAAATTGCTAAACAGTTAGAAGTTATTCAGCATTATAATAGCCGTTGATATATTTATGTAAACCAAGATGTTGTTGATAGCAAAATTGATTAGAACCGATTTGCTAATAACAATTAATATTTGGGTTGGATTATTAAAAAAAATATACGATCAAAAGATAAAAATAAAGGCGAAGTGTAACAAATACTAATCTAAAGTGAAGACTGACTTTCGTAGTAAATGTGATCCCACGTTACATAGGTAGAACTATTATCTCCTGAACGTGGTTTCCGTAGTAGATGATTCATATGGAGATTTTAATAAAACCATTTTAAAAAAAATCTAACAATTCTTTTAGTGCTTCCTATCGGGCGACATATCATTGGAAAGGTCTTTTAAAGAGATTTTGAAATATTATTAACTATATTTAAGGGTTCGTAACCAATCTACATGTTAGCCATTTTAATAGCAAAATATAAGTACTACAGGTCTGAAACTGTTATGTTTATCATATTTATGATGCCTGAAGTTTAACCTTCATTAACAATTTCAAGATATGTGAACTACGAAATTCCACTTTCTGTGTATTCCGAAACGAATGTCACAAATTGTCATTGTTAAATTTCTATTTTCATTTTAGATATTTTCTGCAATCAGAATTCATCAAATCGCAGAACCTATTTAAATAGCAAAATATAAGTACTACAGGTCTGAAACTGTTATGTTTATCATATTTACGATGCCTGAAGTTTAACGTTCATTAACAATTTCAAGATATGTGAACTACGAAATTCCACTTTCTGTGTATTCCGACACGAATGTCACAAATTGTCATTTTTAAATTTCTATTTTCATTTTAGATATTTTCTGCAATAAGAATTCATCAAATCGCAGAACCCATTTAAATAGCAAAATATAAGTACTACAGGTCTGAAACTGTTATGTTTATCATATTTATGATGCCTGAAGTTTAACGTTCATTAACAATTTCAAGATATGTGAACTACGAAATTCCACTTTCTGTGTATTCCGACACGAATGTCACAAATTGTCATTTTTAAATTTCTATTTTCATTTTAGATATTTTCTGCAATAAGAATTCATCAAATCGCAGAACCCATTTAAATAGCAAAATATAAGTACTACAGGTCTGAAACTGTTATGTTTATCATATTTATGATGCCTGAAGTTTAACGTTCATTAACAATTTCAAGATATGTGAACTACGAAATTCCACTTTCTGTGTATTCCGAAACGAATGTCACAAATTGTCATTTTTAAATTTCTATTTTCATTTTAGGTATTTTCTGTAATAAGAATTCATCAATCGTTTTCTTCGATTTACTACAATATATTGCCTTTACTGAAAAGCAAAACATTTTATCCATCATTATTAAATTGGATTAGAAATGGCTTATAGTACAATCCGGACGTCAGGCTAGCGATTAATATATAATTGAGATGAAATCTGTCCCGTTCAGAGCCAGTTTCATAAAGCCCATTGTAATTAAATTTGGAAAGCGTAGGCGTAGGAATCGACTTAAATTGGGAATACGAGGAAGATATTCGCGATATAGTTGCCGTCATTGTTAAATTTATGTTATTTGATTAACTATGAATAATATTAGTACAAAAAATGAAAAGCTATTTTTAATGTTGTCTGTGACAGTCTTATGTTTTAAGAACTGGCTCATTGGAAAGCTAGAGATTTGAGGAAATTTAGAGGTAAAACCTGAAACTGCATATAATACCTGCACTATACGTTCAATAAAAACACATACAGGTCCATTAATCTTCCCGACAAATTGTCATAACTATGTTTCGGCCCATTACTCTGTATAATGAAAAAAATAAGTTTATTATTTTTATATATTTTTTTATTAATTGATTTTTTGAGTTACACTCAAAATAATGTTCCGAGCCATATTTATAATGAAAATTCGTGTCAATACTTTACGGATCATCAGATGATCTAAACAGCAATATTTACTTTTGAAAAAGGGTTTTCTAATTGTTTCAAAATGTTATTTTTATTAGACGTAGTAGATATTAACGTAACAAATAATTTTATAATGAAAACTGTTTACTTTTGATGTTTAACTTTGAAGATAATGGTTTTATAAACGATAGATTTTTGTACATTTAAATTAAACTACATGCTACTAAAAATAATAATTTTGTAATTTATACAGAAACTCTCACATACGACAATAGTATTCCAATGAAACATTTAAAGCTTTACTACCTTTATGATTTGCGTAAATATCAAAGAATAATTATTTTTATTAAATAGATCACTTGTTCACTAATTTTAAAATTTATCTAAGTACCATAATAGAATTAACCTGTAATATTTTAATTTGTATTAATAATTGTTTTATTCGTTATTAATACGTTAGTCTTCTCCATGAAATTTTCTCTTTACGAACACGCATACGAATAGCGTTGATTTTTTCTTCATCACATCCTTGTAAAAGGAAACGTACCTTATTTAGAAAATATTGCTTATTTTCATATTTAACAAGTAAATTTATAAATTTTAAAAAGTCGTTAACTTTGCTATTATTTATTTTGTATTTTCGTCTTACATCTTTGTTTTAGTTCGTCAAACATAAACACACAATCAGTGAGGTCGCTTTAAGGTTTGCATGCCCCCAAAGGGAAACAGGCACACTAATGAGATTACTCATGGACCAGTGTGACGGTCGATCTGTCATGGCTGATTTCATTAGAAATTATGCGACGGAGAAACTTGAATTTTTACATGATAATACATCTTGTTTATGTAGCAAACTTTTTTAAAATATTCAAATGCAATTATTAAAAAGGAAGTAAATAAAATACGTAATTTTTTTTCATGTTTTGTTATCATGGGTGATATCATTTAAAAAGGCTTGTTACGAAAAAAATATATATTTTCAAAATATTATATCTGTAACTACTAAACCAAAATTTTTGAAATAATAGAGTTGGTAAAATCTTTCGGTAAAATCTTATATCTTATAATAGAACATACTTCATGCTTTTACGCCTATGAAATATGTTGTAGGCAATATATTTATATTGTGAAAAATTAATACATGTGAATATATTAATAGAATTATGTTAATAACATGTTTATAAGCATCAGGCATATGTCCAAAAATTTTGTATTTCGATTTCTGCTAGTACTTGATAGTCCATCTATAACAATTTTCTTTTGCAAGTTTATTGCTTCCATAACGTATAATTATTTTAAATAATAATTACTTAATGTCAAATATCTATCAAATGCTAATACGTTTTATTTGTTATTGCGAAATGTATTTGTCATGTTTTGTATTTTTACTAATTCTTATAAAAAAATATTTTGTGTATAAAAGATTACAAAAAATGGGTGCATGTACTTGCGGGTACACGCGCGAGAAGTTATACTTCTTTGACATCATTAAATAATACATACGGATAGATAATCTCAATTATATTGAAGCACTTGAAAAAGTCTATAAACACAATTGTTTCACTAATATTTACGAATAGTAAATATATTAATCAAAATATTGAATTTAAATCACTACTGAATATAATTTATCAGCACATATATAAATCGCACTTATATGTTTTTATCCAATAAATTCAAATGAAAAAGCGGCTCACTGCGTCAATATTATGTACTTGAAGTATTTTTGTTACGTGAAATGAATAATCATATCTATCAAAAGATGGCGCTGCGCTGATGTACGGAAATTATAAACTAATTGATATTTTAATTCTGTATGAAAAGTGAATACAAAATAAAGATAAAAACAATATTACCATAAAGCTAAATGCCTTATGGTAATATCGTTTTTATCTATTATCTCCATAAATTAAAATCATCATCAAGTAAATCTGCATCAAATGGTAATATTGTTTTTATATATCATCTGCGTCTCTGTATAAGTATTCATCTGTGAAACTTGGATATTACATTGGTTATGTCGTTTAAGTCTTTAATTGCCTTTTTTAGACTTATTTTATTATGACGTCTATTTTGATATTTTTTTGATACTTAGGTTGCTATAATTCGAAGATATTTTTTATCATATATACCGACATTCTTAGTATGAAAAATACACCAGTCGGTTCATTAAAAAAATTCCGTTTAATAGAAACCAAATAGTTTTTAGGTGTTTCATACCAAACCATATATTTTCATCGGTTTCCAAATTACTTGGAAAACAAAACAAACCTCCCATAATAACAAAAGCAAATCACTATCGAATAAATAAAACGTCATAAGTGATGAGAAAACTGATACATAAAAAGAAATCATCTAATGGAGTAATGTAAAGTAAAATAGATGCAGTTTTGACATATGTTCTTCTGGAAAAAATATTAATATCTCAAAACTGAAGGCTTCACAATTCAGTGACGGTTTTTTTTGAACTTGTTTTTCTCCTTTTCAGTTTTTTTGGCGTAGTTGGGTTTTAGTTTTTTATAGTTTCGTTTTTATTGTACTCTTTGTGGTAGCTTACTGTCTACTCATAATTGGATACCGGGTGCTTAGAGAATTTTGTTTTTTTATTACTTGTGACAAACTTCATTATTTTTTTATGTTTATGAAAAAATTATTGAAGAAACCTCATAATTATTTTTGAAGAGCTGTGGAATGACATTCTTTTCGATGAGGTTTTCAAACGTCCCAGGTTTTTGTTTTTAACTTTCTATTTTTGTTTTAAATATGTTCTATAATGAGACTTCATGACATCGAAGAACCAAAAAATGTATTATTCCATTTGCTATAATGTTTTGCGTTACACAAAGCAAATTTAAAAAAAAATTGTGCTCCATTATTAGATTGGATGTGAAACGACTTAAAGTACAATTCGGATATTAGACTAATGATTCAAATATAATTGAAATGAAATATGTAACTTTCAGGAGCAGTTTTATAAAACCCATTATATTTAAATTTTGAGAACATACACGTATAAATCTGCGTAAACTGGGAATGCGAGGAATATATTCGCAATGTGCTTGTTTTTATTATTAAATTTATGTCATTTGATTCAATATGAATAATATTAGGAAAAAAAAATTGAAAGCTACTTTTAATGTCATCTGTGGCAGTACTATATTTTTTGAACGATAAAAAACACAGTCAGGTCTATTTTTCTGCACAACAAATTTTAATATCGGTATTTTGGCCCATCACTACTTATAATAAAAAGACAGTTTACTATTTTATAATTTTTTTTACACGAATAGTTTTTTTTTTAATTTTTGGTATTAAAATTAATGTTCCGACCGATCACATATGAAATAATTTCGTGTCTATATTTTGTGGATTTTCAGCTGATATTAATAGCAAAATTTACTTTTGAAAAAAGGTATTCTGATAGTATATAAAATTTAATTTTTCTAGAAGTAGAAAATACTAACATAATTACCAATTTTATGATAATAATTTTTTTTCCAAATATCTCACTTTGAAGATGATTATCTCAAAAACGCTAGATTTTTACACTTTAATTAAACTAAACGTTGCAAAATGAAATAATTATAAAAATTATATAGAAACTCTCCCATACGGCAGTAGTATTCAAGTGAAAAATATAAAACTTTACTACCTTTATGATTTGCGTAAAGATTAAGGAATATTTTTTTTTTATTTAAAGTAATAAATTGTTCAGAAATCGAATAATTTACCTAAGTAAAATATTAAAATTATTTTGTGTTTTATTAATATGTATTAACTAGCTGACCCGTGCGAAGTCTTCGCACTATATCGCCATATAGCGTGTTCCAAGTATACAATTTGGCTAAGATATTTGATGTGTCGCCCACAGATGGCGCTCATGCCAATTGTTATAAAAATTAATTTTTTTATTAACAAAAAGATTTTTTTCGAATTTTTTTATATTTTTTGCCCAAAGTAGAAAACATAAGCTTTAAGTGGGTATTTTTTTTATTTTTTTTGGTGCAGCAGTTAAAGAGATCGAGCCGCTCGACCAAAAAACACCTTTTAGAAATAATATATTTAGATAATTTTTTTTATTCCTTATTGACACATTATTTTTATTTGGTAAATTTTCTCCTTACGAACTAAAATAGCATTAATTTTTTCTATATCACATCCTCGTAAAAGGAAACGTGCCTCGATTGGAAAACATTACTAGTTTTCAGATTTGTCAGGTAATCCTATAAATTTTTAAAAGTCGTTAATATTGCTTTTTCTGACTCTGTATTTTGGTCTTAAATCTTCCTTGTCAAACATATACATGCAATCTGTGATGTCACTTCAAGGGTTAATTGCCTCACAAGAAAAACAGCAAAATATATAAGTTCACTTATAGATCAATCTGCCAGTCGATATGTCATGGCTGATATCCTTAAGAAATATGTGACGTATGAATTTTGACAAAATAATATATCTTGTTAACCTATATACTCTACGTTAACAAATATTAAAAATATTCTTAGGCAAGTATTAAAGGGGGGGACTAAATAAAATACACAATATTTCAGTAAATTCAGTAGATTACTAGAATTATATTAATAACATATTTATAAGCGTCAGGCATATGTCCGAAAACTTCGTAGATTGACTATTGACAGTCCGTCTTTAACACTCTAATAATTCCCCAATTTCTATCTAGTTGTACCTAGTAAAGCTCACAAATGTAAAATTGACACGAAAAAACTAGAAAGTAATTAATTAATTATGGTGCATTCTGTTACGTTCCTGGAGCTAGGAAGTAATTATTTATGTGAAATAAAAAGTAAATTGTTTTGACGAATATTTTTTTTACCTCGCTGTACATTATATTGACATTGCGTTCAACGCATGTAAAGATAACACCTTGTAACAGAACTATTTTGACAGTTGTTATCATCGACAGATGACATAGGAATCCATGGTCCATTTGCATTTGAATTCTTGCAGTGTCGTTTGTTGGCAATTTTTATTGACATTTGGTGTTCTATATGAACTGATTTCATCCACGTCATAATTCTTTTCATATATTTCGAGTACCTTGATTTCCCACTTCAATGCAATTTTGTTTAATTAGTATGATTATTTATTTTATTTCATAACATTATTATCGATTAAAATAGCTAACATATTATGTACTGTATCTCCAAATGTTTCAATATTCTTTTTATGGAGTAGTGGGCGCCCATTGAGTTTCACCGTGCCAATCTATACTGGGCCATTTTATTAATTTTGCTTTACTTATTCCAACTCGTACAGACTATTGACAAATAATGCAAAAGTGCATGGTACTCTTGCAATAAAAAAAGAGCGTTTGGCTCTTCATTTCTGCTCCCACCATCTGCCACCTAGTTTTGGATGGTCGCATTTAACATCTTTTGAAGTTTCTAATCGAAAGCCTGTTTATTATTATCAAAGGCTTTGCTTCAAAAAGTATCACCAGTTTAATGACGATTTTGTGTTCGATCGGATTTCGCGTAAGTTATTCTGATAAATATCTGTAAGATTTCTGCTTGAGTCAAATTAATTTGAAAGGTACTTGAAAGACAGCGAACGGTAAAGGCTTGAAATCGCCGATTATTAAAATATCTTATGAAATATTAGTCAAATAAAGTTGAAGGAAATTGGATTAGAGATTTGTCTCCGTTATATTTTAAAATGATTTTCTATGCATTTTCCTCATTTATTACTATATATGTTTTTTTTTTCAAATTCACGCTTCACACCTTTTCTTGAAATGTAATGTTTCAGACGTTTCACTTTGATTTAGTTACTTCAATTTAAATATTTTTAAATAAACATTTATTTTCTTCTTTCCAAAATATTTTGGACTTTCTCATCCATTCTTCTCTAGGCTTCCTATTTTTATCCATTACTCGCCCGTACGTAGTTTAAATTCGACCTTGTCGGATATATGAGTCTAATTTTTAGGTTTTTGCACCCCCGAAGACAAAAAGAAACCCTACAATATCTTTTAGTCTATCTGTGGAGAGGGTCCTTTTTAAAGAAATCGTTTAACGTAAAAATATGAAATCTGACACAGTGGTAAAATGTACTATGTATGTATTTCAATTAATGCTCGTGTGCACTTTAAGTTAACGCTCAAAAATATGCATATAGCAATATAATGGAGACGAAAGAAATTATTCCTTTTTTTTCTTTAATATAAATCCTGATATATATATATATATATATATATATATATATATATATATATATATATGTTTGCAGATGCAAGTTTTCATGCAAATTTTAGCTCATAAAAAGGAAAGGAAAGGAAACCTTATTTATACCGCATTAATTTTGTTGGGTTTCCAGCTGATTTGTTTGCTTCATATTAACCCAAATGTTATTTATATTTGGACTTACAATAAAAAAAACCCCGGAAATTTCTTTGGCTGCTTTTCATATTATCAGAAATAAAATCAGCAAAGTGCGTAACTGGTTTACGCATCGATAGTAGATTATGTAAATTGATTGAAGTAAAATTAACTATTTTTATCGTAAATAAACTCTAATATATGGTCTGGATCTCAACAAGTATTTAACAATACTAGACTTTTAATCAAGTAGAGGGAAAAAAATATTATCATGGACCTTATTATGTAGATATCTGTCGCTCAACTTTACAAGGGCCTATGAAATCACTCTTTTTTTCAATTATTTTCATTATTAATGATAGCAGTACTTTGGTAAATAAAAAGAGCAGACAAATATTGATTTATATTTTTCAGTAGACCTTTGAAAATACATTACCCAAACTAATGAAAAAAACATTTTTGTTATCCTCATAACTAAGGGTTATTTCAAACGTGCGGGTTAATATACTTTTATACTTGATAAATTTCTACCTCAAGTTATTTTTGAGAAAAACATCTGTAACAGACTGACAGAGAGACAAGTTACACTTTTTTGAGGCACAAAACTTTAAAAGTTCATGTATTACTATCAAAGGTTTATTCACCTTCTTAATGCTGTTGACATATTTTTGCCAACCTGTGTCTCATATCCAAGGTAAATGCATAGATCAGTGTAATGAAAAATAAATAAAATACAGTACCATGGTCACCAATAATAATTATCCTAGATATTGAGTCTTAAAAAGAGAATAATATTAAAATCCTTTAGTGATTGCATATGATAAAATCGACTTTTGATATCGTTCTTCTCATTAATAACTTTTACCGTTCGCCTCTCTAAACAAAACCTGTCAACCTAGTGGAACTCGCACTAAGAGATTTCTTTACATATATATAGGTATTTATATTATATAAATATATACAAACATTTATTGGTACATAATATTTCCAGAACTGCAATGTATTGTCTACTATATTTTCATAACTGATGCAGAATTTGGAACTGAAGCCCTTTCTTAAACAAATTTCAAAAATGTGGGTTCAAAAGTCAGTCTTTCAACAAATATTTAGTATTTATGGCCTATTAAACCTTCAATTTATACACATTTATATTTATCAAAACAGCTACCTTTAAGTTAAATATATCCTCGCTTAAAAAAATTAATATTTTACTTCATAATAAATAAAAGTTGAAATAAAGAAATTTTTAAAAAAAGGAAAGTTCTAAACAACGTACAAATTTTGTAAGTTTTTTTTTCGAAATTACCACATTTTTGGAAATAAAACTTTGTGCTATATAAACGCGAGCATAACTAATAAAATAAATGCGTTCCAATTTCACCGAAAAGCGAACGAAAGCCATTTTCTCCGATGATTTATGTCGTATTTCCGCCTTTCCGACCTGTGCGACTCACATGCGGACTGTAAAATTGATTGAAGTATTTTTCCAGCAGTGAATTATGGTACTTTTTAAATTAATCTGCAATTTAAATTTTCCAAGAGGCAATCCGAATTGACTGTTTCATTGCCATATACGATAACGAAGGATGTAATGATAAAAACGCGAGCAAAGCTCTTAATGTTGTTATTTACGCAATAATGAAAACAATTGTTTCGTATAAAACTTTTGATAGAAACATGTATATCAACATAATATTAAACATTTACCCTCTGCTGTTTAAATTTTTAACAATAATTTTCAGTTCAATATCAATAAAAAGAGACTATCTCTATACTAGTCATAATAGTGATGCTAGTCGACTAATTATTTCTCTAAATTTTTAATACTCTACAAGAGCACGGAAGCCTTATTAATAAATTTTACTTTTTTGTTATTTTACTTTCTATTATTTTTAGAAAACATCAATATTTTCCCCACAACTTCAATTTCCAGGGTTTGTATTTTTAGTTTCATAACAACAAAATTTTGAGTATTTTTTATGAAAAAATAAGGTAATAAAAATCCATACTGGAAAAAATCAAATTAACCTTCGTCTACTCGCTCATCGGTCTCTCAGACCGGCAAATCAATAATTCGTTGCTTTTTTAAAAAATATCAACACTGTGATTTTTGGTAGCTCCTTAATTTGTTGTTAGACAATATTTAGTGCGGCGCAAGCGCTCGTACCGAGTGGACGTGAGTCACATTTTTACTGTTATCGTTCTGTGAGACCGACACGAGTATATGTGTTACTATTTTAGGTAAGTTCGTATTTTTTTATTTTAGAATATTACTCAATGAAATGTATTAATTTATTTTAGCGGTGTAAAAAATTTATTGAGTATAATTTATAACATTATTTTGGAACCATTTTTTTTTGTTTTTAGAAATTATTTCCTCCACAATGGATGAAGAAAGGGTAAGGACGCTTTTAGAATGTGAAGATTCTGACACAAACCATGACGACAGAAGTAACAGTGAGGCGGAAGACGATTTAGAGTGTAAAGAAAAGTACCGACACTGAACAGGAAGGGTGCTTTGCCAGACGAATTTGAAGAGGTTTTGAGTAATCTGCAAGCTACTATGTTGGTAAAGATAAAACTAGTAGATCGGACCAAAATAATTCATCTTATACTTTTAGAAAAAGGTCAAAAAATATTGTTATGCAACTTCCGGGCGCAAACAGACAAGCAAGAAATGCAAAGGATCCAGGTAAGATTTGGAAATAAGTTTCTTTTTCTGATAAAATAATTCATCTAATTACGAAGCATACTAAACAACACATCGAGAGGTTTTCAATTGAATTCAGACAAACTAGGGACTGTCGACTTACTGACGAAGAGAAAATTGAAGCATTACTTGGTCTTTTTTTATTAGCTGGTGTTAGAAAAAATGGTTGGTTGAATGCTAAAGATCTGTTCAGAATTGATGGTTCATCTCCAGAAATTTTCCGATTGACAATGAGCTGGAGTCTATTTTACCTTCTATTGTAATGTCTAATGTTTGACGATAAGGAAACAAGAACTCAGCATGTTTGAAGACTGTTTGAAGACATTGTGTCATCTTTCAAAAAATATTTCAGTCCCTCTGAATTGGTAACAATCGACGAGAAATATTAATCGAGAATATTTTTCCACATGCGTCCCTATAATCGACAGTTTGATGCAAGATCACATCGTAAGTGTGATAGGCACATTTCGCAAGAATTACCAAAGGAATTTATTAATGTAAAAGGCCGTAGAGAAATTTCCAGTTTGTTTAAACTCCAAAATAACTGCACTCTAGTTACATATCTGCCAAAGAAAAAAAAATGTTCTATTAATCTCTAGATGCTCAAATAAATGAACAAACGGGAAGCCCAGTGGTAATTATGGACTACAATGCTACAAAAAGGGGCGTTGACATAGTAGACAAAATGTTCGAGATTTATGACTGCGCTAGAAAAAGTAATCGGTGGCCGATAGTTATTTTTTTTACAGCCTTATGGATATTCCGGGGATAAATTCTTATCTAATATGTGGGTTAAAAAAGTCAACATAAAAATAAGCCGCAGAAGTTGCAAGAACTGCTTTCATATTACCTCATTATGCCCCATCTAAAAAAAACGGGCATTAATTTTAAATCTGCCAAGAACACTGAGACAAAGGGTGTGAGAAATGTAATCATGATAATCCAGAACTTTTGTCTTATGGTAATCATCAAGCAGGTCGATGTTCATTCTGTTTTTCAAAATAAAAGTAAAACACGATAAAATTGCAAAAATATTTTTGTCTCGAGCAATTCAAAGTTATGTGATATGTTTGGATAATTACACCATTACTGATTAATACCTTTTTATGCTATTTCACTATTCTTGTTACTTTATTTATCATATTTTATACTTTTTTTTATTTGAAACCAAAAAAAATTAATTTTTTATTTAAATTAGCGTCCCAAATATTACATTATTTTTAAGAGGCTGATTTTTAAAGACTGTTTCTACCAAATAAAATTAAAGTACTAATATTTTTTCACTTATTTTTTTCAACTATAACTTCTCTTAAAAATAAAATCGTATAAAAATTATATAATTATAATAATACGGACGAGATCAACTTTCGGTCTAAGACACCGTGCGTGAGTGTATGTGTAATAATTTTGCGGACGAGTACACAAACATTAAAGAATTTCTCATACAAAATTAATGCAAATTGCCTACATCCACACAGAGAGAGCAAAATAGAGAAAGAACGCTACCACGTTTAGTATATTACGAGTATATCAATTTAATATATGTAATAATAAAACGAAAATTAAAAAAAATATTCACATTTTTAGCAAAATTTCTAAACCTATCAATAAAATTTCCAAAAAGTAATTCACGTATTCTTATAGCCTTATATTCTTATAGTCTTTATCATGGTATTTAAAATACAATTAACAAAAATATTTATGACACTAAAATCTAAAATTCCGGTTAATGTGATATGTTTTTATGCTATATTTCAAATTTCAATGTCAAAACTAATGAAAACGGCTACAAAAGTTCCGTTTTTTTTCCTTTTGACGCGTTAAACCCTAAAACTTTCATTCAAATCGATTAAATGATTTCGATGCTAGATCGTGCGGCGGGAAAAGAAATTTGGGCGATAATTATTACCCCAATAGTGCGCAAACAAAAATTGTGTTTATTTCTCTATTGCCAAAAAAAGGGAGGTTTATGCGTTTCACTCAATTGTCCAAAAAAAATAGAACTGTATTTTTACCCAACTGCCCGCACCGGTAAAGAGAGGGTTACGTTTAATGTCTGAATGCGCACGCACAAAACGAGGCTTTTATTTTTACCCAACAGCATGCAAGAAAAACGGACGCTTACTTTTTTACCTGACTGTGTGCTAGCAAGGGGAGGGTTATGTTTTTTACCCGACTGCGTGCAAGCAAATTAAGGCATATGTTTATTGCCTTACTTTGCGAAAACAATGAGAGGTTTAAGAATAAATCTCAACAAAGGGAGATTTATGTTTATTATCCGGCTATGTGCCAACAAAGTGGCGTTCATGTTAGTTATTCGACTATAGACCACGAAGGTAGGTTTATGTTCATGGCTCGATAGCGCGCAACAAGGGAAAGTTTATATTTTTAGATGAGTGGACGCAAGAGACGGGAGGTTTGTGTTTTTACCCGACTGGGTACTAGCAAATAAATGTTTATGTTTATTACTTGAATGCACGCCAGCAAAGGAAGGACTAGGTTTTCATCCGACTACAAGGTCACAAATAGAGGGTTATTCTTTTTACTTGAACGAACATATAGAAGAACATTACCTGACTATGTGCCAACAAAGGGAAGTTTATGTTTATTACCGCGCAAACAAAGAAAGTTTACGTATATTACGTGGCTTTGCGCAAATAAAAGAGAGGTTTATGTTTATCACCCAATTGTACACAACAAAGGCAGGTTTTTGCTCATTGCCCGACTCCACGCAAACAAAGGGAGGTTTATGTTTGTTACTGGACTACGCGCAAATGAATGAGGGGGAGGGGAAAGTTTAGTTCTTTACCCAACTGCACGCAAAGAAAGAGACGTTTAAATTTGTTCGTGTATATATATATATACATATATATATATATATATATATATATATATATATATATATATATATATATATACATATACATACATATATGTATATATATATATATATATATATATATATACATATATGTATATATATATATATATATATATATATATATATATTGTACACACATGGATGTGTGTGTTTAAGCTTTGGTTTTTCGGTGCCTGGCTATCAAGTTCAAATTTCCGCAGCAGATGAATAACTACGTAACGTCTCTTTTTACAAAATGCGATTACTATCCGATCTAGCCATTAGTTTTCTCTGTGCACGAAATGCTTAAATCAACAACATGATTTTCATCATCTCTACATTATCTACGAAATTGTTTACGCAACGTAACTTTTCTTTAGCGACGTAACTTTCCCTAACGGTTATTTTAGTGAAATCTAATGAACAAACAATTAAATGAAATGTTGAAAACATTTAAAAAAACTGACCATGTTATTATTAAGGAAACCAAAAAGTTGGGGATAAGTCTAACTCTAAGACTATGCAGTGGCAGGTATCTATTACTTATTGTGTGTACATAATATGCCTTAGTAATGTAAGATCGTTTATTCAATCAGTTTTTTGTTAAATTGATTTTTACGGTATATTTTTTATATGTATATATAACCATTTTTGGCAAATTTTTCCAAGTATTGAGTGCATTTTAAGTCGCTTTCCTTTTACTGAAAATTAAAATATTTTCTTTTTACTACAAATACTAACGAAACAAAAATGTGTTACCTCCTGTTCTCTAATTTTAAAATATATTCAACTGCCTCTAAGATGATCGGATATAATTAATAGGCACGTGTCCTGGAAAATTATTTTAATATTTATTTTTACGGGAAATAATTTTATAATTATTATCTATTAAATTAGGAATATTTTTCTTTGTGTTATCTATAACAAATAAAAGCAAATAAACTCTTACCTTCATTAATCAGAATATCAATACAATTGCAAAAGTACCTTCCAAATAATAAAAACATTATTATTTTTTTTAAAAGAACACAATGAATTTATTTTTATTTTCTTCAAAAATGTTTATTAATTTATTTACGTTTTCTTCTAAATGCAACATTTTAACCTAAATACCTTCTAGTAAGATGCATTTTCACGACACATCGTAAAAATGTGCTAAAGCGTCTTCACTTTTTCAATTTCAAATAAATAATTTCGCTTCAAAATTAAATACACATTTTGCATGTTCGTATTTTTCTAACCAGGAGTATTTTAAATTTTATATAATATTTTAGAAGTATCCTACTATGTACTATATGCATCATCACAAAAAAGCGTCAATTAAATCCTTCATAATGCATCATAGGCAGATTGCATTACACTTATTTTTTTTAAATCGTACCACTTCACCATTAAATGAAACTACGCAATGTAGTATTAATTCTACTTTCTTTAAGTACTTTAAGTACTTGTATATATATATATATACATATCTTACCATCGAAATTTGCAGATTGTCATAAGTCATTAACGTGGAAATGCATCAATCTATATATGTTATTTTATGAAACGTAAGAATGTGGCAAAATTTAATAAATAATCTCCGCGATCGACAGTGGATTTTAATTTTACTAACTATCCGTTTCCGTTGTAATTTTACAAAAGAAAGTTAGGTTATAAAAAAGAAGAGGATAAAGGTTGGGTCATAATTCAGTTTCGAGGTCATTTTCATTTTAAGGTCAAGGTTGTTTACAATTCGTAAATAAAAATTATTTCCAGTTGAAAACCTTTGACATCCATAATTCATCCAAATATCTAAGATTATAAAAAAATATTATCATTTATTTTTAAAACTTAACAATTTACAATACGTTATATGTTCTCCAACTGACAATTTACAAAGAGTGCATATTTATACGTGATTATGATTTCATACATTGTTTAAAGTTAAAAGTTGCTCAAATGGTTGAAATGAACCAATTTAATTTATATATATATATATATATATATATATATATATATATATATATATATATAATATAAATATGAAAAGTGGTTTTGAGAGCCAGCCAGTATGGCGTTAAAAATATCTAAACTTGATTAAATTATTAAATCGCGAGAGCGTTTCTCAACAAAATTAAAAATACAATTTAATTATTCACTATCTTTGGAGAGATCCAAACACAATGACAGTTTCAGTGCTCTCTGTTTTTTATAGAACCTCACAACATCTTTCATATTACCGTAATCTTTGATTATTTATATCAAGAATATGTACAAGAACTAATGTAAGACAGACAATTTTATTCTAAAATAATGGATAAATAATGAAAAAAATCAAGGTTTACGTGTAGGTTTACATGTAGCAAATTGATTAAGCTAAGTAAGTATTTAGGTAAATGGGATTAATTTATATATTTTTCATTAACATTTCAATCAAAATATATACATATGCCTGTATTGCTTATGAACTCTCATACTAAAATTTATAAATTCTGAAAATTAGCTGGTACACAAAAATTATTGAAAGAAGTGTACTCCATATTATCAAACGGTAAATATCATATAATAATATAATAGGAGTTAACCGGTAAATATAATAGGAGTTTCAATTCCCATTTGATTTTTCAAAATATATTTTACGCTATATGGCCTAACATTATTACAAAAAAAATTAATTCGGTCCTGTTTACTATTTATTTTGTTTTCTGTCATTTTGATCCATTCATCCATCCACCCATCTTTAACTTATGCATTCATCGTATCATTCTCCTGGAAACCCTCTAGAAGTCATTCCCAATAAATAACTTATTTGCAATTCCATTAGCAACTCATCTATCTTCTAGTCCGTTCGGATATTGAAATTCATGTTTGTTTTGCACTACGCTACAATGAATAGAAATCTTCATTACTATTTACTATTTGCTTCAGCCATTTGAAGCCAAATTTCTTTATAAATAATTTTTTCCAAATGTTAATTCTATGCTAAAACTAATATGGTAACAATTCATGGAATACACACGTACGGTATTTAGTAACTTTTACAAATTATGTAAACGCGTCATTATTTTGCGGTAATTGCAATTGAGCTCCTTGGTTAATTGGTGAATAATTAATCGAGAATTCTATATATTTAGGTGTTGCAAATTTTGTACATTTAATTAACCCTACAGCGGTCGTGAACTAAAACCTGACCGGATTGATCGTGTGGAGTACACAATTGATAAAACAATTGATGTAAGCAATTGATGAATTGAAATAAAAACATATAATATGCTTCAGTTATTTTTTATTCTCTTTAAATCTAATAATTAAAATTTTATTTAAAAAAAATAGTCAATAGAAATAAATCACAACCTTAGAGTTTCAAAAAATCAAACGAAATTAAACAAAACCTTTTTTGGCATTAAAAATTAGATTTTTTATATAAGTGAGATCGCCGTCGTGAAAGCGCAAAGACCTTGTCAAAAATTTAAATCTTGGTTCAGACATAGTCAAATATATAACATCGATTTCTGTGTGCTTTACATGCTCAAATATTTGTGCAACGCTCAAATGGACTATTTGATCACCCCAGTTATCAGTAAAATTTCGATATAGCCTCTCAAGGAGATCAATTATCTTGTCGTCCAAAAATAGGGAAAAGCAGTCTTGCGGAGTAGCCTTTGCCTGACTGTTCCTTTAGGACCATGGGCAACAAATTATGTTGTCGAGTTCTTCTAATATTCGAAGGACTAGTTTTTGACCAAATAGTATTATCTACGCTAGAGTAAAAGTCAACGTGTCGGTTTCGCTGAGGTGGCAAAACATCTTCTGATTCAGAATTATTTGCCTCACCTGGAAGTTCTTCGCCTTGCTCGGATTCTGAGAGATGTTTCTGCTCGTCAAGGTGATCATATTCGGCATTTGAACTCGAACGATCTTCGTAAATTTCATTCTGATCATCTTCTTCAGCTAACCACGCTTCAGTCTGAACTTGACGCCGAGCATCCAGGACTATTCTAAAAATATATATTAATTTCAATCGTCTAATCATTTTAACACATACCAGTAGTTAAACTGCCATACTTATAACGTAGGATCAACCATAAAAAAAACAAAAAAAGAACAAAAGGATTCGTGCAGAATGCTTACGTAATTGGTCGCGCAGCATAAGGCGCAATTCGCGGATTTTAAGGGCCTCCTGTGACACAACCACATGCGACCGACGTTCGCGCAGCATTAAACATGTTCTTCAATTATTCAACTTAAATCACTTAGAAGTGTTCGTAATTTACTTTGACGGTTTTTGAGATATTTTCGATTTAATACGTATGGATTATATGTGTAATCCACGCGACTACTGCAGGGTTAAACGGGATGATTGAAACGGACTTCGTCTTCAAGATTATAATCTCCGTTTTTGAAATTCTTGAAGTTTTCTTGTCATCCACTAGGTCATTGTTGACTCGTCCATCATATAATATTTATTTTGTTTCTTTTTTGTATCGTGATTCAGGTGAAAATAAGCATATCTATAAAGTTGAAAAGTCCATACTTAGTGTCGATTTAAATCAATTTTCTTAGACGTAATTCACTTAAGGGCTTGATGCTATCATAAATCATACGATTCGCTCTATTTACAACTTTTAGTAAAATTCGTGGTTAAACACTTATTGGCTACCTTAATATTAATATAGTTTATTTTTAGTTATTAAAATTATATAAAGTGTTATAAAATATATAAACACTTATTTTTACATAAATATATAAAAGATGTTTATCGAAGAGAGAAATTGATTGAAGACTAGCTATTCCCGTGACTTTGTTCAAATGGATTTTTAGAAAATTTTATTATTTAAACTGTGAGTTTGAAGATTAAATATACGTACACTTTCTTTTAATTAATCCCAGCAATACGAATATTGAAATTGAAAATTACTCAATTTTTTTATCTAGAATATCAATTACAATGAATCAGATTTTACATGTTTATTTTAGTCCTAGAGAAAACCAATTGAAACTTCATTACGAATCGTTCATTGTTTTTTAAGTTCCGCGAAGGAAAAAAAATACGGACAAAAATATCGAAGTCAATATTTTTGTGTTCCGTTAAATTGATTACGTCTACCTTCACAATGTTTTCATAAATATTTTGAATGTACAGATATTTACAATTAATCTGAATCATTGTACTTCCTTTACGGTTACAATTGTTAGTTTAGGCAAAACCATTTCTTTTCACATGCGCTTCTTGCCGAGAAGAAAGAGCGCTACAAATCCGTGAGGTACAACGTACATGTTTTGACTATAAGAAGTGCCTCTATTTAACTAGAACAGTCGTAATTTTTGTCGCTTAAAATTGTTTGTCACTTACAGAACTTTACGATATTAGTTTTTAATTCCTGAATAGATCAAAACGTAGCACAATGAAATCGAATTATTTCAAGTAATTACTTCAAAAAATAATTTCTATATCATCCTAAACATTAACTTCATTATATTTGAGCCATAATTTTTTTTAATATTTCTAAACCGTCTATACTTTTTCATATTCTTTCTATTTAGCAATATTCGATATAAGTATTGACACTGTATTTTGTTTAGCATATACTCGTCTAAACAACATACGAATATATAAAAATCGCCAGTAATTAAAATATTTATGAGGACGGTGAGCTGCTAATTAAAACAATAGAGTTCATCATAAAAACACAACTTAAATGGCAATACCCATCGCCTGCAACGACCATCACCTAAACAAAGGAACAAAGCCGTTGGTAGACTTAATTAATAGCTTGAAGAAAAGTATGTTATTTAAACCAAAAAAATAAAGAACTAACTCGGTAAATTCTTCCTGGACTTCCCTATCAATTTATAACGGAAAATTGATGCGATTTTTCCGTAATTATACTTACGGGTTGACTGAATTATATTTGCCTATAGGTTTATTTTATAATTGTTTTTACCTTCCAAATTACTTTCTACTCTTCACATAGCCAAAACCTCTAAATTTATTTACAAGATAACTGACACAAAAGCGATACAAAGAGTTGGATGGTTTTATTAATGTGTTCATAAAGCAGGATCTTAATAATATACATTTTTTGCAGCCTTTTGTGGTCGTTTTTTTTCATTTATAATTAATTATAAATAATTATTAGTAGGCGTTAAACTATTTTTTGAAGACCTGCGAACTTACCAGTCAATGATTATTATTTCACTTTTAATTAAAATTGAGAGTTGCTTTATGAAATAGGGAAAGCTAAAAAATTGTCAGCGCTACATAACAATTGTTTTGTTGAATGTTTTACTTGTTCAAAAAATCGTACTCTGTAAAGATTGGAAATACTATACACAGTAAAATAATTTTACTACAACCACAATTATTGATATTTATTATAATATTGACATGAATATATATATATATATATATATATATATATATATATATATAACAAAATTTAAGTAAGCCACAATAGTGAAAGACGAAATAGCCGACATTATCGTCCTTTAATTTAATAAATTAGATTAATTTGAGCACCATGAATTAAAAGAAAATTCATCGCTATCGACTTTCCTATCAGATTATATTAAAACTAAGTTTGATTTTCAATCATAATTAACGACTATGGGTTGCTATAAAAACAATTGCTGCAATATTTTTGATACAAACCTTTTAATTAACTTAATCATAATTGTGCGCAAAATCATATCCAATTTCAAAAACTAAGCCAAAAAACAAAACTTCCCGTTGCAGATATTTAGTTGCGCATTATTTTCTACAAGCGTATGCTGTAATAGCGATGCAATTTTTGCGTATACCTGTAATAGCGATGCAATTTTTGCATATACCGGTAATAGCGATGCAATTTTTGCATATACCTGTAATAGCGATGCAATTTTTGCATATACCTGTAATAGCGATGCAATTTTTGCATATACCTGTAATAGCGATACAATTTTTGCATATACCTGTAATAGCGATGCAATTTTTGCATATACCTGTAATAGCGATGCAATTTTTGTTACTTTCATTTGTAGATACTTTTATATTTGAATGACCCCAAAATGCGTGTACGAATGTAATTTATATAAAGTTTATTCAAATTTTAATTGTGTATATTTCTTCAGTTCCCCCCATTGTTTAGACATAAGGACTCTTAAAAATTTAATAGTTGTTATAAATTCTTCTTATTGTGCTTGGTGTTTTGCTCAGTGAGAAATTGTAAAGTATTTAATAATGCTTTCTCTACTTATATCAAGACCATGATAAAATTATTAATAAATTTATTATTATCTAATCAAAATGTTCCTTTAATAATCATCTGAATACGGCAGCTTTAATATATGTATCTTAAAAGCCAATAGCAATGTAATATTCAACCAACAATTCTCATACCAACAATTTTTATAAACTCTGTTTTACCCAAGACTAATTCTATTTACTATTATTTACAGTTTCTTTTAAGTAAATAGAGTTATAAATGGTATTAGGCTAACAACCACAGATCTCAGCGAAAATAAACTAATTGTTGGTCAATCATTTAGTCATTATTAAATTTATTTTTTTTAATTACAAATTATTAAAAGTTTTAGTCGAATTTATAATAACGTGCTGGTTACACCATTTACATAACAACGGTATTCTGTTATAAAAAATATTTTTTTTTAAATATAACTCTTGCCATTATTAGGATTTGTAAAAATAATGTAACTAATTTTGAGGTCTAAGTGCAATGCATTATCCGAAGAATCGTTGGAAAAGAGGATATTATAAAAAGTAATTTAAACTATTAAATTAATGATTGTGATTTTTCTTAAACCTTTTATTATCGATACTATTACCGAGTTACCCATATTTTTCCCTTGCCACCGATAAATATGCAGGCGATTTATAATACTTTTGTTTTTTTTTCTAATAATATCCTCGTATTTTCATCATTTTAATATACATTTATGGTCTTAAATGGAATTTCGCAAATCACTTAAAAGTAATTTTAAATTTAATTAAAACTAATAATTATGAACAAAACAAGAAATTAATCATAAATCATCACTAATGATTGAAAAATTCAATTATTATTTGTTAGTAATGGTTCCATTATTTAGTCATTTACATATATCTGGAATAATCTGAGCGTTGTAATTGGATATTTCATACCGTATGTATTTCAGGCCATAATATTCATTTCAAATAGTTTCAGTTAATTTAATCGACCGTTACTTTCCTCAAGCTTTACAAGACAAAAATAGATCGTAAAATTTATACGAATAGAACAATTCCACGGTACAGTATAAAAATCGAAATCCATGGGAATTGATGGCTTAAATATTAGTGCTCTTAAGCCAATAATAGATATCGGGGCTCCGGTCATCGCTGATATTTTTAATACCTCTTTGACAACTGCTGTCTTCCCTTTGGAATGGAAAAAAGTCTATATTGTGCCCGTACCTAAAATTTTATTACCTACGCAACCCGAGGATTTTCGGCCCATATCTATCCTATCGTTTCTATCTAAAGTCTTTGAACGTATTGTTCATGGTCAATTCGTTACTTTCTTCAATGCTCATAAGTCTCTAAATCCACTTTAATCTGGCTTTAAAGCTGGCCACAGTACTTCAACTGCCTTTATTAAGGTCACTGATGATATACGCTCAGTTATGGATAATACACAAGTCACTGTTCTTATGCTTCTTGATATCAGCAGTGCGTTCAACTCTGTTGAATTCAATGTTCTTCTTGCCCGCTTGAAATATCTTAAAATATCCCAACATTCACTTGAGTGGTTTAGTTTATATCTCCATGGACGCAGGCAATGTTTAAATTGTCAGATACGTATTCTGAGTGGACTGACCTTACAGCCGGTGTACCTCAAGGTGGAGTTCAAGATCCTCTCCTCTTCTCAGTATTTATTGATGATGTTGTTAAAAATATTTCTAACAATTATCATCTCTATGCTGATGACCCACAAATATATCTTACTCGAGATCTCGAGATCTCGACATCCTTAGTTAGTGGGCTCATGAAATGGGTCTTTCTTTTAACCTAAGTAGTTTAAAAGTTATCATTGGTAATCAAAGACGACTTCTAAAGTAAACCTCCCTAGTTTACTGCAATTAGTGCTAAATAGTACAATAATACCATGCACGTCAACTGTTAAAAACCTGGGCCTACTGATAGATCAAAATATTAGTTGGCGGCGTCAAGTATATGATATTAATCGTCATATTTTCAACAGGACACACTCTTTGAAATATCTTCAAAATCTTCTACCGACTAAAACGAAAATCTACCTTTGTCACACACTTGTGTTACCATTAATTGATTATGGAGACGTGTGCTATCTTTATCTTAATGAATTCTAGAATATTTGTGCAAGTTGGAACGTCTTCAAAATTTATGCATCCGGTATATCTTCAGTCTCAGAAAATATTTCTGAATACAGACCACTTCTCAAATGGCTGAAGATCCGTGGTCGACGCCAACTTCACATATTTACACTTCTTTTTAATATATTAAAAAATCCTCATAGTCCAAATTATCTTAGGGGCAAATTTAAAGATTTGTCTGCTCACGGCCTTGGGCTACGATCTGAAAGTTCACTCAGCCTGCTTATTCCTAAACATACCCGCTTATTCAATACCTGCTTATTCCTAAACATATTTACCACTTACGAAAAATCTTTCACTGTCCAAGCAGCAAAAATTTGTAATCACCTGGATCTTGACATCAAAAAAATCAAGTCACTAAAATATTTTCAAAGATTGAGTGAAAAATCCTACCTGTCCTGAAACCTTTTCCTTTGTGTCCTTGTACTTTCCTGTCTTTCCCATCCCAAATCATGTCAATAGTTTTTTTTTACTTTTGTATTTTTTTAATTTTTTTTTCGTGTAATGTGCTTTAAAGAATTTATCTTGTAAAATCTCTTACAGTCTCCCAACTAAATTTCAATATAAATTGTTATGGTTAACTAGAAGAGATTGCTCATGTAGAAATAAATCCACCATATATACTATACATAAAAGTTAATAAATAAATAAACATGAAATTATGTTCAGGATGATAATGGAACAAAATAATATAGAAAAGAGTGATTATCGAGTATTTGGTAATTACATTTTCAACTTCAAGAATAAAATGCAAATGCCATTTAAAATTTCCACCAACCTGTACTCTGAAATTTGCACAGGAACTTGAGAACTACGTGTCTGACTCATAATTGCGTTATCCGTCCTTAGTCGTTCACAACTAGATTAGTTAATTTTTTCAGTCGAACCAGTTTAATAAAAAGCTCATATTATTAAAATATTTCTAACTTGAAATGAATTAAATTTTCTGAAGAGAAAATTCATATTATTATATACAAAAGTTCCAAAATAACACTACTTAGTAACTTTTACAATAATATAGTTATAAATTATGATGATATTTTTAGTAGTTTGTATATTTCGGTAAAATAACACAACAAAATTGTTACACTAATGATATAATTAATTTTTTATAATATATTTTAGTACTTTGTAATAGTGGTATTTGCATATAATAAACGCAATTTATATATGTGCTTTATTTCATGTTTTAGGTCAAACAGTTAAAAAAAAAATAAAACAAAAGAAGAAAGGAGCTGTCGCTCTGTCAAGGAATAGACGGACAGACCTTACGTGGGTTCCACTTTTTTTTAAAAGGTACGGTATCCTAAAAATGAGGTTAATAAATCCGAAAAAATCAATGTTCAAATTTATACAGCGAGTAAAAAAAAAATAACGACTTATTGGAACTTTCACCTTCTACTTCCTAAAAATTAATTAGAGCGGGCAAATAAGAGAAATGTATAAAAATAGAAAGCCTAGAAAGGAGTGGGTCAGAAACCTAAAAACTAATTTCAGAAAAAAAGATATATATATATATATATATATATATATATATATATATATATACACATATATATATATATATACATATATATATGTATATATATATATATATATAAAGAGAGAGAGTCAAATATTCAGACATACATAAAAAAGGAAAATAAATCAAAACGTCATATCACGTTTCAACAACAGGTAAGATAAATGAAGTATACGATCCCGAAAATTTCTGCTTGGAAATGTTAAAATATTTAATGTCAGTTTAAATTGCCTTTTATGACTATTTTATAGCTCAATTAATGTATATCGTTAAGGTGAATAAAGCAATTAATAATTTAATAAAATTAAAATGAAATTAAAAGTCATATGTACGTGTTCTCCTACTTCGTTACTTTCTTTACCATTTAACAAATTTAATTCAACAGCAAAGCATTTACGAGAGAGATAAAATGCTTGATCATAGAGAGGTCCTTAACGATTTTATTTATCCCGTAAGGAAAGCAAATGAAATTATATTTAGGATATTCATATTGCACGTTTCATATAAAAATTTTGTGGCGAAATTTAATCGATGGTATTTATAATGTACGTTAAGGGCTTCGGTTTCTTCTTCCGATCCTTGCTATCGAAGCATTGGTTTTGAAATTATTTCCGATCTAGGTCAAAGTATTTTATGGATGATGAGTGTCATTAGCTACCCACTATATGATATCATATACAATTCCACTGTTCTATAACGTATTGTTGAAAATGCCTCATATTTATTTTATGCACGCTACGCATATCTTTTATGCAATTAACTATTTTAACCGAGACATTATGTCATTTAACCCACTTCTTCACCTAATTATATACAAATTGCACTTACATAAAAAAAACAGATCTTTTAACAAATATCCTACTAAATGTTAAACACTTCGCGTCGATTGACCGTTATATTAGCACGATCGGATGTTATAGTTGCAAGCTGTTCAAACTTATCAATTTAATTTTAATCTTCAACTAGCAGCACCTTACATGGCAAGCGTTGACACAATGGACATTACCTCAGCGGTAACGTCCATTTTGGGAACATCGTTGACAAGTTTAATAAATATTTGTTCTTCAGTTTATTTTAAGATCTAAAGGCAACGTTTTAAAAATTGTTACGAAATAATTGCAAATCATTTTGTAGCGAGGACTAGGCATAGAAAACATTTTGCATTCATTAGCAATATATATTTTTAGCGCTTTTGTTATCTTATGTAAAACGAAATAAGGAAAGGGATTGTGGTAAAATAGGTCATAGCAATGTGACAGAGAGAAGAATACCGCGATAATGCCGTTGTGGAACATCATACGTGACGCGAATGTCTATCAGATGGATATAGACTATGTTATACTGTTCATTTCCCTTGTGAATTTAAATGCTAACTTGATAGGAATTGTGGTGTGCTACATGGCTAGAATTGTTACAGACATTTTTTTAATTATTCATTAGAGTTTAAATTCCGTGAGAATTTGAGTGCTATTTTGGTTTAAGCATTAAATATTAGCTTTTATCCAGCCACGGTTATACTTATTTTCTATACCCATTTCTTAAAGTTTTATCATTCAACATAATTTTAGGGCTTCCGTACCTAAAAAAGGTCGATGGTGAGATCACCTATATGTCCATTAGTTTGTCTACTGTAACAGCCATTTTTTGCAGAATGATGTGAGGATAATGCCTATTTTGTATGGAGCATTTGACCTAGTTACGGATATGGATGACTTATATACCATGATTTAGGGTATACATACTCTAATGCATGATACATACATATACATGAATGACTGATATATCACGCTTTACGGTATGCACACCGTAACGAAGAAACATATTTGCTTTAACTGAATAGAATAGCTAAGGTCTTCAGTAAGGGCATAAGTGTGTATGATTTTGAAGTTATACTTATTTGTCAAATGTTAGGAAATAAATTTGAATAATATTTTCAACACCTAAATGGATTTTTAATGTTATATTTCGAAATTCCTATTAAAAAAGTCTCCTTTTATATTAATTTTACTTTAAAGATTAATACCTTAATCTGTACCGTTCTTGGCAAAAGACGAATAGCATGTGAAGGCGGTGCAAAATTGTGAATTCATCGTTTGACTTTTTTAGTTTATGACCATATATTTATCTATGGTAATCAGTGCCTTTGATGCCGTTGGAGTAGGGATGTTGCAAACATAGGTTATGATATCGATTAATTGCTAAGTCGAGGTTTGAACTCGAAACATTTATTTTAAGATTGATTTCACGTACTTACGTTTCAAGCTTTATTTTCCACTTTTACAAAATTACCAAAATATTATTTACTACGTATAGGTTCATCGCTTTCATGAAAAAGACTTGTAATATGTAAAAATACTGCATGATAAAAAAGAAGCAGACTTTCTGCAAAGTAAATAGACAAATTATTATTTTTGGTAGGTTTAAGTGAAAAATAATGTTTTGAATAACTTTTAAGTTCTTTGATAATTCTTCAGACTTTCAAATAATTTTTCAAAACCTAAATTTTGTCTCTATTTGCAAGTGGAAACGGTAGATTTTATAGTCCCTAAAATTTCTTTAAAATATATATTAAATTTTTATTTGATACAAGTTGTTATTGGACATTTTAGAGGTCTATTTTAAGCATAGCGACAGTTTAATAGATAGAGTGCATAGTAAATAGTATTAACTTACAATAAATTTTAACTATTTCATGTATTGTTAAGCTGTCATAATACAATATTTGTTTACATTTTTATTTGTGCATATCATAATACAATATTTGTTTACACCAAAATATACAGATAAAAATAAAAATATAATGAACAACATACATGGAATAAAAAGATGCTCTTGAAGACTATATAAACATAATAATATTACATTGCAGAAATTTCAATTTGTAGTTTGTTTTTATTAGGAGTTGGAAGGTTATTGGAAACAGACTATCAAGTATTAGTAGAACTCGAAATACGAAATTTCCGCACGCATTTAGGCATTCACGAACATTAAAGGGTACACTATATCTCTATTCAACTATTTACAGATATTCATTTTACCCAACGTAAATATATATCTGCCGTAGGTGTGAACGTGATGCAAATTTCAATATTTTTTTGCTCATAAAATATTTACTGTTTTATGTCCTCTGTTACGTAACCGCGACTGAATATTCTACAGGGATTTCTTATTGCGCTCAATGTTGAGTTCTATAGTTTCAGTGATGAGCACTACGCATATAGGTGTTATCATTGTGAGGTATTTGGAAGCTTACTTTTCGATTTCAATCTTTTCTTTATTTAGTGTTTTCATTAAGTAAACAATTTATTTCTAATGATAATTTTTATTTTTGATTTTGTCAATAATTTGGTTTCCACTATAAATTGACGTGCGTAAAAAGGACTTCATTCTCTACATAGATGTACCCCACGGTTTCATCCGTGTAGAAGGTGTTTGAACCATAATGAAAAAATCATATTAATTACATGTATGAATCAATCATATTAATTACATGTATGCAAAAAATATAAAAATATGACTAGACGTGTTTTTAGAGAGGAAATTTAACAAATAAAAGCAATTTATAAATAACCATTAAAGACAAATACCAGCTAATACTAAAAAAGTTAGTTTTTTAATTGTATGGACAATAAATCTGTTACTTCAAATAAAAACCGGTATTCCTTCATCTTTATGTAAATTATTAAGGTATTGTTTTAAGTTTTTCAGTTCAAAACAGTGTGCGAGAATTTCTATTTAATTTCTACAATTATTTTACTGAATACTGTGTATCGAAAATTTCAATATTTCTAATATATAGAACTGTTTTTTAAATTTTCAATAAAAATATTCTTCTCTTTACTACTTTTACCCGACTCATATTGGTATGTATTTATGTATATATATATATATATATATATATACATACATACATATATATATATATATATATATATATATATATATATATACATATATATCGACATGAATTTCAATTGTAGATACGAAATAGTAAACTTTTTCTTTTTTCTTACTATCGGGACCGAATCACGGTTATGAGAATATATTGTAAATAATAACAGATCTGTATGAGTTTTTATCGAATTATACATTGTGGTATTTTACGCCACTTTCAAGTTTTACTTCTAAGTAACATAACATAAGATTATTTCTAAACATATCAGGCTGTCACCGATACATAGTCAATAAAAGAAAATCAATGTAATAATGACAAAAATCAGACTACGAATATCTTCATTACATGGCCGGACGGCCATGTAATGAAGATATTCGCAGTCTTTCCAATTTACGCAAATTTCTATGTCTACGCCTTCGAATTTATTTGTCATGAGCTTTATGATACTGCCCGAAAGAGAATAGATTTCGTCTCAATTAAATATTAATATCTTCTCTTATATTGAAATTTTGCTGTAAATCATTTCTCTTAAAATATAATAATGATGGGTAAAAGGTTTCGCATTTCAGTATGTAACAGAAATTGCTTAAAATGAAATTATAAATTTTGAAATAAGAACTTGTCAAGTTTTTGTCGGAATACGCTGAAGTAGAGTTTCAGATTTCATATATCTTGGAATTATCGGTGATCCTTAACTAAAACAATTCTATTTTAAAGTCATAATTAAACGTTTATGCTTTTAATTTTTTTTTTAATTTTAAAAGCTTTGGTTGGTAGAAAAGTATACAAAGAGAGAGAAGTATACAAAGAGCACGGGCATAGTATTTCTATTAAACAATTTACAAATTCTAATACTTTTGTAATTGAAATAAGAAATTAGAATGTGATTTATGTGACTTTTCTTTTAATACAAAATCAATACTTTTTAAAGACCTATTTAAAGATACTTTACGCCCAGCGATACGCAAAGAAAAAAATTCACTCTTTAGGAGGAACCTTAAGAATTTTTTTTTCTACACTTTAGCCATTATAAATATAATGAACATAAAAGTGCTGTTATATGGCAACTGAAATGGCTCCAAAAGGTAGATGGACGAATTTGGCTACGGAACAATAAGTATAGTAAATGAAATATAAAATTCATTTAAAAAAATATATTTATTTGCAAATAATTTAATTGGAATTTCCATATTAATCATCTATTACGGGAACTACGTTCGCAAGATTGTAATGCTACGTATGTACACTTGGAGTTACATCTACTATGAAAGTGTGCACTCATTTCATAATTGTTTTCCTATATTTTTACGTTTATATTGCAATCCAAGTATTAACATTAATGAATAGACCAGTTCTAATCTCATCTAGTCTAATCTAGTCTCTATTGCTACCAATAACATCCTGGTATTCAATATAACATCAGTGAATTTGATATTTACTATCTCCTAACGGCTAAGCAATTAATTCAAATTTATTTGGGCTCTGTTCAAATACGATTCGTTGAACATTGACAAATATTTATTTAATATAGTAGTTTTTTTAATAATTAAATGAAACTTGATTTAATTTAATCATAAATTGAATTATCTAAACCGGAAATTTTTTCCATCATTTATTAGTTGATTGGATCAAGCCATAAAATATTTTTATATTTGTCTCAATTAAGCAAAGTACATTTAATAATGGATTTATACTGTATATTATGGTTATAGAATGTAATTATTTAAATAATATATACAGTGCATATTCAATGTGTACATAAGTACGTATTCCGTTACATATAATGGTACATGATGGTTAAAGAATTTAATTATTTAAATAATATATACAGTGCATATTCAATATGTACAAAAGTACGTTTTCTGTTACATATAATGGTACATTATGGTTTAAGAATGTAATTATTTAAATAATCTGCACAGTGCATATTCAATATGTACATAAGTACGTATTCTGTTACTGTGCACTTTCGCTCTAATAGGTCTCACCCGCGGTTCCGCAATGTCCGTCATATTATATTCCATGTAACATAATATGTTAGTAGTATACGATTCCCGTAAAGCCAAATAGTAATATATGATCTCCCTTACAAATGTAATCGTATCAAGCCACTCAGTCTACAGAAGAGAATGCAAGACCAGACATACGGAACGAGGCTACAAAACAAATGAAAGAGAATTAGATTGAAATACATGATGCTATTTTTTCCTTTGCTGGAATCTATTACCTATTTTTAATCCAAATAAAACATTAGCTGCTAGCAAATAGTTTCATAATAGGTATGAAATAAACTAATTAGATTTATATGCAATATATTCTATGACCCACGAGCGATTCTCATCAAAGGTGAAACGCCGCGAGAAAATGTTCTCCCAAACATGCGAGCCAGGAATATAGGACATAAATCTAAATACGAATAACAATATAATAGCTATATCTCGTAGACAATATTGCTTCAGAGCCCCTATCATCAACAAGGGTTACAACCTTATACATCCTAATAATATTAATTAGAATGCTAGTGTGAGGGAGTAAAGAGCACCTCGTACATGTGAGTTAGTACTTGACGAGATATGTCGGCCAGGATACGAAAGATGGAATACATCGTTTCTCAGGGTGCGTATTATTCGCTATTTGAAAATGATGATAAATTTACGACAATCTGTTTAACTGTTTACCTTCGGTAACATGATTAATGGCATTGCGATAAACTGCTATTTTTTTAATATATGATCAAACTGTTACATTAATTACATCTTTGGGGAAGACTAATTTACATACGTCGATTGGGTTATGATTGGAAAAGTTTCTTCTACTTTAATTGATTTTATTGATCTTACCACATGGCAGAGCGGTAGAAAGACTCTTTACCAGATAGCGTCAAGAGACATACACACGGTGTAAAGAGACTTACACACAGTGTAAAGAGACATACACATAGTGTAAATATTTATGATACTTTTTTTGTAAGAACAAGTAAGGATTTAAAAAATTATTATCCACCCCAACATGCTTATATGCTTCAAAACATAAATTAAATAATCTAATAAATACTGGTTGAACTCCTTCTATGGCTTCCGTAAACATTAAGGTAGATATAAATGTTCACACTTAGGTATATATAATTCTCTGAGATATTTCAAAATATGTAACTTGTTGATTTACACATAGTTAAGCATAAACTGTCTTTTTTAAAGTTTTACGTTTCTATATTTCAGTAAACGAAAAATTTGGGACCCTACGATCATTCACGTGCCGTTCCGCCAATAAGCACAACCGTTTTTTTTTCAGAAACTGTTGACGTGAGACATGAAGTTGCATAATATACGACATATTAATGCGCGTAAATCTTTATACTTTAGAATGTATATATATATATATATATATATATATATATATATATATACACATACATACATATATACATATATATATATATATATATAAATATATATATAGCGTAATTTTAATAGAGAAAAACCATAGAATGTATTTGTCTAAATGTCATTCACCGTGTTGGACACTGATAATAAAGTAACGTATAAGGATTTAAAAAAATATTTTTCTCAAAATTTCGCTATATTTGATAGCTAACACGCATTAACCCACAAACACCTTTTTACATTCAGGGAAGTTCATAAAAAAAATTTGGAGGAAACCACTGAAATATTAGAAACTTTCGCACTCTTGTCGTCATTCTAATAAAATTTTTTTTTTATTGCCCTAGGAAAATGGAATACCTCTTTTTCAAATGATTTATAATTCTAACAAACAGTAAGAAATAATACAATTTGTATATATTTAAAACTCTCGACAAAAATACACTTGAAATTAATAACGACTATGAGACTGATTAGGAGAAAATATTCTTTAAGAAAAAGAAAATAAGAACAAGGGTGAGAAAAATAAACTGGCAAAAGTGTGTCTAATCCCAATCGAATAAAACGTTCCAAAAATATAAATTTAATAGCAAAAGCACAAATGGAATCTACATGAAAGAGCTGACAATTTGATGATGGCCGAACATGGTACTAGATGGATAGCGGTCTGGTCCTGTGATTTCAATGTTTTTTATTACACTAAAATAATTTTTAAGTAAATTTTAATTACATCGGAATTTTTTACAAATAAGTGTTTATATATATTATCTTTTTAATCGACAGTTAAGAAATAATCCCAAACCAGATAAACTTAACTTCTGAGCTATATTCTGAGAATATTCATTTAATATCCACTAGTGGACACCCAACTTAAGTGTGATGGTTATACAGGTTTAATACATAAATTTTAAATAACATTTTCAATAATTCAAATAAACTGTTACTTTGAATTTCTGTAGAAGAGTTACAAAATTAATGAAAAATTTTTACTTGGAAATCAGGAATGTTTATATATTTCTGTGTTAGTTTCTTTAATATTATCGTATATCAGTAGTTATTACAGTGGCATTGTGGTTAATTTCTTCATTTATTTTGATAAATATTATCATGGAATATAATATAAATTATATCATATCTTAAACTTCAAACTCATTTAGTTTATGTAATATGTTGCATATTGCTAGTTATCTGAAAATCCTATTTCTGAAAATTCAATCATCATGCTGAATTTGCTCTCTAATAGGTAAAAACCTATTTGGCAAAAATTGAGATACGATATTTTTTCATGCGGAAGAATCCAATTGGTACTTTTGATAACGTTGATTACGTGATCCGAATAATTTCTTGTTCGATTATCTATAACGCTATTTACAAGACCATCGAAATGTATATGCGACTGTTGCGGTTGGGGACTGCTACTAGTACGTGTAGCACTAACGTTGCTGTGAAACGGAATAAATATGTTGATAATAGTTATAACAAGTACATACTTATGCGACTTTTTTTAATATTAACGAATTAGAAATGATATTCAAAGATATAGCAAATTCTACGTCCATTCCTATTCAGCAGATATTAGTTATCGAAGTTAAGATCTGTGTACTCGGATACGACGTTGACTTAATGGAGAGAGTTCAAATTAATATTTAAAACCAGGAATGATTAGTTTTGATATCATATTTTTACAAATAAAAAGGAAAATTACAAATACTTCGAAATTTTAACCAAAATTGGCCTCGGTTTTTTGAGATTATTACTTTTTGACATTGACTTAATATTTATATATATATATATATATATATATATATATATATATATATATATATATGTATATATATATATATATATATATATATATATATATATGTATATATATATATATATATATATATATATATATATGTAATTTTTAAATGATGAAGAAATGATTAGTCATATTTTTATAATCAACATTTTTCTTAATTTTTCAGGTTACAATAACACTGTTTATACAAATGTAACAGATCCAAAAATTATGATTGCATCATAACGCATTTACATGTAATTCATGTATAGTTTGAAATGTCTGTAGGTGTCAACACAGTGATAGGGAATATTAAGAATGGAACCTAAATTTTTGTAATTATTGTTTTTATTGTTTTATAGTTAAACTATGAAAAGGAACTCTTTTAATTTCATCACATCTGTTTGTCCATGTGTCTCTACGGCCCTATGTCACAGCTTTAAAACTTTTTAAATTTAAATTCATGATATGTAGATTAATACAATCACAATACAATACAATCATGTAGATTAATTACTCTAACCCACAAAAATGCTGAAAATTACATTTTTTTTATTTTTCATGTGTCTCTCCTTACAAAACTTGAACTTTTACATCAAATGTGGATAAAAAAACTCGAGAAACAAAAAGTATTGGTGGTAAGGAAACTATCTTTCAAAATGCAATCGAAAATCGCATACGTATTTTTTTTTCTTAACTTTTCTTTTGAGAGATATGAGGATTATAATAGTCAAAAATTTGTCCCTTCATCTCTAATTTTTTACTAATTTTTAAAAAAATCAAGAAAAAATAGGTGTGGTAAACTTATATTACTAAATTAATGATATTTAGGCAATTCATTTTTTTTCTTACCCCTGAAAAATATAAGCTAGTCAATTTATTTACATAGAAATAATGATCTGTGTAACAGTTTGACCTAAAATATTACATTATCTTAATTGTTTAAATTTTATATATCTAAATGGGTACGGAGCTGTCAATGAGTTGTACTTAATATATATACGTAGATATATACGCTGTGTGTGCGCATATGTGTGTATGTGTGTGACATGTAGTCAATAAAATTAACGAAATTGGACAAACAAATTGTTAGTTTGCGAAAATCAAAATAAAGTTTAGCTTCGATAATCGAAAACACAATTGAAATTAAAGATTTAGATCGATTAACTAATACTTATCAAAATAGACGTCAAAAAAATTTGGCGTTTTTTGAATACAGAATTTCGCTTCAAGCTTTTAAATTTAGATCCACAAAAATAAGTTTTCAAAAAAGTCTGCAAAAGTTACATTTTGTAGGTAAACTACAGTAAACATTCTGATCACAAAAAGTTTTGCTTTAAAAATTAAAATGAAATTTAGATCGATCTATTAACACTTATCACAACAGAAGCTCCAAAAAATTTTAACATCTTTCGAAAAAAGAAATTTTGCTTCACACTTTATGGTTCGGACCAGTAGTTTAGGGAAAATTAAAATAATTTTGAAAGTAAAATAATCAAAAATTGCGTTTTGCTGACGGTAGATGCAACGCTCACCTATGCGTGCACTAACAGAAGTAACAAAGAGACAGGAACGGGCACATTTGGTGCTGGAATATCATAACTACATCGAGTCATAGTAATATATCCACGCACAGCGCGGTTGGAAGTATTTTCGATTATTCAGAATTCAGAATATTTTATGAATGATTCTAAATATTCCAGAATAATTACTCAGGGATATGCTTATTACTCTCGTCCTTTTATTTAACAGGATTTTTAGCGTGTGTCTTTATTTTTTTATTTTTAGATTTAGAACTGTTCGCATGTTTGTTTCATTTTGTGTAATTTACTTCGTTACTTTGATCGTGTGGACGTAGTTTCTAGGCTGACAAAGGATAATAAATTGTATTTATTGTTATAAATACAATTTATAAAGTATAGTTATTTGTTATTTAGTATTAGTAAATGTTGTTAATTAAATTCTTTTAATTGGAAGAAAAAAGTATTTGATTTTTATGTTCAAATTTTAATTATGATTAAGTATTTTTTTAACCTTAATCGAGATTTCTTAGTGTAATGTGCACGTTATTTATATATCGACTTGACGCATATGTTCCTTTACCAATGACATTATACTCAATAGACATGTTATATCCATGTAAGATGAATAAACAATTGTATCCCAAATAGTGTCACAAGTGATATACCATGAAAGAAAGAGAGAGTCCATGAAGTCACGTATATAAAAAGGATGGTTGTGTTGATATTAAAAAAAATTACCCTAAATTATTGAGGACCACAATTAGAGTACTAAAGTTTTATACGTACGATATGATCTTCTTGTGATTCTTCTTTCACAATACTTGAAAAACACCGCCATGTCAACTCATTTAGTAACAGAAAATATGTTAGTCTAAATGTTTATTTAAAGATGCTCCTAAAGTTGCATACCACTGGTATTATAATTTTTAAAGTTTGAATTTTTGTTACCTGATAACACTGTGACTAAGCTGTTAATCATTACTCAAATTAGTATGCAAGATATGTGTCGTGTAGCGGTATAATAAATAGACTACATAAAATATACGGTGTCGTAAAAGTGCAATATCGATTCTGTGGATGTTTTCTATTCAATCAGATCGGCAGGACATATTCTCATAAAACTTGCTACGGTCGTAGTTCATGATTCAAAATATTTATTTTAGATATTGACTTTTGCTCGGCGCGCGGTCGCGATCGAATCAACAAAAATTATTGAACAAAATTTGTTCATAACTCAAACCAGAGATAGCATATAATATTATCGTTCCGTGATTCAAATTATGTTCAAATAATTAAATCCAAACAAGCTTTCAGCTTCTACGGAGGTCTAGTAGCGTGTTACGACTCTTATGACACGGGCATAAGAAATATTTTATTATTTTTCTATAATTAGAATATAAAATAACTTTATGTTAGGTGTCATGTGGTGGCAACACGTAAACTATACCTTTAACCAAACTAATGAAGTTTCTTAAGTAATTTTTGGTATACATCTGAGAAACACCATCTAAGATATGATAATTAATTTAATGTCGCACGGTCAAATCCACATTTTATATATATACAATGATACATATGTACATACGTATGCACGTATATTATGTTATATATATATATATATATATATATATATATATATATATATATATGTATATATATGTATATGTATATATGCATATATAAGATATAGTGAGTAAAAACTGGTAATATTTATTTTCACCAGATTTTATATCATGGTATCTTTAAATATAAAGTTAGGTCCAAAGTCTGTATAAAATCCTGTGAAATATTGTATCAAAATAAAATTGACTAAAAACACGTTTCTTGAGAATAATATCTACGTAAAATAGTAATTTACGATAGGCACTCTCGTTACAAACACCAATTCCTTCTGCATTATTTAGTACAAAGTATTCAGTGCTGCTGAAACCGAATGCACACTGCATGCAAATTTAGACAGTGAACCGTGTGAGAATTGATGTAGACTGCATCTGCATGAATGTAAATTTTAATGCCGAACTTTGTGAATTTGGCAGCAAGATGCAGACGACTGAATAGAGTTTTAAACATTGGAATTTATGTAAATTTATAAAGAAACTCCGAGGTGATACATGTTGTTTCTCATTGTAGAGTATATACAGAATCACATGTAATATGCCACAGTGATAACCGTTGCTGAATATTAACGGCACAAATGATTTTACAGTAATTTATATCACCGTTATTAAGGACAGATCCATACTCGTATATTTTTAGATGAACTTAATCTGGCTACAATTTTAACAATATTTGGGAGTCCGCGGGATATTGTAGCTTCATAAAATTAAACCTTTGAGTAAAACCTTTTTAAAGGTGGCCGTTTTTGTTTGTATTAACAATCAAATGGTGTAACGATTTAAATTTAGGTACATATCGTGGCTTATTGATTATAGTTCTTATGTAAAGAGAGTGATTAGATTATTACTTTCAAACACGAATTTTTATGTAGTCATTTTCAAACTAACTTTCTTAATATAAACCTTATTTTTATGTGAGTTATATTTAAGTGAAAGATGCCGCAAGTAACAAGAATCTCGTTTCATGTACAAAATCTAAATATATTATTTCTAAAAGGTGTTTTTTGGTCGAGCGGCTCGATCTCTTTAACTACTGCACCAAAAAAAATAAAAAAATACCCACTTAAAGCTTATGTTTTCTACTTCGGGCGAAAAATATAAAAAAATTCGAAAAAATCTTTTTGTTAATAAAAAAATTAATTTTTATAACAATTGGCATGAGCGCCATCTGTGGGCGACACATCAAATATCTTAGCCAAATTGTATACTTGGAACACGCTAGATGGCGATATAGTGCGAAGACTTCGCACGAGTCAGCTAGTATAATTTTATTGAAACTACGTGTGTTCTATGAAATAAGCACATATAAAATTAGTAAGTGCGTTCTATGCAATAAGCACATATAAAATTAGTAAGTGCGTTCTATGAAATAAGCACATATAAAATTAGTAAGTGCGTCCTATGCAATAAGCAAATATAAAATTAGTAAATGCGTCTTATTAAATAAGCACATATAAAATAAGTAAGTGCGTCCTATGTAATAAACACATAAAATTAGTAAGTGCGTTCTTTGAAATGAGCACAAGTTTAATAAAGTGGGACGAAATATTTGCAAAATTCATTTCACACCATATTTAAAGTTATCTAACAAGTTTTTAACTTCCGCTTATTTGACAATTATTTATTTATTTAATTCTCTTATCGGAAAGAAATAAAACTTCATATGGGCCATCTAGACTATGGCCTACAGCATGTGCCAACCAAAGACTAGATATTTCAGCGTGAAAATGTGATGACTTAGATTACTGAGATCGGTTTATTCGGAACTATTATTTATTGAATTTTCTATCTTTAATATCTTTGCTTTTTATTACCTAATGATAGTTTAAAACTCTGAACAAATAATAATAAAATGGCGCAATGTGGGGCGAATAAAGTATTTACTAACAGAATTGTTTAAGGCTATATTTTGCTGTATGTTATCTAATATTTTTATAGGAAAAATAAACTAAGTAGAGCTGAATATTTAATTTGTTAGCTGGTGGATCTAACTGATGACCATAAATCCCTACCTCACTAAAGACCCCATGAAAGAAACTCTGCATTTGTTTTGTTAATTATGTTTTTTCAGCAATAAGCAATTGGCGTTTACACACGTGACTGACGTACGTGACCAACTTCTTCGTCTTCACCGTTTCATGTCACTCATTGAAGTTATGTTTCAACGTCATTAATTGTCAGCCAATATTTACTAATAAGGTAGAAGGTTTCATATTTCATACCGAATTAAATTATTTTCCTCTACTACTTGAAATCATGACGCTATATATTTGTCAATAGTGGTATATTTACGCCTAATAGTCGTAATGTCATGATCAAAACTATACTATCCCACTGAATAATTAAATTTATTCATGGAAATAACTTGACTCCAAAAGAAGTGTATTTTGACTAGAAAAAAAACTGTATGTAAATAAATTATTTTGATTTACTCACAGAAAACAAAACGTATTAAGAAAGAAAAGACAATGATATGAATTAAAATATTTTATAAAACTTACTGTATTTAATACCAATCCATTACATGAAAATGTCAACTAAATGTATCTGTGCGAAAACTGGAAGCTATTAAATTAAATATTTGATAGCCTCTAATTTTTGCTTCGAGCTTGATATAAATAAATGAACTGTATGGGATAACGAATCTTTTTTGACCAAATGAGAATAATTTAAATCAAGAGATACAAGCAAATCTAAAGTTCACAGCACTAAGCTAAACTTCAATTGAGGTTACTGCCGTCCATTAATCTAGCAACAGCAGTTTTACAGAATGAATGAGCACATTGCTTCGTATTTCTCGTCTGCGATCGGTTTAAAAGAACATTTCAGAATTAACCGATACATTTGGATGCATAGAATTGATGAAACTAATAGTCTAAGTGACTTCTAAGAATTTATTATAATCATATGTATATAGTAAATGTTTATACCCGCATATCGTACATGTGTTTCCCCACATAATAACATGTTCTTAAAAGTACCTAAAACTCACTTAGAAAATCGGATTTTTAATTAAACATCTCATTACATGTTACAAAAGACATTGCCTTTTATTTTCGTTAGAAGTACTTAGTATTGTCTGTAAACCAGCATCACAGCTCTTTTATATTAAGATATATCGTTATGAAATTTTGTAGAGCTTCATAATTTAGTAACGTGACTACTTGAAAAAAATAATATTTTTAAAATATTTTTGAAATACATACACGTACATAGAACTTTATGACGAAATTTGTATTTTCTTATGGACTCTTTAAACAGGCTATCATCATAAAAATATGCCATGACCATATGCCATGACCATAAACTTTATACTATTAACTGTTAAATGAAACTACGTGATGTAGTATTATTTCTACTCTCTTTGATTTCTTTACCACGACCTAAGTTTCGTTGTATTACAACATCTTCAGGTGAGATATTAGCAAAGATTCTAATATCCCACCTGAAGATCTTGTAATACAACGAAACCCAGGTCGTGGTAAAGAAATCAAATAAAGTAGAAATAATAATGCTATTACATGGAAGGAATTAGTATTTTAAAAAGCTATACATTATCTTCAAATGCTTTGTACATTTTGAATCATTGTTCATATAACTTTAAACAATATATCGCTGACAATGAAAACAAGAAAAAATATTCAAAAATTCATTTCATTTATAGAGATAAATATACTTGATATAGCAGTAGGTTTCCCAAAGGTTTTGTGAAATTCAAATAGCGGATATACTGAAAATGCGATCGTTAAAAAAATACTTTCATCAGTTGAACGACTCGCGGTGGGTTAGAGAATATGAAAGCCAATACGTGGTCATAAATCATGGACGGAATTGACCTTCATTGCCATTCGTACTCGAAGTGCGATGTGTTGCTGATTATCCCCGCAATTATGCTTCGTGGTTACGGAATTATATTTTTAACAGGTTTCTTGCAAATCGACGTAATGAAATATATTTACCTATCACAGCTTTCGTAATTAGTTAAAAGTTATGTTCGGAAACAGTATAATAACTCGTTATTTTCAATATGCATGTCCTTGTGTTCGTAAATTAATAAATATGATATAGATACTTTTCGAATAACTTCTGTATATGATATTTACTAAATTATGAGAACATTACAATACAAACTTTCAGTCGTTTTAACCGAAAACGTTTTACAAAACGATATTTTATATTATTTATGTGCAAAATATTGACAAAATGTAAAATCAGTATTTCAATATGTAAAAGAAAACAGTGACAAATTTTAATACTTGGTTATTAAAATGAATATACTTTTTTTGTTAGATATTATTTGAAATTACAGTTAAACTATTTTTGACGATATGATTAATGAATCTTTTTAAATAACTATTTGTTGAAAAATTACATTAAATAAACTTTAGCGCACATTCATTGTTTTCCATGCCATAACATTATACGCTAAAATTTTAAAGGATTACCAAATAGAGTGCATTTCTTGATATGAACGTAAATTCTATTGTTTTTCGTGATATTTATCTTCATTTCATTTCTCAATAACTATTTGTTAAATATACGTATAATTAGTATTTCAATTTAATAAAAATTTATTTCAAAGAAAAATAAATTTAAAAATTCAGCTTTTCTGAAAATGGGTATATTTTAAGAACAGATGTAGTCTATTTACCATCAAGCAATAATTTATAGGGATAGAGCAATAATATAAAATTATATTTATTATAAAAATACTTATCATTGGTTGAACAAATGATAAATATTTTTATAATAAATATACTTTTCGATCTATCGAATAATATTGTCATAATATATAGAAACAAAGGGCGATAAAGTAAATTCTTTCATCTAAGTATTTAGTGGTTAATCAATTTGCCATCTTATTTCGTCCAATCTTTAGAATATATATGTACATAAATATACTTCATATATCCTCGTTGATAAAGTACATTGTTTATACAACTTAATATAAAATAGGTTTTATTATATTTTTTGGAATTGAAAGGGGTTCTTTGTTCGTATATGGACGATAAATGAGTTTGTTTACACTGTGAAGTAAAAATTTCCCTCTACGGTTAAATCGCAAATAATATTCTATATTAATCGGTCCAAATATTTCTACCTTAAGTCGTTTCTATTGTATACAGAAAATATCAGGCAATGTACTCCGAAATACGGTCTGCATAATCTCTTCTATTAATTTTTTTCTCTCATTATCACGGTATCTCAAGTAAAAAAACTTCCTAGAATTTTTTTCTAGAAGCACAAAACTCGAACAAGCTTTCATACAGGAATCCTACAATGGTAACTGAATAAATATGAAATGAATTATGTCTACATTAGATGATAATTGGAGACAACAATGGCGAATTTTACGTTTCGATTTATCATTACCAATACGACCCTAACGATAATCACTTTACTAGCCGAACCATATTGCATTCTTAAATGAAAATTATAAAACTTGAACCATTATGCAACTCAAGCATATCAAATCAGATAATACGAGACAGTTCTACTTATTGCAATAGTTATATTTTAACCGCAATGGCTTGAACATTCAGTGATTTAGTTCAAAAATCAAGGCTAATTCAGTTGGTTTCTTTACCTTATAGTTCTTTACTTTTATCACCATAAGATCTAAATATTAATTACGTGCAGAGAAAACTTCATACCACTTTTTAAGCATATTGCGTGCACGGAGGAGTGTGAGTTTTTGGCATAGTTAAATTTTATATGGAGACAGAGTGTAGAAAGCTAAAATTTAAATATAATGTGTTATAAATATATTAATTTCTATATTAAAATTACATTAAAAGATTCATTGTTTACGTTCAGTGTCAAACACATACTAGTCTAAAGGTTTGACAAAAGAACTTCAATAACGTTCCAACTTCAAAATTTAATGAATTACGGTCGAATTTCGACCACTGGGTGACCACCAGTTAAAATAATTAGGTATAAGAAATTAAATTGTTACTTCAAAACCGTAAGAAATATCAAGAAGAGGTAACATAGTTCAAATACAAGAATAATTTAATTTACTATTTACCAATAAGGGTTTAGTCGTTTTTCAGTTGAATATAGACTAAAATTCATGAGGTCAAATTTCAATAAAGTGATTATGTAATGAAAATGTCGATATAATTTTATATAAAGTAAGTTTTATTCGCATTTCAGGAAATTAAAAGATTTCTTTGTTTTCATATGAAATATAATGGATGACTTTACAACAATACATGTATAAAACAAAATTAACGTTTAGAAATATTTACATTAACAGTTTCTCTAATATGTCTGGATATGTCAAGAGTAGTATTGAGTGATATTAGTTTTCCCGTTGGCCGGGTAATCTAACCCAACAAAATATTTGGCTTCTGGAAAATAACTCGAGAAACTACTCGAATCATGCTAAATCTAATTGTAATCTCCTGAACATTTTTTATTGGTAGCGTATGCATATAAATTTTTGAAGTACCTTCATTTTTATGTTACCATAATATATATTGTTAGGGTACAAAATTATGAGCGTTAAATAAAAATATGGGATCAACCTGGTATTAGATTTCAAACGTTGAATTTTTAAAGCCGTTGGGCTGATATTAAGCGGTCATTTATTCAAGCGGTTAATAGATAGAATGCAAAGTTAAAGTTAATGTTTGAAGATATTATTAGTATTCTGACGAAATTGTTCATATTTTGTATGAACGGCTATAATAAATAAATTATGGAAAAATAACAAGTTATTTCTTCCAAATATATTTACTAAATTACGGCGCTTTAATTACACATAATAGTAACGTAAACTCAATTATAAGTGCGTAAATCCCTTTTATTATTTTACGATTATTACATTGATTTACTTTTATTTTATTGATGTTAGTCGTGATGAATGGGTATTTCGTGTCTTGGTAAATTATTCAGATGTAAAACTCGCGATTAGGGTGATAAAGACATTATTATAATTCATCAACGATCATGACTTGCTTTTAAATACCGGTGATCCTGGCTCGTGGTTCGTCAGTGTTGTTTTACATTTAACTCGGCTCGCCGTGCAAACCCGCCCGTCGATCGCGGCCCGGCGAGTCGAGCCGCCAGTTTTCGGCGACAGCGCTAGTTAACGGAAGTATGAGCGTTTTTTAAAATGGATTGTCGAACTCATAGCCACGAGTTTATATTAGAATTAATTAATGGCTTTCGAAATTGTCCGTACCTATGCAAAACAACGTCCAAGAAGTAAAAAAACAAAAAAATAAAGCTTATAGCATATGCTAAACTATTAGAAATATTGACCAAATATGAACCGAACTCGAACATAACCGATGTCAAAAAGAAACTACAATGTTAGCGTGCTTCCTATAGAAATGAGCGTAGAAAAGTGACTGCAAGTATGACAACTGGCTGAGGAGTTTACAATATATAATTTTTCCAGAGTTGTGGTATTATGTGGAACTTGAATTTCTCAATGATCAAGTTGAAAATAAGTACCTAACTTACTTATTTATACGGAATGTAAAAAAATATTATTGCATTTTTGTTACCCATTTACTTTATTATTTCTACACCCTGTATCCATTATTCTACTGTTGTTAAAAATAATTAGAATAGTGTAAAAAATAAATATATTTATAAAAGAATATAGGAACATTTGTGTACTTTACACGAGAAGAAGTGATAAGTACCCATTGGCACCCTTCTGGTACGGAACCCCAAAAAGGAAACAAAATATTTAATTCAGGCAATTGTTTTTATTGGTTTACGTTTTGATTATTTACAGGCTCGGGTTCAATGTCCACCCATTCATACCACCATATTCATACAAAGTTTTGATTATGATGTGAGTATTTGATTTTTAATATTGTGGTCACCGAGCCAGATGTAAGTTCGTCTAGATTTGCGTCGTAAATAATTAGGCAATGCGCAACAAGCCAATATCATAAAAGTGATATACTCAATTGATATATAATTAATAGCTGAATGAAATATTTTAAATATTGGGGCTGAGATACCAAACGTATTTTCTACGATCCTCCTAGCTCTGCAAATTCGATAGTTGTAAATTCACTTTTCATGATCTAATTTTCTTTGTGGACATGGTTTGAAAAAATCTTGTTTCAAGGCAAAAGCTTCATCACCAAAGTATACGAATGGCAAGAGATCTGAAGAGTATTGCAAACTGATTTATGTTTTTCTTCTGCCAAATATCTCACTATAGCCGTCAAACATTCATGAGGAGAAATTGCTTTTCGCATAAGTGTGTTTTATTTTTTATTATAAGTGCCACAACAGCCAATAACTCATTGTATATTTCTTTACATATTCTTAAATAATTTTTGTAGTCAAGTGGTTCTACCGACAAACAGTTTTTGATGATAAGATTGATACCAAACAATACCAATCTGAAGTTACTTTACACAAATTCATTGTTTATTGTCGCGTCATATAACGTATTAATATTCAGTCAGTTAGTGATAAATTTTCAATTCAGGCCTAATAAGTACTTAATATATGAGTTTTCTATTTCAATTTCTTTAATAATATGACGGTCTCTATATGCAAAACCTAGCCACAAAGGTTAATTTTTTTGTGTTTATAAATGTTACGAGGGATATTCAAAAAGTGATATTTGGAATTGATATAAGGGTGAAACTCTAATAAGTGAGAAGAAGATATGTTGTCTTTACATGGATATTTCATACCATCTTTAGAAGATTTAGATAACTAATTACCTAATGTTTGTGAAACAAAAATTTATACAATTATGAACCTACCTACGAAATATTCTAACCAACGAATAATTCGTGAAACTGACATATTCCTAAAGGTTGTAATACTCATCGTCATCATACAAATATCAATGAAGGGAAACTAAATTTCGAGAATACAATCATCACAAGAAGGATAATTATAATTGGTTTAAATATGAGTAAATCGTGTAAAAGTAGCGGTGTAATATCTGGTGACAAAGTTTATTGTACGTGAAGAAATTTATTTAATGTAACGGGCATATTTAATAGCTACGTCGTCTCAAGCTGATGATTAACACAAGTTTATTTTCGTATATAAAACTGTTTTGATACCTATTTTCGAAATATAGTATCTAAAACTAGAATGAACTAATGAGGCATCACGTATCACTTTTACCAGCTTAAATATTTTTAGAGGATGTAATATTTCTCAAAAATGTACAATTTGTAAATAATATTATCCATTCAAGTGTAAAGAGTGTATCCAGGGTAAAGAATTCCTCATAATTAAATTAGTACATTATAAAAAAAAGTTATACTAAATAGAAATCGAAGATATGTGAAAACTAAAGTAATTATTAAGTTAATGCCGTTACGGAAATATGAGAAATAAATTGTTAATTGAAATGAATTATCAAATAATATTTGACGTTTTGTGATATGTTCAAAAGTAATTCAGAAAAGTGAGAATCTTTAAACGTAAAGCAATATAAACAAGAAACAAATTTTGTCTTTGTTTTCATAATTATTTTCTTCTCTTATACAAAGTTTACTATATAAATATATCGTCGTGTACCGTGCCAAAACTAAAAAAATTAATGTTTATTAAGTCAAATCGATTTCTTTCATTCGATCATGCAAATAATAGGCGTAAAATAATTTATAAATTTAGAAAAAATTTTGGTTAACATTATTTTACTTCAACTCATTCATTAGAGATATGAAAAACAAGTAATAAAATTAGAAATGGAATATTAGCAATAGCCAGTAAAGATAAGCAAACTTCAAAAAAATTAGTGAGAGTGTAATTGACAAGTCCTGAATTGAACAAAGGTACCTGTGACCCATCTGTATATCCAATAACGAAAATGAAAAAGAAAAGAACATCTGTATATCCAATAACGAAAATGAAAAAGAAAAGAACATCTGTATATCCAATAACGAACATGAAAAAGAAAAGAACATCTGTATATCCAATAACGAAAATGAAAAAGAAAAGAACTTCTGTATATCCGATAACGAAAATGAAAAAGAAAAGAACATCTGTATATCCAATAACGAAAATGAAAAAGAAAAGAAATTAAAAAAATAAATAACGGTAATTAAAAAAATTATTTTTGCTAGTAGTTCGAAATACACTCAAACACGTAAGTTTTTTTAGAAATGTCAAATGGATAAATTTGTGATCGAATGTTGATAGTACAATCGATTAACGAATAGTCGCTTCCCTCCGTGACGCTCTTGTAAATAACGGAAACAAACTTTTACATGAAAGTCGCCACATTTAAATATTTATTTGTGTTAATTTCAATAGAAAAAAAATTTACATATTTCCAAAATCGTATATTGGAAATAATATCTTATTGTAAGATAGGCGAGCATTAAATATGATTATTTATTTGGACTAATATCATTGATTATCCCACAGTCATTAGTAAGTGGTAAAATGAAATCTGTTAATTGATGTGACAAAACAAAAAAATGGGAGTACCATTCCTTTCTAATCATTCATTATGGAAACCGAAACGATAGTTTTTGAAAAGTATCTTTGATAATGGTACAAGAGAGATATTATTTTACGTTAAATTGTAAATTTAAATTAAAAAGCTTTTATTGGTCAATATATTGAATATAGCCCTAATATTTTCGTAATTTCTAGCAATAAAAGTATTTTGTTTGACATATTTTTCTAATAAAAAAACATTCGTACTTCTTTTCCAGACATTGAATTTTCATAAAATATACTATAAAAACATTTAATCTGTTTGACCTTCAGTGTTATCTCGGCAGTAAATTACACTTTAATGATTGACTTAAATATTGATTTAAATGTTTTACTTAAAATTTTAGGTTTAGTCTTTTATGTCTCGAATTGAAATATTTACTAAATATTGTTGTTCGTGTAGAAGGAAGTAATGTCCAATATATTACTTCTAGAATATCTCATCACAAATTAATATTTATTTTTCGGATCGAAGTCTTAATGTGGAGTTGACTGATTTTTCCGCCCTCTTCACCATACTACCTTTTAAGGCATTAAACTATTTTAAATCACTAAATTTTCAACAGCTGTTATTAACCTATTTATTTCCCTACGTTCAAACAAAGAAAGGAAAAAAAATCTCTCCATTCAGTTTAATTCTAATAAATCATGTGGCATATATTTCTTTTTTTTGTAAATTCCATCTATTTTGTATATTGAGAACGTCTTTGATACTTTCATAATAGTATTCTGCAAATCATTTAACGTAGCATGTTCGTCGTTCGATCATCCGGAGGCTTACCTTCGTCGTTCGTATCTTTTGTCCTTAATTTTTGAAACCAGTACTTGACCTTAACATGTATTTTTGTTTATAATTTTGATAAAATTCGGCTACACTGTGACTTATTAAATTCATAAAGCACACAATATTAAACACGACCTTTATCCTGCGACATGTTAAATGTATGATGATTTGTTTACAAACAAATTGTGATTTTATACGCACTAACGGTTACGCTTACACTTTAAATTTCAAATAATATAAAATATTAATTGGCGATATTTTCATACACTTATCGTGCAACATTTTCTTTTTGATAAAATAGATAACTTCACAAACAGTAATAAATATAAAAGTCAAAAAGTCTCAAGACCAATAAATACCAAATGAGTAAAAATTATGTTCATAAACGTCCTTTTATAAACTAAATAATGTACTAAATATCAGATTTGCGACATCAGTATTGAAACCTGTACCCAAGATATATATATATATATATATATATATATATATATATATATATATATATACATAAATGAATGTATATGAAGTTAGGGTAACCGTTCTTATTTCATCGGAGTAAAGTATATTCAGTTCGTATAGTATTCAACCAACATTATGAAAGCTTTTATATACCAAAATCATAGCATGGGTTCCAATGTCTTAGATTCATCACAATAAATTTAATGTTTAAAAAATATCGTAAAAAATTAATTTATTCAAAATTCATGATGAATATTTTTAACCAACCTAAAATTGTTATTTCTTTAAATTGCATGTAGACCTGTATTTTTAATGGTGCATAAATTTTAAAGAAAATTTTGGCGTTTTATGTTTGAAATTCCTGTAAGGGTTTTCGTTCTTTATCAGTCATATTAGCTGTTGCAGACAGTTTCGCTTTGAGGAAAATATATTCTCATAGTTTATATCCATCACATTTATATGAAAAACATTTTTTCTATAATTTATTTAATAAAAATAAGTTAAAAATCATTTATGTGAAAAATGTTCATATGACTACACCTTCCTGTAGTATGAACAACCCTTATGGAAATTCTATAAACTGAACTTGGACAAGTTACGAACTCTAACCATCTGATAATTTGAATATACTTTTTATACGATGCTTACATGAATAATCCATTACACTTCATCATCAGACGACACGACAGCGATAAAATTGTAAATAGTTTAAGTATGGTTTTAAGTTTAGTTAGGTCATGTATCTTGGCAGTGTTGATAATGGAAAAGTAGTAAGTACGTATAGGTAAATAACGCTTCGATTTGAAGAATATGACAGGCAAAATTTGAGACAGGTTTTCTCAATGCTATTTTACACACCACATCATCTACCATTTAGAGATGGCATCAAAATAACCAGACCAAGACGTGAACTTTAATCTAATTGCGGAAAAACATTCGTTCATTAAGTCAAATTCTGCCATCGTGGAAGAGCATATTTTGAGGACAAACTGCACTCTCTTAAAATCAAAAGCTAAGTCATTATAATCTATGGAATGTACGCCATAGATATTGTTTTTACCTGAGAAGATCTAGTGAAAGTATTGGCCTAGGCTACATTGCAAGGTATAACTAACTGTAACTTTCAACTTGGTATCATCTCTGATATAGCTCAGAATTACATCCAGTAAGACGATAGAATGTACGTTTCAATTAATTTTAAATTATAAAATCGATAAATTTAACTAAATTTTATTCCATTTAATATTTTTGAAAAAGTTTAGGGTAAAACAGCTTAACTTACAGAAACTAGTAGGTATCTACTAAAAATTGCTCTGGGGTGTTCACGCCGCATAACATCATAAATGGCCAACCAAATATAGCGCATATTTGCTTGCGATATAAGAACAAAAATTTTAAAATTTAACTAGTTCGTCCAATTTCAGGATACCAATATAATTTTTGTCCACATTTTTTAAGTTATTTTATTATTGTAAGAAATAAGGCTGCGGGCATGGGGACAGAGGGAGGGAGCGTAATTCGCCCCACGCAGATTTAAAATAGACTAATTATTTTTGTCTGCACTTGCATACGGAAATTCATGCCGGCGAAGTCGCAGGGTATTTCCGATTAGGAAAAAGGTACAGGGTAGGTAAATACCAGGGTATCGCCAGTAATCAATAATTGTATTAATTGAATCACATTATTTCAATTCGTCGTAATTTTACATGTTGGTAAGTTATTATATATTTAGTGGCATATGCGGGTTCATTAACGGATGAACTGTTGTTAGTAGATCTTTTGAAAGTTTTATTTCAGTAAATTAATTAATTTATTACAAATAATTTATGATTAAACTTGGATGCTAGACTAAATGAGAATTTTTCCGACTTTTTCTTTATTCAAGAAAATGAATAAATTGTAAAATAATAAAGTTGTACCAAGTAAAACATAAAAAAGGAAAAGACGTGATTAAAATGATGCGAATAAAATGTAAGGTATTACTCGATTGTTAATTTGACTCCGTCCCGGTTAATGTAATGGGCACATAATAATCGAATTAGGAAGTAACGGATGCGAAGTCTCCATCAATTATGAGAGCGGAAGCAGAATCTGAAAAGGAAATTGCGAATTGTAATATAATCAGTATTAAAACACGACGAATCGATCATTTTTTATCATTCTATAGTTCATTTGCAAGGAAAAAATTTACTTTGAGTGTGCTTTTAGAAACAAATAAATTTTCCAATTATTACTAGAGGATTTTTTTTAATCGATTTCTTTTCTTTGGATAGTTGAAGTATTTGAGATACAACATGAAATTATACGATAATATAAATTTGCTATATTTTTTTAAAACACAAGTCAATACGTTCTTCCAAACACTACGTTATGGAATTAATTAAATAGACTAGTACACTTTGTATGGGCGAATAAGTTATTGCAAGTTTCAGGCATACTTTAAATATTTAATACATAAGATATTTTATCGCAATATAACGTTTCATTATTTACGACTGGAAGTGATTATTTCTCTCTTTAACATTAAATTATAAACTACAGTATTCTAACTTAGGAGTAATTCTTATCTGTTTTCAAATATAAATTATATACAATATGAAATAAAAAGCGAAAATGAAACAATATATTTTCAGAGTACATAACAATATTTTATATGGGTACCTGTTTGCGTAAGATAGAGAGTTCTTTGTTCTATATAATAATATAACTGACATTAAATATATTTCAAATGTGACGGAGCGAGTAATATCATTTCGATAACGAGTGGAAAATGACGTTTGAGCTGTATAGAACCATTTGATTCTTCGTTAACTTTCATCTAAATATTGTCACAAATATCGTACCTATCATTAAAAATCTGCTTAAAATTTAATTATTTTCAACAGTTTTAATTACTATATTTTGAAAACATATTTTAATCCAGTTTAAAATTTGTTTATGACTCATGTTTTTCAAGATTTTTTCACAATGATATGACGTGTACGTCCGTAATTTAAAACGAAGTAGTTGTCAATAATTAGTTCTTCAATTATGTGTATTTCATACAATGCCCTATGGAGAAGACTTTCGCAACTTAACCGGATATAACGTTTTATCAGGTCTAATTGGTTATTATAACTGAAAAAAAGTTTTCGCTTGCTATATTGTTTTCTTTTTTCAGTTTATTATTTCAAAACTATTTTCAAGTCAATATGTCAAAGTTGAATCTTTGAGTGGCCTCTAATATTCGGAAGTGCACAACATTACCTCAATTCAGCCAGTACAAAGTATTTTTTGGGTTTCATAAATAATTTTAATATAAAACAGGTATAAAAATTGCTAAGATATAAAAAAAGTTTCCATTATTTGAATTTTACCGTTTAAATTCGACGGAAAATAAAAATAAGTCAAACAGTCTTGACACGCCGCAAATTTTAAATAATACATTGTAAAATATTACATATTTTTTTTGCACGTAGATAGATATAAGTGGTGAAGCAGAATCTAATATTGTCGATTAATATATATCTTATTGTGATATAATTATGTACTTCTAATATCGGCAGTTCAATATATAATTTAACGGATTTTTTAAAACAAGATATGAATAGGTTCTTTTTCTATTAATTTCGTAATTTAAGACTAAAGCAGTATTATATATATATATATATATATATATATATATATATATATATATATATATGATTCCAGCAAAACGAATAAACTATATTATGTGGTATATGAATTATATGGAGATAATTAGAATAAATATTCTTGTTATTATCACTTGAAACTCGTTATTTAGAATAACCAAATAAATATTTTCGGTCAATGATATTTTCGTTTCCTTATAACACAATTACCTTTATATTTATCTCTTCAGAATAATAATACCTAAATATGAAGAAGTTTGATGTCTGACGCGCGAGGCAGCCACGTAATCATTTCTCATTTTGCTGACAGACAATTTTCGCAATTTTCGCAAATTCTAATTAATGTGAAGATACAACAAAATGATAAGCTTATGTTAGTCTTTATGTAGACTTCAAACAAGAAAGTAGAGAGAAGGAAACGATACTAAAAACAACTTTTAGTATCGGTCGGTGAAAATAAATTTTTCCGTAAAATAAGCTACGTATGTACATATAACAAAAATGTTATATATTTGTGTGTATATATATATATATATATATATATATTCATATATATGTATATATATATTTTTTTTATTGATCTGTCAGTAACTTGGCAATCTGTGTGTTGACACAATGGGCCAATCTGTTGAAGTTAATGTCTTTTGTGGTCAGAAGGACCCCGTTTAGAAAACCGAGTCAAATCTCGTGGATAGTGTAGGTACACTATGTCGTTTGAGACGGGAGTATGTGACACTTCCTGTGCCCTCAAGCTGTGTTATCAGCTCATTGACATGTGTTGCTATTCGTTTCTGATACTTTTCGCTATATCTGGCAATCTCCTGCTTAACAATGTTGATTTTTAGGTCCTCGTGTATATATTTGTTGCTCACGTAGTAAGGGGCATTTATCATTGCTCTAAGTGCTTTACTCAGGAATCTTTCAAAAATCTCTATATATTGCTGTTGCTTGCTGTATCCCATAACTGAATCCCGTATGTCCAGATTAGTTTTAGGATATACTTGTAGATGGCTAGTTTGGTTTCCCGCGTAAGTCTTGATTTAGAACCTGTGAGCCAATACATCGATTTGAACTTTATGTCCAGATGTTTGCGTTTAGTCCAAATATGCTTTCTCCAGGTAAGTCTTCTATTCAGATGCATACCCAGATATTTAGGATCTTCCGCTATCTTGTGGTATAATTTCATTGTGGATTTTTATTGGGGGACAGGTTTGTCTTCTAAGGGTGAATGTGACATGGATAGATTTTCCCTGATTAACTTTGATACGCCAATTGTCTAGCCACTTCTCTACCTCGTGAATATGGTCTTGTAGTTTAGCTGAGGCTACCTCAAGGAAGGAGTGTGGTAACAATTTTTTAAGCTTGTAAAGGAATCCCTCGTGCCACACTCTGTCAAAAGCTTGACTAATGTCTAAGAAGACAGCAGAGCAGTAGTGTTTATGTTCTAAGGTACGGCTTATGGTATATATATATATATATATATATATATATATATACACACACACATATATATATATATATATATATATGTATATATATATATATATATATATATATATATAACGAGAGATGATTATTAGTGTATTTCATAAGTCAATTAAAACATATGCGTGCTGGTCAGCGAAATATTTTCTATTTATATATCTTATTATAAACCTATCATTCAATTCTTTTAACCTATATGTTCAATTACTTTGGAATATTACTTTAAAATTTTCGGAAAGAAGAAAACGTGCACATAGGCTTATGTTTAGAATTTTGAAGAGTGCTGCAGATACTTTCCATATAATCGATCTCATTCCTAACCAGTATGAGTTCTAGCTGATAATTACGAATAACTAAACTCTGCCTTAATTATTCGTATAGTATTATAGCGAAAATAATATTTTTTATTCTCTTTTTACAATGGGTGATTGTAGAGATATTATATACCCGTTAATTTTGAAACCTTTCATCGATATTTGTTTGGTTCGATTGGTTTGGACAAGTAATTATATTTGTATTGCAGCGATCGCTGACACGATGTCAAATACTATTAATTATAGTATGGTACTCGCACGTGGAGTCATTACATAACAATTCAATACACATATTTGTTCCTTAATTTTTTTACAAATGGTTTTAATTGAAACTTTTTCTATGAAATAGAATTCACTGATCACTGAATTCACTGATCTAAATAATTTAGTTAGATCAGCGAGCATTTCAAGATAAGATTGCATTTATATAGTAAACACAAGACACAATTTTGAAAGTACATTACTGCCAGCAATCAGAAAACACGAATTTACTAACAAATCGTGAAATCAATAAAGAGTTCAGGGTTAATCCTAAACATCAAAAATGTATATGTAAGCTTAAGATATGCAATTATTTTATTGAAACTAGACTAATTTATTCAGTATTCTGTCTTAAATAAGTTAGCTACATATTTCAAGAATTCCTATCCCATTAGTTAATGTGATTATGCATATATTTGGATATGAAGGAAAGTACTAAATAAATTATTATTTTACTGCTTATAAGCTTATCATATGATACTGGAAGTTTATTATTGGCATTATTTATCATTTTTAAATCATTTAAAAACAAGAAAGTAGTATTAAATTAAAACATACGTATTCTTTATGAATTAATTTTGACCATATTTTGAATGCAGTTTCTTTTTTATTTTCCTTTTTGGGATAATAGGCTTAGTGTAAGGTGAAAAGCGTTTATCCATAAAATAAATTTATGTTAACATCTTTATCTATTTACTTTTTCTTATTTACGAAATTTTACGAAAGATGTTTTTTTATACATCTCTCCTTCATAACAATGTATTTTAACTTTATAACTTTTAATAGTCATATAGATTATTAAAAGTTACTTTTAATGTTAGTATATTTTTATTAAATTTGCTTGCTGAAATTATTTTGGTATATAATTATTTTCCGTCAAAATATATCGTTGAACAAATTAAATAGTGCATTTATTCTTTTTTTTCATTAGGCTGAATTAGGCTAAAAGAATATATTATAAAAGGCCCAATATAGATTTTTATCATCCGGTAGATCCAGATCTCTTACAGCAAAAAGAAAGGGACGATAGCATCCTTTTATGTCCATCATGAAAAATTGGATAGGCAAATTCTTGAAAGGACTTTCTTTATTTTGACTACAATAGTCTGCTTGGGTCGATTAACGTATTCATTTCTAGCCTACAGATTGATCGGAATAGACATTATTATAAGAGATAGCCATTATAATTGTAGAATTATCTAAATTTAGCAAATTTTTAATAAATGTAAAAGATAATGTTAGCAATGAAAATTTTTGATAATAACGTTTACATATATATATATATATATATATATATATATATATATATATATATATATATATATATATATATATATATGTATATATAAATATTCATAAGTTTCCAATATCATTCTATCATAAGTGCCTACTTGCCATAGTTATGAGATGCAAAGAAGTATAAGCAGATCAATGTCCTCACATTCAAACATCTTCCCCCAGCCGCGTGAACTACGGAAGTGATATGAATATTTTTCGCCTTAATTGATAGGCGTTTCAACACAATAAATTTAAATTTCCCTTGAGTTGCTTTTGCTCATTTTGGCGACTTTATGTTAATATTGTCGTTTCTGGTGTATATTTCCCAATGGTTTGGATTTTTTAAATATTTAAATTTGTTTTTTAAATAGAGGCCATGACGGAAATATAATGATAATAAAAAGAAATTGTGAAACTGTGTAAACAGGAAATATTCATTAGATGTTATCATACTCAAATAGGTCGTATCATACTTAATAATTAATTTTCTTACTTTTTTATTAACAATTGTTATAATTTAACGTCTAATAGAAACTTAATTAATTTTTATGCTAAACTTTATTTTCGTTATGTATATTATATAACCCCATCTTCTAGAATTAGTCATACAAAGCCAGTTGATTGGTAGTTAATTTTATTTTATGACGTTATCTAAGTATCCAGTTTAGTTGGCCTACGCCAAACGAAAAAAAAAATAGTATTAGTAAAGTAGTATTTTTTTTGTAATATCGCCTATAAAGTGAACAAAAAAATTTATTATTTCTCGGAGAAATGTTTTTCAAAATGAAATAATGTCGCCTGGAGTCGCTTTAATTGTTGTTTTTAATTTAACGCTAAATTAAAAACTTGCTTTCGATTTTGGAACTACCTTAAAAGTTCAATATATTATTGCCACTACGAATATGTAATAATAAAAAAACTAAAAAAATATTTTATTGGTTGGTCGATATATTCACTATTGACCTAACATTTGCGTAATTTTTAGCACTTATAGAATTATACTTTGTAATATTTTTCTACATAAAAAAAATTTGGTGATACTTTGGGCATAATCTGTTTTGTTAAAATTACTACAGAAATTACCTAAAATTAAGTAGTTTTTTTAGATATGAAAAACTTTGAACTTTAACGTTACAACTTGATTAAATTTAAAAATACATTGCCATAATTTTTGGTTTAGTCTTTTCGGTCTAAAGATACACAGAAATATTCACTAAATACTGATCGTTCGTGTAGGAGGAAGTAATCTCCAATACATTATTTCTTGAATATCCGACCACAAAACTAATATTTAGCTTTCAGATTCAAGTCTTGAATTGGAATCGATTAATTCGGTCCTACTCTTCGCCACACTACGGTTTAACGAATTTATTATTTAAAATTACATTTTTTTCGTTACCCGTCAATACTAATTTATTTCTCTGACATCCACACAAAGAAATAAAAACATTTTTCACCATTAAATTGAGTTCTGATAAATCATTACTTATTTTCAATGTTTTTTCAAGTATAACTACGTTTAGGCGTTTCGTTCTCGGAAACAGAACTTTCAAACACTGATTTACCGATAGAGCCGATTTTATATTTTCAAATATTTTTCACCGTACTAATAGATAATATAATTTTTCACTTTACTAATAAATAATATTTACGAACAAATTACGATTTTACACGTACTAAAGATGCGTTTGCAATTTATTATTTACGTAATATAAAATATTAATTGACGATATTTTCAGCCACTGACTGTGAAACATTTTATTCCAAACTAATAAATCGGATCTTTAAAAATAGCTGGAACTTTTGCATACGGATTCTTCTCGAAAATATTAGTTGAAAATAATATTTGCTATACTTTTTAATCAGATCTTTATCACGGAGAAATAATTAATTTTACAATACCATTACTTCTTTTAAATTTATTTTTTCAATTATAACTAATTTTAAACGTTTCGTTCTCGGAAACAGAACTTTTAAACACTCAGTTACCTATAGAAACGATTTTATTTTTTTAAATATTTTTCACTTTACTAACTTTTTAATAGATAATCTTCTTATTTTTGTGACTTCACTAATAGAATTTACTATTATTGCGCACTATTGAATAGTGAATAAGTTGTTAACTGCATAATGTGCTTATCTATTTATCACAATGAACCTCTGCCTGCGATGCAGAAGCCTGAATATATGCGTTAACACTGAATTTTTTTTACATTATTATACATAAAATATCAGTGTTACCGCAAAAATAAGAAAAGATGTTTGTAGGACATGGTGTATCATAGAAGAAAAAAAAATAAATTATAATTGTCTTGTTCTCTGCTCAGGAACTGGTAGAAGCCGCCTCGGTAAATCAATTTAAGAACATCTGTATATCAGGTTGCATTATGTAATTTGTTGAGGCTATTACAGCGATGAAGCAGAAAGTTAAAGATAAGATATGTTTATCTTTAACTTTCTGCTTCATAATGATATATTAAAAATCTTGTTCCTATCTCAATCAAATTCCGACAGATGAATATTGAAAAACTTGTTAAAAACATTTTCATATATTTGTATATATTAACGTTCCACATGTACATATTCATTTAAAAAAATTGACGGAAAACGACCAGAAACCCACAGAAATTGGAGCCTTATTTAAGTATGTCGATGTTGAAAATGCTCAAACACTTATAAAAATATACGTTAAACATTCTCAAGGGTACTAAACACCAAATACGCTCAAATTATATTTATCAACGTCGCTATATAAACTAAATAATGTACTGAAAATTGAATTTATGTGTTAATAAAATTCGAATAGGTGAATATTGAAATAAGTATTCAAAAATATTTTTTTGTATTTACGTGTATATTTGTATGCGATAATACATATGCGATTCTTTACTAACCAGATAAAAGTACATGTTTTAAATCTTATTTTATTTCAAACAAATTTATTGTCACAACAAAAACAGATGGTTGCAAATAAGTTCGTCACTATCTTGGGAAAAATATATCTGTAGGAGACCATTTCTCGTACAGGTGAAATCTATGCATCCTATTTTCTATTTCCGATTTTTGCGTCGGGTGGAATGCACGCACGCACGAACTCACGCACGCATGCATATACACATACATGTATAAAGTTACGGTAACGTTTCGTACTATATCGGCGCAAAGCACACACAATTTTTAAATTATTTCATCACCAAGAAATCTGATGACTGTCGAGTTCCATTTATACATCAAAATTATTGCATGGGTCTAAAGTCTTAAATTATGTTAAATAAAATAAATTTTTATGGCAGACAATTTTTAATCAGAAAACAATAATTATTTAAAATTGTTATTAGTGCTGATTCATAATAGCTTTTGTTAAGTAACCTTAAATCTCCATTTGTTTTAATTTTATTCAAACCTTTATTTTCAATGATTCACAAATTTTTCATGTTACCAATTTTCCTAAAAGCATTCTCAAAATCGAATTGTTTTCTTCTCGTAAATGAACCATCCAACGATATAAAACGATCAATTCACCATATTTTAATACCTATAATAATATAATTATCAATTTCCTTTTCAGATTCTTCCGTTTCCATATTGACGGAGACTTCCGTTGCCGCTACTTCCTAATTCGATTATTATGTGGCCATTACATAAACCGGGACGGGGTGAAACTAGCAATCGAATGATATTACATTTTATTTGAGTCATTTTAACCACGTCTTTGTCCATTTTTACGTTACAATTCGTGCAGTATCCTTATTTTATAATTTAGTCATTAGTTATTTACTAATATTTTATAATTAGTATGGGTGAATAAATTATTGCAAGTTTCAGGCATGTTTTTGATATTTAGTACATATATTTTATCGCAAAATTATATTTTATTATATACAACTGGAAGTGGTTATTTCTCTGTAACATTAAATTGCAATATACAATATTCTACCTTGTAAGTCCTTATTTCCTTATTTCTTTTCAAATATAAATTATATATAACATGTGATAAACCGAGAAATGAAACAACATATTTTCCGGGCATATAATAAAATTTTATTAGGATACTTGTTTGTGTAAGATAGCTAGTTTTTGTTCTATTATTAACATAAATGACATTAAATATATTTTGTATTACACTGTATTCAGATATTAAGTAGAAAACAACATTTTAGCTTTCTAGAATCATTCGAATCTTCGTTAACTTTTTTCTAAATATCGTCACAATTATAGTACTTTTCATTAAAAATCTGCATGAATTATCAATGTTATCTTCAACTTAAATTACTATATTATTAAAATATTTTTAAACCAGTTTAAATTTGTATACAACTCATGAATTTCAAGCTTTTTTTCATAATGGTACCACGTATACGTCCGTAATTTAAAACGAAGTAATTGTCAACATTTAGTTCTTCAGTTATGTATATTCCGAATCATACCGTACAGAAAAAACTTTCGTAACTTAACCGTATATAACGTTTTGTCATGTCTAATTGATTATTATGACTGAAATATAATTTTCTTTTCCTATGTTTTCTTCTTTATTTTTCAATATTTGAAAACTATTGTACCACGGAGTACTAATCGCACATGGTAACTTTAGCTTTACAATATAAAATAAATATTAGTGTGTTACTTAGTGGAGCAGACACATTTTAGATCATTATCTTCTTCAAACCCAGAACTCTTGAGAGTTCAATTGGGAAAATCGGTAAAAGAGGTATTAATTTGTTTGTCTAATATACAAGTATGAGTTTGCATGTCTGTAATTTTAAAATATACAGATTCCTGTACAAAATTTCATTCCCACTTTTCGTATACTTGAATTTAAAAAAATCATAATTAGAGGACGTCTGTGTAGTATAAGAAACCTATATTTGTTTTCAAGTTTATAGGCCGAATATTTCTTTAGATTGTGTAATGAGTAAGTCAGTGATGTTTCGCTTATATGCATATAAATAGGTTAAACTAAATCCTATTGTTTTTAAAATTTTCACTTTTTACATAAGACAATAAAAGCGATTACATGGGCTAATTGGAAAAATTATAATTGGAGAATCTGTACTGCTTAACAACCTTATTTACTAGCAGATAATTTTGTTATATGTTGTTATTTAAGTATAGACAGTGCCCACACAACATTACCTCAATTAAGCTAAAATCTAATATTTTTTATTTTATAAATATCTTTAAAATAAAATATGTTTAAAAAATGTAGGGAATTGAAAAAATAAAATGTTACAAAATTTTATTAAAATCCTTTTATTCAATTTTTAGAATTTTGCTTCTTTTACATTCTACGCAAAAAAAATAAGTTAAATATTTTCATTTTAGTTTTAACAAACCAAAAATTTAAAAAAATTATATATAACAAAAAATTACATTAATACTTTTAAAATATTTATCTTCCGTGCACGTATTGATAAGTGTTAAATCAGAATCTAATATTGTCCTTTAATAAACATCTTATTGTGATATAATTATGTACTTCTAATATCGGCCGTTCAATATATAATTTAACTCGTTTTTGAAAACAAGATTATGTGAAAAGGTTTTTTTTCTGTTAATTTTGTTACATAAGACTAAATCAGTATTTTATATGCAAGATTCCAGCAAAAACTTTGTGTCATTTTTTAAACCGTAGTACGGTCCAAAAAATGTTCCGATTAAAATAAAAACAGGGATATTGCAAAATGTTATAATAACAAAATTGTTATAAAATATAAAAATTATATCGAAACTGTTAGCGTAAATGTTTTGGTTAATATCACTTAAAACTCGTTATTTAAAATAACGAATTAAATGTTTTCCGTTAAATATATTTTCGTTTTTATATAATATAATTACTTTTATATTTATCTCTTCAGAATAATAAAACATACATATGAAGAAGTTTGATGTCAGACGCGCGTGGCAGCCACGCATCTTATCTTGTTTAGCTTCAATCAGACAATTTTACTCGATGCTTTTATACCTCGTATGCGGTCGAAGGTCAAAGGACCGTAAAGGTTTTTTTTAATTCGATTTAATGTAAAGATACAACAAAATGATAAGCTGATGTTAATCTTCGTGTACGGTTTAAAGCTGAAAGCAGACAGAAGGAACCGACCCTAAAAACAATGTTCAGATAAAGTAAGGCATTTTTCCGTAAAATAAAAGTATTTCCATATGAAAAAAATCTCAGATTTCGAACACATACATACTATATTATATTATACATATATATATATATATGTATGTACATAATATATCAACCAATTTACATCCTTTTAGCCTATGTGTTCAATGTTATAGGAAAATGAATTAAACATTTTCGAAGAAAAGAAAACATGCATATAGGCTTAGAATTTTGAAGAATGCTACAGACGCTTTCTGTATGATCGACTGCATTCCTAACCAGTATGAGTTCTAGCTGATAATTAAGAATAATTAATCTCTGCTTTTAATTATACGTATAGTATGATGGCGGATTTAAATTCCTTTTATGCACTTCTTTAGACTGGGTGATTGTAGAGATTTTAAATACCTGTTGACTTTGAAATGAATGGTCCATATTAGTTTTAGTTAGGGCGCTTTGATTGAATATTTATATCTACATTATAGCTGACACTGAAGCAATGTCAAATACGAGTAATTATGTAACGATTTTCGTACGTGGAGTTATCATATTACAGATTAATTTGCATTTATTACTCAAATATTTTTACATATGCTTTTAATGAAATTTTTTTATGAAATAGGATTCACGAATCAATTAGATCAGCGAACGTTTCAAGATAAGAGTGTATTTATCTAGTAAAAACAAAATACGCTTTGTAATATGTTTTACTTTACGGTTCATAATATAGTTGAATAACGTTGCTGTCAGCAGTCAGGGAAGCATGAATTTACTAACAAAATAAATAAAATAGCAAAAATATTCGTAGAATCTTTGAAAAGTTCAGGATGGACTTTAATCACCGAAAATTTGTATGCAAGCATAAAATTTACAATTGGGTTACTGAAACTAGAGTACCTTAATCAGAACTCCGTCTAAAATAAGTCAGCCATATGTATCAATAATTCCTACCTGGTTCGTTAACGTGGTCATGTAATATTATATTTGGATTTAAAGTAAAGTTTCCTTGAATAAAAAAAAATTATAATTTCATTGTCTATAAAATCCTATCATATGATATTCAAAGTACGTTTAAGATTTTTCAAAGATTTAATAAACAAGAGAGAAGTATTCGATTAAAAACTTACGTATTCTTTATGAATTAAATTTGATAAAATTTTGAATTCATTTTTCTCTTTATTTTCCATTATATGATGATGCTTTTAATGTAAAATTAAGAACCTTTATTCATATAATAAATCCATATCGATATGCTTTTTCAATTTATTTCTCCTTATTCACAAAATTTTACGAAACATGTTTATTTTCATATCGCTGTCCTTCGCAATGGTATATTTAACAAACTAAATGATTACTAACATTTTTATTTAATTTAAGTGTATTTTTATTGACTTTGCTTGTGGATAATATTTTTCATATTATTAGGTACGTATTTATTATTCGTCGAAAAAAATATTTGAAGAAATTTTAAAGAGTATTGCGTTTTAATTGTTTTTTACATGAGGTTATTAAACTTAGATTTTCGTCAACCAGTAGGCACAGAAAAAGTAAGAAAGGGATGATTGTTTATTTAATTTTCCTTATAAAAAACTAGACAGGCAAATTTTTGAAAGGAATCTCTCCCTATTGTTAATATATCTTATCATAGTCTGGGATAGGCTTGATTTGATCAACATATCCAATTTTGAACCCACTATTTAATCTGATATAGAAATGTTAATTATATATAGCCAAAATCAAATTTTTAATACATGACAGATGTAACGTTAACAATGGGAATGTTTGACAATAATGTTTATATATATTATTAAATGTGACGAAGAGGAAACTTCGCTATCGTGTAAATGTTTTACCAAACGTCATGTCTTGTCCATGTACAATGTCATGTAATCATAAGTGCCTACACATGGTAGTTGTGAGATACAAGGAAATGTAAAGGGATCAATCTCCTCACCCTCAAAACAATTTTCCCTCACCACGCGGACTATGGAAAAGACACAGGTATTTATTACGTTAAATGATAGGCGTTTCAACACAACCATTATTTAAATTTCCCAAGAGACGCTTTGCTCATTTTAGTGACGTTACGTTAATATGGTCGTTTCTAATATTGAATATATTTGGCGTTAATTTTGTGGAAATTTATTATTCACAATTAAATGAAACTACGTGATGTAGTATTATTTCTACTATCTTTAACATCTTCAGGTGGGATATTAGCAAAATCTTTGCTAATATCCCACCTGAAGATGTTGTAATACAACGAAATCTAGGTCGTGGTAAAGAAATTAAAGATAGTAGAAATAATACTACATCACGTAGTTTCATTTAATTGTGGATGGTCGTTTCTGTTGTATATTTTTAGCCAATGGTTTAAATTTTTTTTTAAATATTTTACTTAACATTCTTGTTGAAATCGTGGTGATGATGTCAATATAATGATATTTAAAAAAAATTGCGTAAAAACGCACAAAGCAAATATTTGTTAAATATTATCATAACCAAATACGTTGTTGTATTATTAATTTTCTTCATATTTTTAATAACTATCATTATTTGAATTTATACATACATTATTTTTTCTTCGCTTGAAATTGTTCATTGTTTACTTAATTTCTTATAACTAAGGATATTTTTATTATAGGTAATTCATTATGGCTGCGTCATAACCCAGTAGAATTGAATAATATTATTTAAAAGACACATTTTTTCAGTCGATAAAATCAATGGCCAGCGTCAGTCGGAAAGGTCAATTTTTTAATGTTTTTATTACTTGTTAAGAAGAAAATAATAAGGGGACAAATATCATGGTAAAAACAAGGTATTCTTCCATCCTTCTACAAATGTCTTGCATTTAAGATCTCCAGAACATAACTTTTGCCAAATTAAAACTTTTCAGGGAACTAAGTTCCCAAAAAACATAATAACTTTATAAAATTATACCTCTATTTAATTGACGTCTAAGAGAAACTAAATTAGATTTTATATTAAAATTTATTTCTTTTGTACAAATAACACAGCATCATTTTTAGTATTATTGTCATATAATATTAATTGATTGGCAGTTAATTTTTTTTTAACACGTTATCTAAGTATCTAGTTTTAGTGGCATATCTACTTATGGTATACGAAAAAAAATTTAATTACGTCATTATATACTTCTTAATCGATGCTGTAAAATGAAAGAAAAAATGGGCTCTTTTCTAGAGCAATATGCATGAAAATGAAATAATATCTTATGGAAACGAAGTAAGTATTTTGCTCGCATGGGTAAAAATAAAATTAGGATATTTATGTGGAAAACTCATTACCATTAAACAATCATTCATTCAAAAAAGTTGTAATATTTTAAAAGTTATTTTTAACATTGTATTCTTTATATAGTTTTGTTGTATAATTTTATTATATACTTAATTTAGTTTATAGTGACTTTTTACCTTTTGAACGGTATCCATTATGAAATTATTGAACCAATTTTACGTATGTTCAAACTTAACCTACTCTTTGATCTAAGATATCTTTGTTTCGAGTTTTGTCTTAAACGAACCAAAAACGTGATTTCCAGAGCATCTACAAATTTCGTTATAGTCCATATCTATATAACACAAAGGACATTTTGAAATGGAGTACCTCTCTGACGACATGCAGTTTTAAACAAATAAATTTTCCAGAATGTTATTTGTGAAGTAAAATTTGTTGAAAATGTTTCATTCATGTTTTGCAAAATCGATGTTTAATAGTGTGCTTCTAACCACTTAATCTTCTATGAGTGAATACAACATTGTTTGGATGTATTTAAAATACGTCTTACCTTTAAGCCACTATTAAGAAGAAAATATCAGGTCGTTTTAGTGGATTACGTTAATAAAGTTTATTATAATCATTATAACTGAATAGTACTTTCTTACCAAAAAAACCTAAAAAAGTTATTTACATGTATTAGAGTCACTGAATATATTAGGCCTCAAGGTTCTGTTGGTCTAATCTAAAATTTGAGTTTTTCACCTTTTTTTACCTTCTGATAAAATTAATTCAAATCATATTTTATTATTTATTATATAATAATAACTAAAAACATCATCCTTCATAAATTAGAACAATGTTGGCAAACTGAACTTATGTCGATTCAAATTGAAAGACGGTATCATATATATAAAGAAATAGGTTATCTTTTCAAACATTGTTACGTTTAATCATGTAAAGTAATAGGTATATTATGATCATTAACATAATAGTTATGTAATATAGAGTAACAAGTAAACGTGGGTCATTTCCTGCTAACTGTATCTACGGGTGAGATATTAAGGTTCGATTGTTGTTGAAGAGGTTTATTATGAAATTAATTTTGCTTCACAAAATATATAAGTCAAACATTCTGTTTTAGTTATTCTAACAAATAACGTGGAAAAAACGATTTTTTTGGAAATTAATGTGCTCAGTTGTTTTATGTGTTAGATAATCTAATATTTTTTGTAGAATAACCTATTCCGAGGATATGTTTAACATTTGACTTTACGTTATACGACTTGATTGATATATGGAAGGTGTTCCTTATTAAAATACCCAATACAAAATAGACTCTGGATTCATATTACCGATATTGATAAAATGACTTGTGTATTTATATTTTGATCGGATAAAAATGACTTGACCGCCTATTGGGCGTGTTTACTTTTCACAAATACAGGAAATAATCTTCCTTCTCGTATGACATGAAGTATATAATGACTTTAGAAGTCAATTCAAAACATTGGAAGTTTTATGTAAATTTAAAAGAACCCTACGAACAATAATTTGTTAACCAATCGTTACACCATATAAAAGAGTCACTTTAAATTGTGTATAAAAGAGAAAGAACTATTCTGTCGTCTTCATCACACATTTTAATAACTGGGTAAATAACCACATATTTCGGGATGACAGCAGAGAGCATGGACGTGTGTATGGTGAGAGGAGCCGATTTTGGGTACAGGTTGTTAAGACATAAATTGTGACGAGAACTTTAAGGACTCTTTACCTTATAACACTCATAGTAATTAAAAGAAACAGAAAAAATCAAAGATCATGATTTCCGGTAGTGCACAAATACTTCTGGGGTATGTAGCATCACATGTAACTGAGGTTATAGTTTTGTACTGTCCCAAAGGGATGCTGATATTTGACTTTGCATTATGCAGCTTTATTGACATACGGAAGATGGTCTTCATTAGAATATACAACATGAAATAAATTCAGAATTTATATTACCGATATTGATAAAATAACTTTTGTGTTTATATTTTGATGGACTCAAAATTACTTGAACGGCCTATTCGGTCTGTTTATTTATCAGAAAAATGGATAGTAACCTATCTACTCGTATAACATAAAGTATATAACAAATTTACAATTCAATTCAAATCAAAGGTGGTTTTAAGTAAAGTTAAAAGAACCTTACGAATAATCAATTGTTACCCAATCGTTCAACTATGTACAAGCGTCACCTTTTTAAATAATGAATGAAAGAGAAGAAGGTATTCCGTCGTCTTCTTCGCACACATTTTAGGAGTGGGAAAAACAGCCGCATAGTTCGACGCTGGATGGCGAAGAGAACGGACATGCGTCTAGTGAGAGGAGCCGATATTGGGTACTAGGGATGGAAATAAATGTTATTTCCCCATACCTATTATAATAAATAACATAATTATTCAATATCATAGTATCATACCTGTTAAAAAATAACATGTTATTGGACTTTATTGTGAATAATTGTTGTTCAATACGTTTTCAAACATGTTCCATGAAATTAATTTTTCTTGTGCATGTGTGTACAAAATATGCATAGTACATGCGTACTATATTCGCTATCTATATTAAATACTTGTATCTGTCTGTTTGTAGCTGGTAAACTTCTAGTTCGATTTTAATGTGGTTTTCCATAGCATATAAGTATTTTTTGTGAACGGATTTTAATCTACATTTGATTAATTTAAGTTAAAAGAAAGCCAGGCATTGGCCAATACAATGAAAAATTACATTTCGAACCACATAGTATTTTCCTAGTTCCATAATTTTAACAATACGAAATAATAACGCATAGAGATTACAGTTGGTCAGCGATCAACAGTGAAGACTGAATGAATATAACATACGCAAAAATTAAAATAACTGGTATGGATTTTAATTTAGCAGTAATTAATTGTTTATAATCATTCTGTAAAAAATCCATGTCGTCTGGTAATGTTCCGTCAATACGAAATAAAAGAATAAAACATAGAACAGATAATATGTAAAACAATGAATTGCATTAAGAAAAGGAACGCGCTACTTCTTGATATTTTTTAATCAGACGACGAGTGACGACCGCTACTTGACAATAAAGCAATATAATAATTTAACATGTCTCCAATGTTTTCAATAACATAATGCCTTCATTCCAATTGGTAATAGGTATGGATCACATAACAGGTATTAATTTTAAAGTTATAATAACAGTTTATAAATTTTTCGGTAAAGTTCGGTGTCATTCGGTTATGTTCGGTAAATATAAAACGAAAGGCAATGCAAAAACAAACGTGCTGTCTCGTTCTCTCTCTTCACTCAGCGAGTAACAGCCATTGTAGGGGAGCTTGCTAATACCACCGTAACATAATATTTTAACATGTTTAGTCAAGCGTATGGTTGTTTAATAACATAGTATCTGTAAATCGCAATAACATAATATATTCATTTCAATCTATATCATGTTATTAATACCTTTTACGGTATAATTCTGTCATCACTATTGGGTACATGTCGATAAGAGGTTAACAATACATTTTAGTGATGATAACTGCAAGACCTGTTTTTTTTTCACAGTAACTGAAAGAAAAAGGAAGGTAGCATAGATCATGATTTATGGTAGTGCACAAATACTTGTGGAGTATGAAACGCCGCATATAAGTGAGGTTATAGTTTTGTTCCGTCCCGAAATAATGCTGACATTTGAATTAACGGTACACGGCTATATTGAGGTACGGAATGTGTTCCTCATTAAAATATCCAACATAAAATAAATTCACAATTATTTTTATTCATATTGATAAAATAATGTGATTTTATATATCGATGTACCCACAATGACTTGACCGGCCTATTCCACCAGTTTAGTTGTCATGAACAAGGGTAGTTAACCTACCTACTCGTATGATATTAAGAGTATAACGATTTTAGGATTCAATTTAAATAAAAGGTAGTTTCAGTAAGGTTAAAAGAATCCTATGAATAATCGTTTATTACGCAATCTTTCAACGATTTAAAAGCGTCTCCTTTTTGGTATGTGTATGGAAAAAAGAGAAGTATTCTGTCATCTCCTTCACACACATCTAAAGAGGGAGGAACACAGCCGTACTAGAGCTATGTCGATCAATCATTTTAGACGACCCGGGTCGATAGCAACCCACTGGCTAGACGATCGGGTCGCGAGACCCGTGGTCGATCATGGCCCAATGACTAAACGATCGAGTGTGAAAATTCGATTGATCAAGCACGCGACCCGTTGCGGCGGTATAATGACAACTTATTTAATGTTTTGAATAATGAAACTTTGTTTTGATTGCTCGGTTTATATTTATTTATAATATTTAATTATATATTATATCTTTATTTATAATAATATATTTTTTATTGACATTTTCGTAAAGTACGCTGCGACTTTAAACCAAGTAAATGGGGTGCGATTTTTTTTTCAGCAACGAAGTACTTCGTATTTCAATAAAACAAAGATAAATTGACGATCTTCAAAAAATAATTAAATTAAATTAAAATGTTTACATATATTAACTAATTCAATAAATTAATTACAGTCACCAAACCCATGCAAAAAAAAACAAAATTTAGAATAAAATAAAAAAGTCAATAAAGTTACTTGCAAAATTAATAAAATCAAAACGACAATAAATAACTAACCACGTATAAACCTAAATCTAAATCACAAAAAGTACATTTCTCAATAAGCAATGTACATAATTCAATTTATAATATTAAAACAAATTAATCAATTTAAAAAAAAAACTGCCAACAAAACTATGCAAAAAATAATTCAATATAAATTATAAAACACCGTCATAAAAACTAACCATATGTCGCTAATCTTTAAAAAATTATTATTGATTTCAGTATATCATATGTGAAGTCAACAATATATTCAAACTTCAAACTCAAAAACGTATGACATAACTGTAATTTGCGAACCATGGGTTTTTTGATCGATCATAAACAGAGTACATAGAGATCGGGTCACGAGTTTCGGGTCGTCACATCGATCGCTTGCGATCGATCGGGTTTCTGTGAGCCGCGAGCTGTGAGTCGTGCGATCGAATCATTTTTGTCAGAGAGATCCGATCACTCGCCAGCGGGTCGCGATCGAATCAATGTGATTCGATCAATCGCAATTGACACAGGTCTAAGCCGTACAGTTCGGTGATGGATAGCGTAGAGAACGGACGAGCGTGTAGTGATACAAACTGATATTGGATACTGGCCAATAAAAGGTATAACTGTAAGTACTGTTTACTTTATTACACTCACTATAATTGAAATGAAAGTGAAGGTAGCTTAGATCATGATTTATGGTAGTGCACTAATAATTGTGGGGTATCTACGGCTTGTTTGGTATACGGAAGATGTTCTTCATTAAAATATTCAATATAAAGTAATTTCACAACTCATGTTTGTGACATTGATAAAACAACTAATGTGTTTATAATTTGATCGGCTCAAAATGAATTGACCGGCCTGTTCGGTCTGTTTACTTGGTACAAATATGGGTATTTACCTAACACTCGTATGTCATAAAGGACATAACAACTTTACAATTCAACTCAAATCAAAGTTAGTTTTATGTAGGGTTGAAAGAACCCTATGAATAATAATTAGTTACCCAATCGCTCAATCATACCTTTTTAGTATATGCATGAAAGTGAGGAAATTTGTCTGTCCTCTCTTTCACCCACATCTAGAGGATGGGGTAAACAGCCCGCACAGTTCATCGATGGACGGCGGAGAGAACAGATTTGCGTCTAGTGAGAGGAACCGATAATGTATACAGGTCGGTAATAGTTAAACAATGCTTAGATCATTATTTACGTTAGTGCACAAATAATTATGCGGTATGTAACATTACATGTAACTGAGGTTATAGTTTTGTTCCGTCCCGAAGGGAAACTGGCATTTGAATTTGCGTTACACAGCTATACGGAAGTTGTTAGCATTAAATTATCCAATATAAAATAAATTTAGAATTTATATTATTGATATTAACAAAATAATTTTTGTATTTATATTTTAATAGGCTCAGAATGATTTGACCGGATTATTCGGCCTATTTACTTAGCAGAAACATGAGTATTTACGTAAATACTCTTATGACATAAAGTAAATAACGACTTTACACTTTATTTAAAACCTAGGTAGTTTTAAGTAGGGTCAAAAGAACCCCACGAAAAACCATTTATTGCCCAATCGTTCAACAATGTAAAAGCGTCACATTTTTAGTACATGTATGAAAGAGAAGAAAGTATTCTATCGTCTCCTACACATATATTTTAGGAGTGGGAGAAACAACTCGCACATTTTGGCGATGTACGGCGTTGAGAACAGACTTGTGCGTAGTGAGAGTAACCGATATTGGATACTGTAAGTACGGTTTACCTTATATCATTCATAGTAATTGAAAAAAAAATTTAGGTAGATTAGATCATGAATAATGGTAGAGCACAAATAGTTGTGAGGTATGTAATTGAGGTAAGGGTTTTTTGCTGTCCCGAAGGGATGCTGGCATTTGATTTTGCTTTATACGGCTTAATTGACACACGGAAAGTATTTTTCATTAAAATATTTAATTTAATATAAATTCAGAATTATTATTACTCGCATTGAAAAAATAACTTTTGTTTTTATATCTTGATTGTCTTAAAATAATTTATTCGACCTATTTACTTGGCATAAACACGGATAGTAACCTACCTGCTCGTATGATATAAAGTACGAGTATGTAACGATTTTAAAATTCGTTTCAACTAAAAAGGCAGTTTTAAAGAAGGCTAAAAGAACCCTATGAACTGTCGTTTGCAACCCAACATACTTATATATATGACTGAAATTGACGAAAACTGAATTAATAACATATATATATATATATATATATATATATATATATATATATATAGATATAGATATACATATACATATATATATATATATATATATATATATATATATATACACATATATATGACTGAAATTGACGAATGTTAACTCGAAGTATTATAATGAAAAAAAAAACTAAATTACTTCCAACACAAGATCAGTAATAACCAAAACATTATCATGCTATCAGACTTTAACTTAATAAAATCCACAAAAATTAATTTTTAACCAACTGTTATTAAATAATTGTTGTTTTGCTAGTCAACAATAATAAGCTCCCTTTGTTCTCAAGTTTTTTCATATTTTTAAATTTAGTCTATAGGATTTTTGGCTTCGATTTTAAAAGTTTAAATGTCTTTTTTACTAGCAATAAATATGCCCAATTCCAGAATCATTAAAAACTTTAATCCTCATCTTGAAATCATCATTTATACCATATTAATTCCCATATTAATGTTATAACCCACGGCAACACAAATATTTTTGGAATAAAGCTTTCATGTATTTCTGCTTTTCAGAAAATGGATTGAAGGTTCTCAATAAACAGAAATAAAAACTCAAAATGATTGAAAAACGTCATAAAATGGAAAAAAATAAAGTATTATACTGATATACAAAATATTTGTACGTATTTTTCGGGAACATTAATATTGGTACACTCTGAGGACTAAATATTCCTTTTCCTATGTTTCAAAATATAAGTCTATTTATTTTTCTTTTCTCGTAAATATAAATGCTCGTTCCGTAATTATTTTGTCGCAATATTTCTCTTTAACGGCTGGGATTAGCCAACGTAATCGTATTACGCAAACGCTCGTGATTGCAATGCTTCGCCAAAAATTTGTACAATTGTCTTGGCTTGAAAAGATTTTGTTACGAGAACTTGTATAGAGCAGGCGGTGTACATTTAAAATATAATTATGGAAATGGATGAATGTATAAACATTTATGATATTAAACAGGGGCATCTATATATTAATACGTGAAGAAAACATTTGCACCACTTTTTAAGCATATTGCGTAAGCGGAGGAGTGCTAGCTTTGGCATAGTTAAAGTTTGTATTAAGTAAGAGTGCAGAGAGCTAAAACGAATGTATGTTTTATACTAATAATACATTAAATTATATATTTTCAATACACTGAAAGATTCATTGTTTACGTCGCCAAAGAATTTTAAAATATCAAATTGACTGAATGAGTTTCAAGCTATGAATTTTGCGTGATTTCCGTTCCATCCGTTTACAAACGTGAATAACGGATATAATATAAACAATGCACTATTTATTGACATGTTGGAAAGCAACATTTTTAATATTGAAATAACACCCAATTTCATCCTACGGGAATTACAATATTGCTTGGATTAAAAAGTAGCCTCTATGTTAACTCGAATCGTATCCTGTACTTGTACTAAATTTCACGATAATAAGTCCAGGTATTAGTGAGTTGCTGAGTAACAAATGTCCAGACATGAAAATATCAAAACTTTTAAAGTTATGATATTAGTATGATAATTTTGAACATTTTGTCATGTTCTGTCAGACACTTGGACTATATATTTTTATACGCATTTTACCATCTATTGATATATTATGATATTACATTTTAATTATCGAACAAAAATACTGAGTTTTATACTACAAAATTATGGTATTTTTCGGGTCGAGTGGTAGCTTATTTTTGAATCATTAATTGTCTTTATCAAGTTTTATGAAATCTGTTTATTTCTTTATACCTTATATAGTAACCTACGTCCAAATTTGGAATTTATAATGTTAGTAGGATAATTTTTTTCCTTGTTCCTTCGAGTCATGTGAGCAGTAGATTTATTATACTCATTACCACATCTATTGACTAATTGTGATTAAACATTTTTATAATTGATTAAAATTACCAAGTTTCATATTAAAGATTTTATGCTACTTCTTCAATTAAATGTAATTAATTGGAATAATAAAGTATGCCATCGTCATATTTTATGAATACCTGTATACCTGTGTCATTTATTTATGATTGACTAACCATACGCAATATATTTAAATGTACACATTGCGTCATATGTTAAAAAATTGAAAGACAATTTTTTTATAATTGAGCTATTTCTTGGATTAAAAATAGATTGTATGTTAATTTGAAACATAAACTATGCCTTTACTAAGTTACTTCAAATTATTTCTACCACCTAAACGTTATTTGGAGACAGAAATCTGGAGGAGTCGGACAAAAATGGACCTGGATTTAGAGAAAAAGAGCATATTTTTTTAACAAGCTGATATTTTTTAAAACAACAAAAAACAAACAATTCAGCTGTCAACAAAAAGGAAAGAGCGAAAGTAAAATACAATTTTAAATATTAATAAAAAACAAGATAACTACTGAAAGTCGTAAAGGTTAATATATATAGTATATTAACCTTTACCTATCATAGATTGTTAATGAGAAATGCCAATAGAAATGTAATATAATTAATAATATTTTTTGTTATTTTATTGCAAACAATAATCAATACCAATTACTTTTGGAACGAAGTTCCTTATCGCACGTTACACACTTGGCGAATGAGAACCAGTCCGTCGCACGTTACACACTTGGCGAATGAGAACCAGTCCGAAAAAGTGTAAGATTTCGACCGACACCTTGGCTAAAGTATAAGCGTTTGCGTGTTTACAATCGTATGTCAATATACTACAGTATAGACGTACGACATCCGCATCATCTGTTTTCGTTTAAGCATGTGTATTTAGCAATGCGCACCATAATGCTCAAAACTTCTCTTCACTATTTTCAAACTCGTGTTATTTTATTATGAATAAAGAATGAATTGTGAAAGTAATTCAGCAGAAGTTGAGAATGGTGATGATGAAGTCAGATAAGTACCAGTGTTAAAGTGACAATATGTTGATGATGTATTTTAAACGCAGGCGTTCAAAAGCGAATCGTTTTGAAATATTTGCAATAATATAACGTGTTGGATCTTCTAATATTCAATGAATCGAGTATCACTGTTCAGTTTAACTATTATTCTGTATCAAATAAGGTCTTTGTGAAAAATTATTAAGTTCAGATATGACATAAACTACATTTTTAGAATGGAATAAAAGATTTCTTCTAATTTCGTATATTCCATATACTCGTATGTTCTAGCCCTTTCAACTTAAGATCAATTTTAATTAAGTGTTGCATAAAGTTGCGGATGAATTACGTAAATATATGAAAATAAGAAAAATAATATCTACTTTTTTTGGGGGAAAATGTAATCATAAATGACTTGAAATTTTTCTTACGTGGATTTTTCTTGACTTCCATCTTTAATCTTATAATCTTAACGATGTAGTTTAAATAATTGGTTTAGTTCAAGTAATGCTTATTACATATTACAGGTGATAATATGGACAATACAGATCGTACATAATATGTTTAGTACAGTTGCAGTTAGACCATTTCATCTATAATATTTTTAGTACATGTCACTTTCACTAATATGCTCGGTGTTTATTTTCTGCAAAAATATGATTCGCACAGATTGTCAACATTATTCTCAGTAAAGATACAGTTTAACTATCTCGTCTATATTATGCTTACTATATATCGTTGTTTCAGATACGCTCATACCTATTGTCGGTCAGTATAAATCTTCTGCAAACGTACATACTGACAAGTAAAATGAAATATCTGTTATTTTCGAATTTTCAGCTTTTAAATATTTTTTCGTTTGTGTATATGATTACTAAAAGTCATCTAATTTTAAAAGAGTTCGTCTGTCCGTCGGACTGTCTCTGCAAATCGATTTAATATGAAAACTATTGAATTTATTGATGTAAATTTTACATAGGTTACATTATAGTAACCTTGAGATCATATAAGTAGTTTCATCGTGACATCTTGGTATCGAAGAAAATTAAACAAAACGGAAGGTGTGCCCAGGCGTAGAAACGCAAGCGAGTGGGCCGGGAAAAGGGGGAAGAAGGTCGATTCCGCCCGCGTGGGATTTAAAATTAAAAAAAAATATTTCCATCCAATATAAGGGCATAAAATAAAGGCAGTAAATACCACACTTGCCTTTCGGAGCTCCATACGGATAGTATTGCTTTATACCACTGGTATCTAATATGCTCGATATAGTAACACATATTGAGGAGAAATACAAATTATATTGCATAATAATAATATATTGAAGTATTATCTCCGGTATATCTTCAATGTTAAAGCAAATATTTTTCAAGATTCTATTTCGTGACCAAGAAATATAAAAATTTAATATTTCGGCAAAACTTGCGTATGCTATAATTAATATCTTATTTCAAAAATATTTGTATTTCTCACCTTCAGTTTCGGATATAAATGTATCCTTATGACAAAGGAAACGATATAAAAAAAAAGAAAGGATGCATAATTTGGTATTTTTTTGTTTTCCTTGAAAACCGTATAGCAACATAGATTAACGTTATAAGTTATAATTTTTTCGTTTTGGATTTAGGTTACCTATCGGAAGTTAATATACAACACATGGAAACATGTGGCACGAAGTAATATTATACGATATCTGCTTTAATTTGGCACAATAGGTCCTCTACGTTATAATTATAATAATTTGAGTAATTCACAAAAGAGAAGAAATGGATAACATAAGTACACCAACAAAAATGTTGGATTCCACTATACAAATTAAGAAACTTAAAGTGACATATTCTGATATTTCTAAGATATTCGGTTTCATTCTCGTCGGTATCGGAAAAAATTATTATCACTTTTGTTTATTGAGGATTTAAGCAAACATTTTACAATTTTCTAGCTTTTCGTTAAATCTTAATTTTACATTTTAACACCCTTTTTTGAATAGGCAAAAATATAAATACAACATCTTTAATTTTATCACATACATTTTTTTCTATCATAGACTTCTTTTTTCAGAAACCAAACATTATAGGTATTTCAATAGTTAAGTCTCAAAAACAGTTACGGGAAAATTATAGGAATGGAAAATATAGTAATTGAAAATATCTTTTAAATTATGTTTCGTGAGACATTATATAAAACATTAAATTTTTTTTTTAAATTTTAAATAAATTAATTCATGAAATAATGTTAAAAATTCCTCCGCAACTCTATCTGCAAAACAGTTGAAGTCAAAATAATGAAAAATTCAGTATTTATAGAAGGTAACCTAAAGTTTAACTAAAAACCATTATAATGACTCTAAATTTAATATCTTTAGAGAAATTCATAATATCTTTACACCTGTCGAAGTTATACTATGCACAATATATTTGTATTGTGAAACATAACATTAAACCATGTTTATAGTTTAATGGAAATGCTATGTAAATTTATATATTTATATACATCCAAGTTTTTAGGAAACCTCCATACCTGGAATTCTATTCCTGCCTTGAAGGATTATCGATAACTATATATTCCTTATGTTTAATTTTTGCTTATTATGTTTTAATGTTCCTCTCGCATGGTTTTATGAAATTTGTTTTTTAGATCATTAAACCTCAACACATATAAACTATAAAATAAAAGTTGTCCAAAGACATAGAGAATTTGAAATGGTGAACCTAACAGTTTAATTCGGAAAACACGTTAACATACTGAAAAAATATATTAAAAATCATTTTACGTATCTTGATTTAAATAAAGCTTCACATTTGATTTGTTGCACTTAAGCGGCATTGAAACGCGCCATGGTAATGTTATGAAACGCTGCACGTGACGAGGATACTTAGCGGATGAGTTATTGTAATCTCCTCTTTCGGTCGTAAATTCCCGCTCTCGTTTATCTTTAGAATTTAAATGTTTGTTTACCCAAAATAAATATTTTCCTACTTCATTATGAAATATAATTATGTTCAAATATTTCTAAATTATTTTTTTTAAGTTTTCTCTTTAAAACGGACTTAAACTTATGTCATTTTATTTTGGATCAATGAAATTTGCAAGAATTCTTTAATATCATTCTATAATATAATGATATTCACTCTCTATCGAATTTACTAGCGAATATAATTTATAATTTCAAAAATAATATTTAAACTAACAGTCTACGCAAAATTATATTGTCCCAAGGTTATTTACATTTGCTTGCAATGTACTTATCAATATTTGCGTATCTTCAAATTTATTATTGAATATTAAATCATTTTGAAACAAAATGTTCAGTACAATACATTTCTTTTATAAATAATATGATATAACACAGGCGAGTCAATCTTGCCGTCTCAGTATTTTCTAAATGTTTTTGAGTGAATTTACATTACTTTTCTAAATAATTCAATAAATAATTCAAGTTATTTTTACGCACGCAATAAACAATTTTCGTCACTAAATTTTACTGTTATATTTAATGGAATTGGAAAATATGTTGTACTGAAATTTTAGTAGAAATATATTTATTTTAGTGGTATGTTCGTACTATTGCATATTAATGTAACTATTGATCATTAGAAAGATTTTAAATTAATAATATTATGTAGGTTTTTAAATAAAGATCTTTTCGTTTTGAAAACAGTTTCGAAACGAAAAGATCTTTATTTAAAAAATTACTTTAATGGTATTTTTATGGAAATATTTCATTTTAAATTATTAAAAGCATTCATATGAGGAAATACTCTTAATTTATAGATACTATTGAAAATATAAAGAGAATAAATTTTGTATTTTAGTTATTATGTATTTTATATTTTTTTAATAGTTTTTTCTCTGGTATAATTCTATTAGCCAACGGACCATTTTTACTACACATTTCCTAATATCTAACGAAGAGTAACCCTGGGACAATATAATTTTTTACATAGTTCCGTTCATGGCAAACAGTCTTTGTTAATATTACATATATAAAATATCAACCAATTGCCAGAAATATTTTATATATTTTAACTTGATTTGGACAGGATAGATTTCTTCGACGAAATGTTTAGTTTCCTCTAAAACCTGCATTTATATTTATACCTGGAAACCCTCTAATATTGGATGTATTTTTAATTTCCTCTTTTTTGAGTTTCTTTCATTAAGAAATAAAAAGTTTTTCCGTTGAAAATATCTACTTTTTTTACAAACACCCAAGCAAATTACACGTTTCGGAGCAGTATATCATATTCTTTCAACATCTAATGCCCCTTTATGATTATTGATAAATAATATATTGATTTTTACCTAGACTGTATAACAAATACAGTAAACGTCCTTAAAAAGTAGGTACTGAACTATTTCACCTATTTTTGAAAAATGGTCATAATAGCGGAGCATGTAACTACCGAGTGACAAGCGTTTCTCTGCTCCGACAACAGTTTACTTTCGGATCTGCGTTTGCGTAGACTGTTAGTTTGAATATTATTTTTGAAATTATAGATTATTCGATAGAGAGTGGATATCATCAAAGTAGTAATGTTAAATTTGTGAATGAGTCTTTTTTTTTCTCTCCAAGTAACCGCTGTAAATTATTTATTCTTAATAATAAAAATTGCTTAATAATAAAAATCAAACCAATTTAAAAAATAAGTAAATTCTGACTCAGCGTCTTATCCAATTTAATACAGAAGACAAATAAATAAATTTTTTATGATTTTCTACAGAGTTCAATATTAGTGTTAAGGATATCATTATATTTTCACCACTTATTTATGGCAGAATATTATTGCATCGCGTCATATTTCAATTATATAAAAAGTTGAGATGGTATGCAAATATTCTCCCCGATATTTAAAAAGTAATTATGAAAGTGATGTAAAAAAATGTGTCTCAAAAGATTTAATTTTTTATGAAAACATGGATCTTAAAATTACCCAAAAAAATTGTTTGGTGACTCATAACGAAACAATACATACCCATAACAAAAGCATTAGAATGTTAATGTGATTTAAGGATAATGACATTTTCTCTTGTCGAGCAGAAGGTGATGGTGATACATCAATCATATAAACTGCAATTAATATAGAAATTAAAAATAGTGTTTTTAGTCTTGGAGAAGATATTAAAATATTAGTTTAATTAACAGCTTTGACACCTACTGATAGAGTACTTGTAATGGCACCTTTTTTAATAAAATAATTATGACAGTTATGACTTTTCAGCGCCCAGAATCTATTGTTATTGTAACTATTTGACACGAATTCATATTGTGGCTGATATAACATAAAACGTAAGTTAATTATTTAACCACAAACTTTTTCACTTATTGGATAAAACTATATTTGGTAACAAAACCTTTTTCTATCGTGGTTAATCATGAAATATTTAACTGTTCCTTATTATTTCGTTTCCATTTCGTAATTTCAACTGGAAAAAAAATGCAACTCAAGTTTTGCTATTCATGAGATTCGATTCCTTTATAAATAAAGAAGGACTTCGCTGTTAGCATTTCACGCTTGAATTAACTTTCCTTTTCACAAGATGCAGACTTTGTTAAAATAATCAAGTCTATAAATACACTTCCGGCTAAAACTGTTTAGCTCTTTGTTGGGAGCCACACTTTATAAAAGTTTGCCCCCGGTATGGGGTTTTCAGACCCACTGTTTTAAATGATCAATTAACAATGGGTTAAACTTCTTAAAAAGACTAGTTTTTTTTGAGATATAAAACTGGTAATATACAGAAAAATTTATATTTTCAAATTAATTTTTTTATGATCACAAAATTCCTAAATAATATAGCAAAAATACACTAATTATAATGATTATGTTGGTTTTAATTACAAGTAATTTACACTTAACACAGTCAACGTTTAGACTTAACTGCTCATTGCGTGTAAGTTTCTTATTTTAACAATACTCTGTTTTACGGTCTCTATTTCTGTTTTTTTTTTAAATAAACTAAACTGTTTTTTATTTAATTATGTTATTCAAGCTAATAAGAGGAAAAACCCATTTGTTTTCTATATTTTTGTAAAGAATCCAAAGTTTTTTAGTCGATTTTAATGATGAATGTCGAGTCTCTGCTATTTTTCCATGTGAGTATAATTCAAATAAAAACAATATTCATTACTGATATTGAATATATTTGACGTTAATTTTGTAGAAATTCATTATTCAAAATTAAATGAAACTACGTGATGTAGTATTATTTCTACTTTCTTTAATTTCTTTACCAAAGATCTTTGCTAATATCCCACCTGTTGTAATACAACGAAACCTAGGTCGTGGTAAAGAAATGAAAGAAAGTAGAAATAATACTACATCACGTAGTTTAATTTAATTGTGAATATTCATTACGTTTTTATATCTATCACTTTGAGGAACGGAACAAGGGTCCAACATTTTTTTGTACTATATGACTTAAGAATTGATTCATAATATCCGATCTTTTATTATGTAATTAAGATACTGTCGATCGGTTTTCAAGGGTAACAATTTTATTTTAATTGGCAACTTACTATGCAGTAATAAAATCGGGTCGAAATCTAAAAAAGTTACTCATATTCGGGTTATTAACTCAATAGACAATTCACCTTTATTTTCTTGGTGGCAATAACTATTGTTAGATATTTATTCAAATAGTTAAACCTTGATTTAGATTTACGAAAAAGTATCACACGTAATAATGTGTCTAGACTTCTTGAGTTCCATTACCACGCATTATACTACAATCCAACTTAAAGAACAGAACGCGTACAATGGGTCAAGTTTCATACGTCTTGGAGACATAACCTCGAATTTAGCTTTTTTTAAGTTGTTCAGTGGTAGCTGGTCTTACTGTTACACATACACTAACATTTTATTTCAAAGTTTCTTGATTTTGTGGGAATACATTGTCGAAAAGACATGACAACTTTATGATCTTGATTTTATACTATAAAATAAAAGAGAGGGCAACTATATTAGCTTGACTTTATACCATAAAGTATAAGCTGCTCATGAACAGTAAATTACTATTCTGTTTCTTATGCATCGTGAATGATCAAATCCCGTAACTCGAAAACCTATTATATATATATCAACTTATATTTAGTTGATTATGTTTTTTTGGGTGGTTGTATCTGCAAAATGCAATAAACGTAATTTAGTAAGGAATCAGTCACGTTTCACCATACTATTGAATAGCTAGACATAATTCTGACACCAGAGCCGACTGAGATCTTTTTGACTTACTTATACACTACTGTAAAAATTAGAACCACGTATTTTGTTTCCTTTCCTCCACATTCATGCCTTTGCCACTAGAGTAAACATTTTTTCGCTCTTATTTATCCGTTTTCAGATTTTCACATTGCAATATAATTTGCTTGAAGAAGAATTTGGAGCTAGACAGTTAGCTTGAAGAAGAATTTGGAGCTAGACAGTAGTCGCAATCTCTTAAAGGAAATCGAGACGGTCATATTTTTTCTTTCAGTCTATCTTCTTACTATGCCATCCTGTAAATTTCAAAATAACAGTAATTGACCAGAACTCACCAGAGTTTTTTTTATAATTAATTAGATTCAAAAGCAAGTACTTCGGACATTAAAAATACATTGTTGTCAGTTTGTTCATTGAATTAAATTAATGTCATCATCATCACTAGGTAGTCGATATTCCTCTTCTTTCACTTCCAAATCTGAATAAACCACTCTATATTTTTGGAGCTCATCTGATTCCTTACTATATTTTTAATAAAAATTCTCCTTTGTTATCATTATAAAGGACCTGTACTGAACGATATCATCTTAAATAATTTGAGAGTAGCTTTCGTTAAACGTTTCCAACTTTTGAAAATGTACATTAGTTGTTCTCTACACTCTGCCACGTAAACTTTGATGAAACTTTGAATGAAAGCCTATAGGCATTTTATACTTTTTGCAAAATTAATTTAAACAAAATATATCTTAGGAAATATTTTAGGAAGATTTGTATTTTAAAGAATATAAATAATGTAAAAAAAACAACCGTCTCGATTTCCTCTGAGAGATTGCGACTACCAACTCTCCAGCTCCAAATTTTTCTTCAAGCAAATTATAGTGCAAAGTAAAAATCTGCAAATGGATAAATAAGAACGAAATTTTTTTTTAATATAGTTGCAAAGACATGTATGTGGAGGAAAGGAATCGAAATATGTGGTTCTAATTTTTACAGCAGTGTATAATGAAACAAGCATTACACATTTTCCGAGATTCAACCCCTAACGATGAAATGGGATTGATAAATTTGTATGGGGAAAAATCGTTATAATATTTGTTTAAAAATTTGTATTTTGGCACTTCAGTACATATAATATTATTAGCATTTAATTTGTATGGGAAAAAATGTTATGGTAATTTTTATTCCCAAATTTCTGCTAACACTTTTCATTTTTAAATAAAAATTACCACAACATTTTTTTCCTATACAAATTTACCCACCCCTTTTCACCCTCTTAGGGGTTGAATCTCGGAAAATGCTTTATACCTGTATCATGATTTGTGTTGAAAAGCATTAATATCAATTTTTAAGTAAAAATTACCATTACATTTATTTTTCTTATAAAAGTAATGCCCCCCCTTTAAGGGTTGAATATTAAAAAGTGTTAAATACTTTTTATATTATTTGTCTTGAAAAGTAATAATACAATTTTTTAAGTAAAAATTACCATAAAAATGTTTACCTATACAAATTTAGCCACCCCTTTTCACCTCCTTAGGGGTTGAATCCCAGAAAATGCTTAATACTTGTTTCATTATTTGTATAAAAAAGCAGTCAAAATTAAATAAACATTTTCCATAATTTTTTCCTACACACAATTAGTTTTTTCTTTTTTTATAATTGCTTAAATGTTTTTTTTATTATTTTTGTTAAAAATCATTTATGCCAATTTTCGAGTAAAAATTACGGTAATAATTGTTCTCTTATGCGAATTTAGTCACCCGTTTTCAACCTTCAGTGGTCGAATATTGGAAAATTCTTAAATACTTGTTTTATTATTTGTAATGCGAAGCGTTTACACACATTTTTAAGTAAAAATTGCCATTATGATTTTTTCCCATACAAATTTACACCCCCCCTTTTCACCCCGTTGGGATTAGAATATCAGAAAATGCTTAAGTACTTGTTGAATGATTTGTATGGAAAAGCATTAATAAAAAAATGTTAATTAAAAATTACCATAACAATTTCATTCCCATACAAATTTAGCCACCCCTTTTCACCCCCTTAGAGGTTGAATATCGGAAAACTTTAAAAATTTTAGAAAATTACCAAAATTATTTTTTCTCCCTTTTTTACCCCACAGGGGTTGAATTTCGAAAAATTCTAAAGCATATGTTACATTATTTGTACTGAGGAGAATTAGTACCAAGTTTTAAGTAAAAATTACCATAAAAATATTTTCTCTTGTACAAATTTAGTCACTCCTTTTCACCCCCTTATATTAAGTTGTATCTTGGAAAATCCTGAAACATGGGTAAGATTTTTGGTAAAGACCATGAAATATTTTTTCCCATTCAAACTTAGTCATGTCTTTTCACCCCCTTAGGGGATGGATTTAGGAAAATCCCTTCTTAAACGATATCTCCACTATAAAATCAACACTCCCCAAATTTCAAATTTTCATCACTAGCGGTTAGAGCTGGGCGTTGATATGTCAATCGGGACATTGCCTTTTATACATATACAGATTTATCAATCAGATTTATCAACAGTACCGAAAGTTTATTAACTGAGTATAGGTGCGTTTAAAAAGAACGTTATGAACCAAAGATTTCTGGTTCTGATGAACTGATATTCTTAGTTTTTCTTTAAGAATACTTAAACATGTAAATGAGAATACTGTAGTTATTTTTCAACCCGAAAATTTTCCCACCATAACCTTATAATTCCTTCTTATCCAAACTTCTCTTATTCGTGTGTTTAAAATTGAAAACCTTAGTTACTCTTGCTCCTTTAGAATATTTGAAGCAAAAATTATATTAGAGTTTTCGATATAACACATGTAATTCACTTAAGTTAACTATTAAAACCTTTTTCTAAGATACCGTTTGACATGAAAACTGGAAATTTTAACATGTTCACCCGTATAAATTTGTATGGAAATTGGAGTCGGGCTTAAAAAAATAAGTGAATATTGTTCTTTTTAATGTAAGACAATTGCAACGACTTTTCTAAACTTCTTAGTTTTTTAAGTTTTCAACACATTTCTAGACTTGAGATATACATAATGGGTTATGTTTGTAATAATGTTTTAAATGATTATAACAAATTTACCATATATCCTTTAAAAATTAAATATTTTTAAATTTCTTTTGTCAATTTTGAGATTGAAACATTTTCTCTTACGGACAGAACTAGCATATATATTTTAACTTATAATATTCTTTTCCTTTAAGGTAATTTCATCTTTTAAGATCTTTATGAATTTTAAGACTAAATATATTACTTGAATATGGATTAAATTTGAAATTTAAACTTTAATCATTTTTATTATTAGAAAATATTTTAAGTAATTTGTTATAAAGATTTAAAACATTTTTTTTAAATTTGACACACTCTTATTTTTCACATATTTTTTCATGAATTTTTAAGGTTGTTTTGACTAAACTAAAATATAGAAGTATTACAAAGCTATTAGTTTTCATGTTTATATTGATTTGTAACAATTACCTTTTCCTATATACGAACAAATCTGCGAATAAACTTACACTTAAAAAACTTAAATATAAAAATAAGTATAATAAAACGTCTATAAAGAGTATTACAACTATTACACAAAAATAAGTCTCACATGACTTATAAAACTACTCAATCGGAAAAATATATTAATCAATTTATAAATATTATAATGCAATGTTAAGAATAACATTAAGAAAATTAAACCTCGTTTGTTCCATGTCTGCCAGCATCGGCAATCAGGCAACATTCAAACCCAATGAAGCGCGTTCGATTGGAGCGTGGATCAGAGGAGTGAATCCTGAACTTACTTCAAAGAAAAGCTTGGCACTTAAGCGCCCTCAATTCGTTATCGCGTACGGTATTAAAACAAAGCGAACTTTTACATATGAATGAAGACTTTTTAGCGTCGTGCAGTATTTAGTCATTTTCTATTAATCTTGCCTATATTTACGTATTTGGATTCATAAATTTGAAAGGGCGAAGGATGAGAAAGAAACAAGTAAAATTTTTAGAGCAGAATTAAGTTAATTGCGCTGTACGTGTGCAGTAACCATAGAGTTGTGAATGAATTTTGTACGGCGGAGAAGAGACTAGTTCTACTTTATTTCCCATAAATGTTTTGACTGCATACAATTTTAAAGCATAATAAAAATTGTGTTACTCAATAAAAATATCTAAAATTTTAACTTCCTTCATTGTGAAAATATATTCTCTTCCATATTCTTTATACTTTCTACATATACGTTTATTCATTATATAAATCCATGCACAAAGTTTCCTTATCGTATTGTCCCTAAATATACATGAGCACTTATTTTCAAATCACTTTCACTTTAATAATATGAAGAGTGCTCCTACAATGACAAGATAGACAATGAATTTGTATGTCAAATACTAACATACAAATAACTTATGAAATAGAATTGTTGAGCAAAGGCGGTGCATAGTCATTTATAAATTTTTAAGCTGATTCACAAATTAATAGCGAAAATGACAAAGCATCAAATGAGATTTTCAATGAGGATTTAGGTATACTATACTGCGGATGTTTAAAAATTATAAATGAGAATTGAATGTTGTATTGCGGAGAAGATACCAGGGCTGGTTTTGTAACATATTAGACATTTCATTATATGCGATAAATTATATTAAAAATTGGAATCCGAGTTTTAACGCAAAATTTATTTCATAAATTTATGCATAGATTTAATCTCTAACGTCAGATTAGTTCTTAATGTTTAAGAAAATGTATTTGTTTAATATATATTGTTATAACTAGGGACGGAAAGTGATCTTGTAATGATCAGACAGGAAGTAAATTAGTATGGTAATTACTAAGAAAAAATTATTTTAATGTCCAGAATTTATTAATGAAGGTAGGTAGAATTTATTAATAAAGGTGCAAAGTTATTCTTTAAATTGTTTAACTTGTATTTTGATAAAAGTAAAAGTAAAAGGCGTTTTATGATATATTTGCATCTATGTTAAGTTAAACTATTTGTATAAAATACCTATAACTGTAATGAGACAATACTGAGCAAGCACGTATTCAAAACCTTTTCAGAACAGATATGTATGAGTTGAATTAATGTAACTCCTAATGTTAAGCTGCCATCGGAATGAGAAATTAATATTTATTCGGTACTGGAATATATTTATTGCCGTCATCCTGTGGATACAAATAACCCTTGATATTTGTCGAAACTCACTATAGACTTATGTATACCTTTTTCAACTGGGCACAGCTAAAAATCATACAATATAATTTAAGTATTTGCTCGTATCTAATATAATTTTGATTAAAAAATTACAACAAACGAGCATGAAACTCGATTATATTTAATGGTTTGCAATTGTATTTATTTCACAAATATTTAGATGTGGAATTACAAGAATGAATAATTTAAAATGTTGTACCTAATTTTAATCTGTCCAAGAAAAGTTAGCAGACTCGTTTCAGTGTAATGCTCCGAAGATTATTTTGTTAAGAATATAATTTTGCTCAAAAAATACATCGTATTATTTGTATGGAATATTATTTTTGCCTTGACTTATTATAATTTATGAGCATTTTTATTGGGATACTTGCTTAGCTTAGCTACTGTGATACATAAATATGACATAAATACCTCATCGTCATATCATAACGTCCCTTCTAGAACAAACTAGTCTTTCAAAGCAGTAAATAAAAAAAAAAGTTAAAATGAAAACAGAATTTCCGTCAAAGGTTATTGTTAGTGTTATTACAACGAACAGGTGTATACAACACACTAAATAAATATTCATTTGTTGTCAACGAAATTAAGGGGCCTTTTCAATTTATTGAAACGATCATACGCCAACCAATGTCTAGTTTTAAAAAAATATCCGTCTGTGAGTTGAAACTTTCGTATGCATCTACAAGAGTCGATGGAGTTAAATAATATTTATATAGTTTAACAAAAAATAAAAAAGTTTATAAATTTGGGACACTTAATTGTTATTTAAAATGTATCGTTTCACGTTTTCTATTTTTAATTTATATTGATCAAATTTTCCGAATACACATAACATTTTAAAAGCATTTGGTTAATTCAATCATAATAATTTTATGTTATTTTAAGTGAGTTAAGAAAACATAAAAATTAAAATGTCAAATGTTAATAAAATTCGATTTTTAATTAATACAAAAGAATAAATTAAAAACTACGTTAAAAGTTATTTTTGTGATAAAATATCACACGTGCTTTGTTACTTTCTACATTTTTCTGCAAAACTGCGGCTGAAATTGATATGACCTGAATGACATGAAACTAACTAACATGCCACTGACATATAATTAAAATTAAATGCACAATTTAAATTACAAACGAAGGAAACTAAAACACCTACTGTTTTCTTCGTTTTTAATTTTTGCGAACGAAAAATGCCGCAAACACTAAACAAATTTTTGGGGTAATTTCAGTTCATCCACCGTAACCGAAATATTTATAGGTTTGCCTACCCACATTTTTTTTAAGATGGAAATGTAACCATTCCATATATCTTGTCTTTTTGCTATAGACTCCATCTGTAAAATTTAATGATAATAACATTGAATCTCATTTGAATACATCAGTTTTTCGTTTCATTAAATATATTTGTGATATAAATCACAGAATTTAATAGCTGTCAATTCAATTTATTGAAGACAGAAATCTAGGGCGTCCGTTGCAATGACAACCATTTACTTACAGATTGCTTCAATAAACAAATATTCGATGTCTCTTAAAATTCGACGAATAAACTGATATCTAAAAGTGCTTCTTTTGAAAGGTAAGAAATGAAATAATATTTCTCAAAGCTATATTTTCAATTCAAAAATTGTACAGAGATAATGAGAATTCGGAGCTAACAAAAATAATTTTATAAATAATTGTTTTATATTTCAATGGATTTTTGAGTTAAATATACTATGTTACTGCTCATTTTCAAATAAGTTTTGAATTATTATTTTATGAATTAAGCCTAATTATTTTCATAAGCCTTTAAATAAAATTCGAAAGTAATTTTATAAGGCTGACCTTAATATTAATACACTGATAACCATAACTATAAACCACATGTGAACTAATTTAACCTAAAAATTTTCAAAATAATATAATTAATATAACAGATAATACAAAAAAATAAAACATCACTCCAAATACACCCAAAAACTACTATGATCCACGACCTAACAAAAATACAGTTTATTGAGATTGATAATTTCACCATAATTGTCATTTGTCAAATAGAAAAAAAATGAAGAGGTAAAAAGTCTAAGCATTTCAACCTTGGAAAAATTCAAACTATATGTAATAACTGGTTTTAACTTTACAAAGGATTGGATAAATCATTAGTGATAACGATAAACGTGAGTAAATAGGCTAAATAGCAGTATGTTCTTTTCGTATTTTTAGTGACATGTGTCAAATTAATTACCGTTGCTAAAAGCATTGTCGTCTTACGTCATCTCATTGTTTTCTTTTAGATACTAGTGAAAATTGTAACTAATTACAAATAATTCGTTATATATACATAAAATTATGTGTGCATTCTTAGGCCACATATAGCGAATCGTTATATAAGAAAATACCTCATTAATATGTTTATAAACTTCTGCACGAATAGTGTTAAATTATTAAATTCGATACATTCTTATATATTTTATTAATCGCTTATAATATTACTTTTCTCCGATTGGAGTATTATTTCTTTAGTGGTATATACAATATTATGAAGTTAATCAAGGGTATTAATAACATCCTGCAATTGCCTGATTACCAAGCGAGTTCGATATTTGAATGGTGTACCTATGACCTATGGAAAAACCGGGTGAGGTTACCACGTTTTGAAAAGGGAAAGTTTTTCCACTGTGGTGTAAGACTATATGTTGGTAGACATGTCAGTAGTGGTAAGAGCAAACTGTGGATCACTCATCTCGCTGACAGTCAATCAGCGCGTCGGTGATAGGCCGCCAATTAAATAAGTTCATTAAGTTGACGTAAAATTTCACGTCAATACCAATGCGTTACACGGACGCTTCTGAACAATAGAATATATTTTCCTTCAATAAGTTTTCTTTATTCACGTTTAACCTAAATTTTCATTTTTTCTTAAGTGTAATGAAATATAAAGAAATTTTATTTGAATTCCCTGTATCAGCCATTTACATTTCTCTTAAATTTCAGTTCTAATGAGCGTGCTTTTCGTCTAATTTTCTATGAGGTTCTACAAATTTATGAAAAATTTGAGACACATAACATGGTAATTAATTAAATATTTGATGGCGACATCAGCAATATATATATATATATATATATATATATATATATATATATACATATATATATATATATATATATATATATATATATATATATATATACATATACATATATATATACATATATACATATTAATCATAAATTTTAAAATTTCGTTGATCCAATTCTCACATTCTAAAACCAAATATTGCAACCCAAAAAATGATATCAAAGATAGTTGAGCTGATTAAAAATACATATATAGATTAAAACTGGGAGCTTAGTAATTACTAATATTAATATACAGTATTATAAAAAAAATATTTAAGAACAAAAGATTTCAGCCGTAAATTATCACTCTTAATTCAATGGGAAATTTAAAATGTCATGGTATATTTAAATTATTTTTATGAATATTTTAAAATTAAACTTCACTTTCTTTTCAAAAATCGTAAAAATCAGTCTGCTACTCTTATGACTTCCAAATATTCTAATTATTAATTGTGAAATCTGTTACTTTAACAAATCTTAAAAATACCGTATTTCCCTTTTAGGCTGTAAACTTACTGGCTTTAAAAATCTAAGTTTATAATAAAAAAACATTATCTTAAGAAAATAAAAATTACGTTATATGTGATAATAGAACTCATTTAATGTAACAAAAGTTTTGAGCGACAACTTTGTGTCATAAAATTAAACGCAAAAAATTACAAAAAATGTTTACTAAGGAATTAAATATAATATAGAAATTTTTCCTTAATTGAATTTTTTGTATTAAATTACTTTTTTTCAGTTGATATTCGAATAACCTACCCGTGATTTCTAAGCATGTGGTTGTTACCAAAATACTGTTTTATCCAACTATTACAAATATTCTGTCCATATAATGGTATATCAATTGTTGCAGCATTTATCCTACAGCAAGTGCCTTTGTACATTAAACTCAAATATATTTGTGAGATCAAATTTATCTAGAAATGTGTATTCTAATATAAACGAAAAAATGTCTTAATAACTACAATAACTGCGGAACCATTTAAAATTTTTCATTTTTATTAAATTTCGATATTTTTTTAAATTCGTATGAAACGTTATTAAATTCGTATGAAACGTTATTAAATTCGTATGAAACGTTATTAAATTCGTATGAAACGTTATTAAATTCGTATGAAACGTTATTAAATTCATATGAAACGTATTATTCCGTATGAAACGTTATTTTTTAAATATTGAATAATATAATCAATTCGTATCGAGTTTGAATTTTTAAGAAATAGGATTATTGTCTATGCATTAAAATATTCTTGGAAATTATTATTTAAGAAAGTGTCCATGACTTTTTAAATCTTAAAATATACTACTCAAAGCAAAACACGAAGTTCTAATTTGCACTATACATGTGAACAAAATAGAACAGGGCGTTACATGTGAACATAATATAACGGCCAGTCTATTAATAATGTCCCTTTATAACTAACATTACGCCTCATTGAGCAACTTCCTCCCTTAAGGAAAAACTGATGATCCATCAGTCTATCCTCACGTAATTTGATCGCTTAATTAAAAATTTTATCATCTCGATACTTTAATTATATTATTTGAACAAATCATCGGAGGATACATTCGAAGATCCATATAGTGGACAAAATATTCTTCTTTAGGTGCTACTTACAAATATTTTGATCCTATCTCTATAACTTTTAGTAAAAAGGTGTTATTTAAGGTACGTGGCCGACTTTACTCTATCATTTCAGTATGCTATATTGATTTTATTCTCCATATTTATATTCAATGTTATGAAAAATATATGTTCATAGACTTTGAAATATTTAAGTAATTATATTGACGAGCAGATAAACCCGAGGCAAATAAATTGCTCCGTTTCGTAGTAAAGTTGATTTTTTATACGAATACAAAATAATCAGTCAACTTCTGTTTAAGATTTTGGCAGATTTATAAAATGAAGCTATGAGGTTTTTTAATACCATCTTCCAAATTTCAAGATAATGGTTATCATTCCTCTCAATATTTTTTTGTTTTTATGTCTTTTTATAGCTCAGATATTTAAAAAACTGGCTTCTATATTCAATGTATATTGGAAATAATGGTTAGACGACTATAACAGTTATGCTTTTTTTTATTTAATTATTATTTAATAATGTTACAGTAAATTTTCTTTGATAATACGTTTTTCCATATTTGTAACGATTAGGTTTTAGGATTGCATTTAAAATGGTTTTTGAAAAAATGTCAATACGATGGTGTCAACCGTTTTGAAGATTTGAGTTTTACTATGATTTTGTCGACAGTGCGGTGCAGGCGGTGACAACGGTTATAAATAATTCATCTATGTTGTTTTTCCTTTTGGAAGATATATTTTTTTGCAAAACTTCTTGTATTTCCTTATGGAATTGAAAACATATCTACAAGTGATAGATTAAAAAGTAAAAAAAAAGTGCAGAAACTGCAAAGAGATGAATTAATCTCATTTTTATAATATGTGAAATATATTTATTTAATGTAAACGGCGATATGCAAAGAATCTTTTTAAATATTTTTTTCCGCAACTCCAAAAGTATTAAATCATGGAATTACTAATCCCTCGGACGCGTTCGTTACTTAAATTTACAGCAGGCGTTCGCACCGACTAGCTACACTACAACTAAATATTTAGGTTAATTTGAGATAAATATGTATATATAATGTTATATCGTAAAAGAGAACGAAATAAACAATCGAATAAAAATCGGTAACAAAAATATCAAAGTTTCTAAATAAACGTATTGTTATATTTTTAGTATTGTAACCAGACGTGTAATGAAATAATAAAAAAAATTGTATATTCATATTCGGTCACAAAAATTATGTTTATATACAAATTTAATGTAATACAAAATTGCAAAAAATAGAATATGAAAAAATTAAAATGACCACTGTGTTATTGGTAACAAAACTTATAGACGGGTGCAAACCAATAATGGCGGCAAACATAAAGAAAGCACTGATACACGAAACATACTGAAATTGTGTAGTTTTATATTTGCTATCAGATTTATTTTTTCTATACAATTGTTTCTTAGCGTATATTATTTGAAACGTAATTTTATACAGCGTGTAGCGATCCATAATACTTTTTGATAAATTGTAGACATATATCAAGAAATTTTATAGCATTTTCATTTCATTTATTTTGGCATTAGAAATTTTACAGCATTTTCCATTAGATTACGGTATTATTTTTTTTCAAAAAGAATTGTGTAATATTTACTAGATTAATATGAGTGTAAATGGGTTAATTTTATTTGCTGTATTTGCTAATAGCGTGATCCTATTTTCTAATATTGTATTTTGCAGACGGATTTGAGCTGGCTCAAAAAATGACAATACGATGGTGTCAACCGTTAAAATTTTTCTTGGGATATAGTTTATATTTATTTTTTTTATTTACTTAATACGTTTATTTTTATGGGAATAAAATAAATAAAAATTTTGTAAACACTTTATTTATGAGCCTTTATCCTTTTATTTTTCCAGAAATCTATTTTATTTTTCATGTTTTCATAATTTTATAAACTCACAAAAAATATTGTACATTTTGAAATATAAGCATAATTTTAAATTCTAGTGTCATGTAAGTGCCAAGTTACTTTTTGTTCTTTAAACAAAAATATAAGATTTTACTTTATTTCCGAAAGTTCATGAGACTTCTTTGCAAAATATGCTTTTGAAAGGAAGTTTCTTTTAAATTATATTTCACATATCTTTAAAATTGAAATGTTTTTGCATTTACCGAATTAAATTTCCTATAAAACTATAAAAAATAAAATTTTTGGTCTAATAATAATTATTTTTACCTATTAACTAATTAAATATTATTATAAATAGGTTTCTATTAAACATAAGCAGAAATAAAATGAAGGGTCACTCTTCATTTTATTGTGATATCGCGGTGGAGAAAAATAATTTTCACACGGTGACTTGACAGTTGAAGGTAATAAAAAGCTAATTCACTTTTCCGCTACAGTGTTTCTCTTTTTCACAATTGTTTCCAGAGTTGTATTGCGATGTCCGTTGAAAGTATCACGTACTGTTAAGTGAATCTCTTTAAAGGAGACCGGTTGGTCCATATCTTATTGGGCCCAAGTGTTACAAAAATAAAAATGACACTGTTATATAGAGAAAATTAAAAAATAAGTTCCTTATAAATTTTATCAAAATCATCAATCAGACAAAAGAGAATCTTACATTTTTTTTATAAAAATTTGATTATTTTCCATAACAGATTGTAAATGTAATTTCTACAGAACTCTTCGAACCAGCAAGATAAAACAAAGTGCAGGTTGTATCTCGTTATATCCTCCACCCACAAATGTACCATATTAATCCATGATGCTCACAGGCACGACAGGGTTGTAAAAAAAGTTCCGTAAACCTCGATATGAGGGAAAAATTCATTCATTTTGGCAACAATAGAACCATTGTCAATGTTAGTTAACAATTTACTTTTAATTAATTTAGGCAATGGCTACACCTTAAAGAATGCAAGAGACATTGATTATTTTTTTTGTAATACTCTCAAAAAAGTTATTACGTATTCTGTTCAATTTTTTTGTTATTTTTATTTCCAGTTAATAATTCATTTATACATATAATATATGCTTATTTATTAAGATAGGTTTTTTTGTTTCGTATTATGGTTACAATTTGTAATTCTTTTTTTTCCTCTTTCCTGTGTGTCGATTACTTGATTGTTTGGATTTTTATATTCCAAAAAACACCGACTATTAAAAAATTATTTCATATTTTATATGTTTTACCTCTGTAACATCTGGGCCCATTTTTTCCGGTTTCCTTTGAGAATAAATTTTGATGAAATTGTTGGTTTTTATAAATAGGTTCAGTGAAAATTTTAATAAAGCATTTTTATCTGTATAGCAGCACGTCTTAATTAGAATAACACGTTGTTGTAAACTATATATGTGGAAAGACTCTAAAATGCATGTAAAATATAATTGACTTTTAATGCCATCACTGTTATAACACACATATTAATCTATAACTACTACATATGCACAAATTTACTTCTTTTCAGTTTCATCCTACTTTTTGATAAACAAAAAAAGTTGCGTATTGCGATAATAAAAATTTATAACTTTTTTGTATTATGAAATATCTACAATAAACACGTGTATAAAAGAGTGTAAATAAATAATTAATTATTATTAAGGCAGTCATGCTTATTACGCGATTATATTTACCAAGATATTCTCACGAAATTTTCGGATGTTGGCAAGGAAACAGGAGTTTGTAAACAAAGAATGGAAGAAAAGAATTTTTAATTTTAATCAGCATATGAAATTATTGTCTTCAAACTGTTTTACTCTCTCTCACCTAAAGTATTGCAGTTTTCATGTAGTAACTCTCAATAATGGCAAGAAAATCAGCAAAAAATGTTACTAAGGCCAAAACTTATATATTTTTAACCGCGAATATTTGTCACGATTCTTTTATCCATGCATAAGATAATACCTAAAAGAGAAGATTTATCACAAGAAATCTTATATGATCCTGAGTTTAAACGAACGCAGCTGGTGTTGACAACTTCAGTTTTATTGAACCTGGTATGGTAATAACATTTGTTTATGAAGTCATGGATCGTAAACAGTAAGGCACATGCATGTTATCACATGGGAGGTATATTTGAATTGCCTTGTTTCATTTCTATTACACGCCATGACGTCACCTTTTGCGGAAGAATAATTTGTGTTGTAGGTTCAGAAGTCCACTCTCACTCGTCGTCTTTATGGTCAAACAAACATTTCCCCTGCTTTTCAATGTTTGGGAACATTTTTATAAATAATACGATTTGCAATAGAGGTGGTACATTATTTTATGGCATTGAAATTAATAAGGAAAGGCCAAAAATGCATAGAAAATATGGGCTTCTTTTATTTCACTTATACGAAATATTAACACATGATTTTGGTTTCAAATATAATTTTCAAGAATATATATATATATATATATATATATATATATATATACTAGACTCCCTAAACCGGCTCAGCGCCTTTTCTTCAAACACGACCACATCTTATGAAAATTCCACCTCTGGCAAGCTACAAAATTTCGGAATCAAGCTGAATCCTGATATCAAGAAATTGCCTTCTATAAATATTTTTAAATGCTATGTGAGAAAAGTCTTCCTTTTGCAATTTTCTAATTCCGTAATCCAACACTCCTCTATTTCAATTTTTAATCTCTTTTTTGTGGTAGTAATTTTAGTGACTATATGTATATGAAATGTTATGGATACGTTAATTTTTTATAATAAAGAAATAAATCCAATAGCATTAAGCAGATTGTTTTTAATTGAATTTCTTACAGTATATTCCAATAATGCCCAGGATAAGATTATTGTAAAAATTTCATTTTCTAAAATATTTTCTGGAAGGTTTGAGATAGGCATAATCTCATGGAGACTCATACCATTGTTATTAGTAATAAGAAGAGACTTGGGTATAAAATCATTTTAAACCAATTACGACTATTATCTTTAAAGATTATTAAGTGAACCATTAAAAGAATACGGAATAACAACGTAACGTGGTAGTATAAAAAATAAATCAACGTAAAAATAAGGAAAGAGACAGTTTTGGCTTTAAACGTAGATAAGTAAAATTTATGAAAGTTTAAGTTAAAAGTGACTTAAAAATGTTATCTTACCATCATTTAATCGACATATAATAAATAAACATTAATAAGTAAAAGAAATCAATGCTTGCAGGGTTAAAATAATAAAATTATTACCTTGTAATCATATATCGTAACATTTAATAAGTTTTTATTTCAACAAGTCTTTAATAAATTATTGAACATTTTTTTTAAAGACCAAATATTACTATTAGATTTACGTATCTGACACGCACACATACAATATTTGTTTTTTTTTTAAATATAATACTGCTGTATTTTAGAGATGAATACACACGAACTATGAGTAACCAAATATTTCAAAGAAAATAATTCTACATGCTGATTTTGGAGTATATACGTAATTTAATGCTCAATAATTAACGCTGATTATGAAGTATGGCAAAGAAATTTAAGTACTCTGAACATTATTAATAAAAAAATATTTTGAATTATCGAAATAAACAATATAAAATGAGAAATCAAAGATATGTAAAATAGTTTTATTTTTTAAAAGTAACATTTAAACAATTTTATTAAAAAAGCAATAAAATTATAAGCCAAAACCTAACCATTTCTTTTTAAAAACAATTGTCATATAAATATAAACACGTAATGTAAAAATAATTCAAAAGCAGAAGGGTTGGCAATGAATGATATATGAATAATCGATAATATTTGAGATATTTGTCAAAGTTTCCAATCGATAATTATTACATCGAATGGTTTAGTAGTTAGTAGCTGCTTCACGTCAAACGTATATATAAAACTGCGTTTGTACAGTGAAATAGGACTGTCGTATTTTTGTCGTTGCTAGAGTAATATTGTCACCAGCCAATATTGTTGATCAAGAATTAAATGTAAATTTTTTTTAAAAATTATTTTCATTATATTCAATACGACGTAATTAATCATTTAGAATGATTGTAAAAGTCCGATGTTGTTTTAAATATTCGATAAAATATCATCACATTTTCATAACGTTTATTAATTAGGAATGAATAGAATTTCGTAATTTAATGCAACCATAGAAGTTTATGCCGTAATATGGAAATAAAAATACAATAGATAATGTTCCTTCTGCATAAAATCACAATATGTTAAATTGCCTGGTGAGATAGTCATCTACAATTTAGAGCAACTCGGAAGTTATATGAAAGAAATTAAATAGACATTAAGATATCCTCATGTGGCAAATTCTAAGATTTGTTTAATAATATCTTTTAGCAATTACGTCCCTAAAGCATTCAAAATAGTTATCACAGTAATATCCTTTGCTCTTTTTCGTAATCCTTTTCTTTAATGGTAAAAAATAAATCACTAAACTAGTACTTCGAGAGTATTTCCTGGGAAACCAAATATTAAAAAAAAATTAAATTTTCAAGAACCTTTTTGATGGATGAAATTAAATGAAATAAAATAATCTTTACTAGAAAAAAAGTAATATTTACAATGTGTACTACACAAATTTGATGTGGGAATCATTTACAGTACAAATATGTAAAATTATTGTATGTTAAACTGCATTTATTCTATTCATATATACTTTCAAATAACCAGTTTTCATTTTTTAACTTTTTATCTTGTTCCATTATTGCTATTTATTCTTGAAATATAACTGTGTCTATGTGCATCTAATTGTTAATACTGATAAATTTTACTTTCAAATATAAATGTAATTTATTCTTCAATTACCGGTCCGGTACCGGTTCAATTAAAGTAAAATAAGTATATATATATATATATATATATATATATATATATATATATTTATATATGGGCTGGCCCAGAGAGAAATGCAATTTTGAAAATTCAAGGAAAAAAAACCTGTATACTTTTGTACGAATGTATTTATTATAATTCAAAGATAATTAAATGAAATTTACTTTTTAAAACTACGTCGTCCAAATGACGTCCTTGACGGTTACAGCATTCTTCCAATCTGGCTTCAAAATTTTTGAAAATTTCGTTAGAGTTTCCCTTGAAATGGATTCCATTTCTTGCCAAATGTTCAGCTTCAGTTGCTGCAGAGTTGTTGGATTATTAGAGTATACTCTACTCTTAAAGTAACCCCACAAAAAGAAGTCTGCTGGAGTGAGATCGGGGCTTCTTGGAGGCCAGGAGATGTCACCCCTTCGTGAAATTTATTTTTATGGGAACATTTCCCTTACCACCTCGATGCTCTCATTAGAGGTGTGACACGTAGCCCCATCTTACTGGAATCAAGTATTCCTGGTATAGCCTCGCGATTCTTGCAACTTTGGAATCAAAAAACTTCTCAACATGGCAGTATAGCACTCTGAATTGACGGTCACCGCTTGGCCACGGTTCTTCTCAAAGAAAAATGGTCCGATGATTCCCCATTTTGCAATGGGGAAACCATTTTTCTTAAAAACTGTAACCTGTAACTTTTGGTGAGTGTAGCGGCTGCTAATGTTTTAACTGAGGATTTTCTGCTGCCCAGTACCTACAGTTCTGTCTGTTTACAAATCCATTCATGTAAAAATGGGCTTCATCCGAGAACAGGATTTCGTTGAAATTGCTGAACTCATTCCGCATTTCATTTGCAAATCTCAACCTTGATTCGAAGTCTGCTGCCTTTAGTTCCTGCACTAGCTGTATCTTATAGGGATGTAATTTTAAAATAAGCCGCAAAATTCGATGCAATGTCGATCTAGAGACTCCCAACGTCGACGAACGTTTGCGCTGCGACATCCCTGGATTCGCGCATACAGACTCTCGAACTCGCTGAATATTTTCTTCGGTCTCTGAAGTCCTTTGGCGACCACGAGGCCCCATTTTTTGCGTCGATCCTGTTCTTTCAAATCTTTCGATCCATTGTTTAATTAAATTAGTGCTCGGACACTCACTGATGCGCCGCATTTCGAATTTAGCACGGTAAAGCCGCCGAACAGTCATATAAGATTGAGCATTCTCATAAAATGCACGGACACAAAACGCGCGCTGCTCTCCCGTGTAACGACTCATGGCGACTAAAATTACAAAGCCCGCGCTACACACTGCCCCCGCGCCCCTCTATCATGTGGTTTAAAAATGCTCGCGAAATCAAAAGTGCATTTCTCTCTGGGCCAGCCTGTATATATATATATATATATATATATATATATATATATATATATATATATATATATATAATATATATATATATATATATATATATATACAGGCTGGCCCAGAGAGAAATGGACTTTGAGAAATGCACTTTGAAATAGGCATATTACTTAGTATCGAAATATTACATCTAATCATTTATTAATAAATAAATTTTATTTGAAATAAAGTTTATTTCGTTTAGAAAAAATATATTTTACTCATTATTCTATAACTTCGTTTCATTTTAAGCAGACAAGTATCGAAGCGATGGCGGATCAGTCAATGTGGGTTGCAACGTTTTGTAAGTTGAAACAATAATGAAAATATTGAAATTATTAAACTTCCTCGCATCAAAATGATGCCGGGAAAAGTGAAGTTTGCTAATAAGAGATTATAAATTTATATATATATATATATATATATATATATATGTATATATATATATATATGTATATATATATTTATAATATATAAACAAATATCAGCAATATCTAAATAAATGTCTTTTCTGCAACAAAATGTGAAGAAATTAGAATCGGGTTAAACTAAATGCTTTAAAGTGTGAAGAAACTAATTAATATTTATGTTTGCAACAATAATACAAAAATATATGCGAAAATAATATGTTTTTGTCACTTTATTCATTCTACCAATTATGCTACTAATTCCGTTCCGTTTTTATATATTCAGGAAAGTTAATTATTGTCGAATAATTTCTATATTCATTGATAAAATAACTATTTGCTATATTAGTTCCGTAGTAGTCTCCGAATAGTTCATATTGGCTGCTTGATGATCAATAAATAAAACAAAAATAAAACATACATATGAAAGTGACTGATAAAACTATTAAATAGAAACATGAATGGTAAATAAGAAAAAACTTGGAAAAAATTTAGTTTGATGTCTTAAAGTATATTCAATATATTTATTTATCAAATTCTACTACTTGTGCGGCAATAAAAGTTTAAAAACTATTGGAAACCACTTTTCTTTAAATTTAATACTACTTGAATCTTGTAAGAGCTAACGTCTCTCAAAGTGTTGATGTAAAGTTTTCTCCATAATTTTAATAAAGAGTGTGATTGTGACAAAAAAACTGTTACCATTTTTTTTTCGTAACATTTAATTTTCGCTTTCTTATTGTCATTGGAAATAATGAGACTAATCAGCCCTATGAAAATATGTCATAAGGAATAATACACCCAATATTCATACTTAGTTCATCTATAATAAAGTACGATATATGCAAGATATAGGATTATCTTATATACTGAAAAGTTATGGGGATTTTCTCGTCTCTATGATTTAATTTAATGCTATGAACTTTTAGATTTTAGACATTGAGTCAGAAATGTTAAGAAGTTTAAAGATTTTAATAGAAGTTTAAAAAAAAACTTTGTAATCGATACAAATGCCCATTACGAATTCTTTACTATTTGATGCACAATTTATGCTCAGAAATATGCTTAAATTTTCTAAGAAAAAAAAAAATTATTTTTAAAAATTTTTGAATTATCTTTAGTGGGCACGATTAGTTGTTGGATTAAATTTTAATAAAACATGTCTCCAGAAGTCGACACAGAAAAATACCGATTTAAGTCGCAAATTTTTTACCATTTAAATCAAATGGTCAAGTAATATTCAGACACAATTTAAATAATATGTACCTCTATAATTCCGTACATGCAAAAGAAGAGACTAAGAATATTTCAATTTTAATATTATGTGGGAGGAATTTTTACAACGCGTTAGATATCTATTCAGATTTGCTTCAACTTTCAAATCTCCTCACCTAAAAAGAGAAAAAATGAAAGCCTTAAAAGATCACTAACACTATCACGTCACTTTATATCAGGACCTTTTTATATAGAAAATTGAAATTTGGTTAGTGATGAACAACATTTTGGAAGAGCAAAGGAGTGCACCGAAACTTATGCTTTTTCTAAATTTGACGTATCCGTTGACGCAAGGTGACGTAGGGAATTACGAAAATGTCGATCAATTTGGATTCCAAATCAATTCCTTTTAGAACTTTATTTCTTAAGTTTTATTGAAAATATTATCAAAATATTTAGAAAAAGTTCGACTTTGAAACTTACAATTTTGCATATCAATGAAGTTTGTTAAATTGCTTAAATCTTTTTTTTTAATTTTTGTAAGACTAGTCCAGGGATATAACAAAAAGAAATCTTGTGAAAACTACAAAAGAACCCCACAATTTAGAATTTATTACAATTTATCATAAAACTATAAAAATGATTCAAAATCTCAAATTTAATATATGTTAACACTTTTAAAAATTGTATCAAAACTTTTCTGATGAAAAATTGTTTTTATTACTCATAATCAAAATTTCTTCTATTTCCAACTTTTGGCTTTGACATAGTAAGGAAAATAAAAATTATATAAGTGTAGGATTACATCTTGACATCTTTAAAAACTATTTTCTTTACAACAATTTTTTAACATGGAGTAAATAATGTTATTATTAAGAGTAAGTAAACCAAATGAACTCATTATATGTAGAGAAGATTCTGTGTAATAATTTATATAAAATGTGTCACATTGATATAAGATATTTTTGGAACCATTTGTTATACCGAGTAGCATATTTGAGAAAATATTTTGTAAGTCAAAATTTAATCTCGTGATATAGCTTCAAAGTAATATAATATGTAAATGGAATATAGCCTATCAAATGTGTTACCGTGATATTACCAACGTAAAGTTGAAACTGTGCCAATTATTGCGCCCACATAATGTCACTTTTAGGGTAAAACAGATATGTTGTAAATAAACAATAAAAATCAATGTGTCCAAAACGTCGCATATAGTGTTTTGAAGGAAAACTTGAATACAGATCAAAATAGTGTTTAATTGTCATATAAAAACATAAAAGAGTTTATCATTACATTTCAATATCGGTCAAGTGCAAACTATGCTTGCACAAGTAGTGTTCCACGCCATCAAACCTCCACTTAAATATTAAGAGTGATAATCTCAACCTTTGTATTTAAAAGGTGCCCATCTGCCACGCTACCCGCTACCGCAACCCCCGCCCATCTGTCACACTAATACTATATGATACAATGTATGTGCGGAGCTGAGTGAGCAGGATTTCAACTGACGCAAATCAAAAGTTCTGAAAAACATGGGAGGACAAAAGTTTTTTTACATCCTGAGAAACTCAATTTACATAACCCTTAAAACGTGTCTTATTCGATTATATTTAGATTTATATCATCCGATGTGAATAACTGTACCTACGATCTTCAATGTTGAGGAATTGTATGGTGTACTCTTAAATTATGTAGTAAATTTTAATCAAATTTCATGGCATTATGCTGAAAGTATACTCTTCCCAATAAAATAATAATATTTTTCATACTCAGTTCGAGAGCTGGTATATTATAAAACCTAATATTAGTTTCGACATAAGAATTTGAAAGGTTTTGGTGAAAAAAATTGTATTTTAGGGTGTGAATTAAATATTGAATGTAGACATTTTTCATAATTTCAGAGGATTTTATAGGCTTTGGATAAAAGGTTCTCCAGTTTGTTTGGTAGTCAACAACAATGAAAACTTTATACTATCCAATATATTATAATATTCTACTACTATTTAAATTTTATAATATTTGAACTAATCAACATTAAAGTTGTCACGTAGGTGTGCTGGGTTAATTACAAGACTTACAGTCTTCGAGTTAGTGTGATGGGTGATCACAGTGAGTGTTTCGAATTTGGATAAAAAAATACCCTTGCTCAATCCCGTGGTTTGGTAATTATTTCATTCGCCACATTTCCTAAGGTCGCTTTAAAACTAGTCTTACTCGAATTACTTGACGAACTAACTCATACGACTTGCAATAGTGAATTGAGGAGCGCTCTAAAATATTTTTTGTTTCGGCCATGACCACAAAAACAGGTATGTATGACTTTCTTAATATATTACTTTTACATTTTTGAGGTATAGAAATCATTATATGTACATATATTTTTATGTATTCAGTTGCGTTGAATTATTATCACATTCAGTCAATGTGCCAAAGAAACCTAATAAAACTTCACATCAATTTTGTTTAAAACCATGCTTTGAATAAACAAAATTAAAGATAAGACATGTTGATAAATGAGAAGTATGTAGAACTATTTTTATTAAGTAATGTACTCGTATACTGGAGAATTTTGCAAGATCCCAATCGATGAAAATTACGTCGAATGGTTTGGTAGTTCCTAGCTGCTTTGTGCTGAAAAGAGGATAAAATAATTATAATTATAACAATATCATTTTATTGGCGGATAAAATGTACAAAAATATAAAATATTCTATTACAGAACTTTTTCTTGATGGAAATGCACAAACACTGACAAATTCAATTAAGTACATACCTTAAATTTAAATGGTACAAAAAGTACCTCACAAAAAGGTGATAAGCTTATCATATGCCGGTATGCTATGATCATTACGGACATAGCCTATTTACAACTAGCATTTGCTGATATACACATGAATAAACACACACACACACGCACACACGCACGCCCGCATGCACAACATCTTCAGATGGTGTTAGCAAAGATCAATCTTATATACCTGAAGATGTTGTAATACAACGAAACCTAGGTCGTGGTAAAGAGCTTCAAGAAAGTAAAAATAACACGTAGTTTCATTTAATTGTCAATAATTAATACGTAAAATATCTATGGTCATAGTAAAATATGCAATTAATATGGAGATTATTATATAAGATTACGCAAATATTTGTTTATATATGCCATAAATGAATGCATGTGGTCTTGTGTAAATCAATTACTGTCTAAATATAGGTATTATATAAACACATCAAAATATATATACATCATTACCTATGTTAACCAATAAAGACCTAATAAAGAGACCTGACAAAAAAGAAACAAAAAAGGATAAAATGCCAAAAGCAAAAAGCAAAGAATAAGTTATATCAATAATTTCTACATGTTGATATTTTTCTTTTATTATATATGCAGGGTTGGTTGGGTCAAAAGCCGTTAACGGATTGACCTTTTGAATGTATTCATGGATACATGTGTATTTAGGGGTGAGGAAATTCGTTCCAAATTCTTATGGCCGCAAATTTGAAATGATAACTTGTTGTGCAATGTTTCAAAATTAGGAGAAGTTTATCTTTGTTTACGTCACAAAGTGGTGAGCAACGTTAAGTTAAATTAACATGTTTAGATATTTCGACGCCTTTGTAGTAAACAACGGAGTTTTCGTAGTGAATGTAAAAACATGTAATGTTATACCAACGATGATTGTGCATCCGAAGTATTCCGTGCTCATTTTAGTAAGGTGATAAGTGGGATTGCCATAGAATGCAGGAATCAAAGCGCCCTTATGCTTCCTGTATTTTTCGTGTACAGTTGGCAGTATTTGTAAGTAGACGCAGACCATACACTATATCGCCCTAATCGAATACAGGGAGAATCAGGCTCTCTACTAGAATATTTCTAATGGGTACATTATGATACCTAAATTCTTGGTAAGTTCCATAACAGACATAAGGAATATCTTTATTGTGAGTCAGTATTTCTGATATTTCTACCTTGGTCCTATTTTTCGTAATTAGAAAAAGGGATTAGGAAGGATTTAGCAACAAAGCGCGTTTACATGACTAGTTCAAAATTTCTTTCATATCATCATTAATGTTATTATTCGCGCTACTTACAGCAAGAAATGTTTTTTACAACTGCGAGTCATGAGCACAAAAAATAGGTTTATCGTATTTTAAATTACTCAAAATATCTGACGTGTGTAGAGTGAAAAGTATTAACCCGTAAAAAAAATAAATGTATTTTTTAGAAATTACGTGAACTTTGGGAGCAAAAGTTGATTATCATCGAATATTTTAAGGTAATGAAACCGTCGCTTAACACAGCTTTTGAATCGTATGTGAACCTGCCTTTCGATAAAGTGTAATATGGTAATTTAGTCATCAATATTGGCAAACTTAGAAAATCAAAATTACGCGAATAATCCAAAAGAAAAACAGCGGTAGTCTCACCTATATTCACCGCGGCTAGAATATCATTAGAAAGAGATGGAAGTTCTGTGGATGTGTATTGTTGACTATGAAATCCTGATAATGTAAGATAATTTCTGGAGAAACAAATAATTAAAAGCCTTGAAAGATACTAAACATCTTTTAATTAATTACAATCAAGTTTTTCCTATTCTTAGGACATTACCGGCAAAATACTTATATGGCGAAGTTTGCTTAATGACTGTACACTACTGTTCTTGCCTTCTGAAATGACAACTGTTTTTTTTTAAATCTCAGAACAGATAAAGGAGGTAATGGACAAATTAGCATTAAGGGTATATGGTAGTGTTAGTTACAGAATTCGTGCAGAGATACCATATAAACCTTTGTGCATACAGAAAAATATGGCTATCGTGTTGTCATCGCTAGAGTGACATTGCAGTATGACATTTAATAAATTTTGAATGTTATATTTCCATAATTATTTGTTACACGAGAATCATGTTTTAGTTTTGTTCAATAAGTTTTTTCTAATTTAATTATTAAAAAGTGCAGTCCTAGCTATAACTCACTCGATAAAACATGTGCAATAGTATAATAAATAAAATGTACATAAAATGACCATATTTTTTAGGAATGATATACTCAATAACCGAATTATTTGCATACTATCTTTTGATTGTGAAGAAATATAAATTTGATAGTTAATGGAACCACTAAAATCCCTGCTATAATATGAAATTAGAAATAACAGTAGGGAATTTTCTATTTATACAAAATTACAAAACATTAAACAGCCTTTTGAGATAATCACCTACAATTTAGAAAAAAACTCAGCAGTTAAAGTTACGTGATATAGCCTTTTTATCTATTGTTACGTGTCGCATTAAGAGCAAGCTTGTTTGATTATATAACACCATTACGTTTATACAAAAGGCACACAAGGTTTTTACGACCAATTTATTTCGTCTTGCAACACACGTTTACAGCTTTTAACACTCGAAGTGCTCTATACACAACGAAATCTTCGACCTAATTCCAAATACGATGTTAACATATGTCATTGTTTAATCTAACATAAAAAATCTCTCCCTTTGTGTCTTGTGCTCTCTCGTGAGATAATGGTATTACATTCCATGTTTTAAAAGTTTTTATTGTCAAATAGAAAGCTGATGAACGTATAGAATTGTCGATGCTCCATTATCAATACTGGGTTCGTTTGTATGTTGAATACTTGTTTCTCGTGCTTATATTGTAGATATTAATCGCAATTTTGTAAAGAACTAAATATTTTTATACGACTTACGCCAAGTGAAACTGACACAATTATTTGAAGTTCTCGAATTAATGTGTTTAATTATACAGATCAATTCGAGAACTTCGCTAAATTTCCAAGATACAAATTCTTATAATATATGGGAGAAATTTTAAATGTATGAAGATATTACGTAGTAAAATACTATTTGCTGCCAGCGATTTATTAGGCGTGAAAAAATCTATTGCATGCTAAATTTCACGTAGATTTATTGAGAAATAGAATAGATTGAGGTTTAAAATCACATACGGTAAATCTTTTTAAATCACATGACACATACCATACCATCATAACATCTGTATTACATATATCTTGATTACGCTTTAAGTGGCGTATCATTGGGTAGATGAAACAGACGTTTAATTAAATATTTTACGTTTTAACCCCGTTTTGGAAAATACAAAGCTTCTAAAGCTTCAAAATAGGTGATCTACATTTTAAACCCATATTATTTGAATTCTCCAACCATATATCGGAAAATAAGAAAATATTAATTTCACATACCAGAAGATTGAACAAGAATTATTCCAATTACTTTGCCTAAAAAGACAAATCCCTACTTTAACCTCGTTTGAACACACAGTTAACATCGATAGATTTATTTTTATACAGTCGTACAAACTAGTGGTTAAAATCCGCAAAGATAACTTTCCTAAATGAGTGAAGTAGAATATATATATATATATATATATATATATATATATATATATATATATATATATACATATATATTTTTTTTGTGTATTTAACAAATATTTCTCAAAACTACCTTTATATTAAATTCCATTAGAAAGTGAAGAAGATCAACTCAAGTAGTCCAAATATTTCTTTTTAATAACTGGAGCTTTTCTTATCTTACAAGTGTGTATAAGAAAATATTTGACAAAAATATGTCAAGAATGTCAGGTTTTCAGGCGAATGTTCGACATGTTGTTAATACAGATTTATTAAGAAATTTCTAAAGAAAACGAATTAAGGAACGATCAATTCACCGAAAAAATGTCTTAAGCTGTATAGTTCATTAACCCCGTCAGTCGTCTTGTGAACAATTGGATGTGAAAGAAACCCCTGTAAATAAAGTTCTCTGGAAATACATAAATAACAACTTTTTTCTGGAAATAATATTCATCTTGTTATCCTTAACGAAATTGTTTGACTCTCCTTAGATATAAAGAAAATGTCACATAGGAAGAGAGTAAAATACATTGTATAATTATGTAATGTATTGTAGTAATGTATTAATGTGTAATGTATTATAGAGTACATTACATATTACATAATATTACCTCTACTATGACGTCCATTAAATAATATTAGAAAATATTTGTTTAAATGAAAGTATGTTTATTACCTAGACCAAATATTAATTCTTTTAAAACATCGAATGAAACTTGTGGGATTCGGCAGATAAGTATATGTATTACGTAACATGCTCTAAATTTATTAATTCAAATTATGAAACAGTAAATTTCGCGAGCACTATCCAATGCAGAGTAGTAACATTTTGTTAAATTTTAAATTTTCGCAGATTTTTACGATTCATGATTTTTACGATATTGAACTAGTTCATTGTGTGGGAAATTGCAATGTATTTAAATAATATTCGCAAATTAATTACAGAATATCAGAAAAACTAAACGTAACTGAGTAGTATTTAAAAAAACTTATTTGACAAAGCTGTGTTTAATTGAGACAAATAGTTTTACCTCCTAATACTCTAATTATTTTAGCAATATGTCTCGAACATATATCGTTAAATATTTTGGTAATAATACATTGCAATGCCATGTCTAAAACCAGTATATAATCAAGCCCGTGAATATCTCCTTTAGGTCTTCATGGCCTGGATTCTATACCATGGATTTCTATAGATATACCATGGATTTCTATAGATAACATGTATGTAATGACCAATCGATTGAATTATAAATCTTTCTAAAACTATAATAAATACGAAAGTGAAGTTGATTCTTGCAGAGTTATGATTACCTTCGTATTTATATACGATCTCATTCTTGCACAGATCACTGCACGTACAAATTTACGATTAAACTTTGCATGTGTTAAAAAAATGTATTGTAAAGTTAAAATAAAATTTCATATGTGAAGCAAATATGGCGACACGTTACCCACAACTGAGATATGTTACTTCGCTATTTTAAAAATAGCAAAGAAAATAAACTGAAATGTTTTGCATTTCAGTTTATTTTCTTTGCTTTTGCATGCGATTCCCAATTCAATTCCCATTCAAATATGAAATCCCCATTCAAACTTAATTAAGGGTACCCAATTTTTTTCTCGTAAACGAGATTCCAAATATTAATTGGAATTTATATTTTTTTTACTCAGTAGATCCCATAAACGAAATAAATATAGAAATATATTTTATAAATATATTTTAGCCAGTTTATCTAATATACAAAAATACTGGTTTTTTCCAACTCACCCACATATTGTATCAACAATTATGCAATTTTACGCAGAATGCTTGTGAGTACAATAAAACATTATCCTATAAATTCGATATGTATTAAAGTGTTCGTTATAAATGACATCACCTATTATATCCGGTAGCTTAAATACTGCCCCACATATCTACAAATACCTTTGGCTAAACTATTTCACTGTTCTGTAATTAACATGATCACGGTTGAATTATAAAGTTTAAAAAATTATAATATTCATTTTAGTTAAGATAAAAATCCCCAATGACTACCGATGAAATTCAAACTTAATGTTCAAATGATTTATATAAGTAAATCGATGGAATTAAAATATTTTAATATAAAAATAACAATTAAGTTTTATTTTATTAAAAATAATATTATGCCGATAAAGCTGGAAACAATTCCAATATTCTTGAAAGCTAAAGTTATATTTTAATTGGGTATAAAATGTATAAAGTCAAACGTTTTAAACGATGTTTAATTAAAATAAATTAAGGAATTAATTAATATTTATTGCAGCATAATAAACGCAAGATAATAATGTATAATATAAATTAAACTAATATAAAATGTTATTTACATTAAAGTTTCTGTATTTAAACAACCCTATTTAACAACGCTTTGTTTAATGGAGACGAATAAATTTGATCCCTTGGTACTCTAATGATTTTTAATGTTTTTTAACATATATCGTTAAATACTTCGGTAATATTACAATGCAATCTATTAAAAAATGTTTAATTAAGCCTGTGAAAATAAACTCATTTAGAATATGAAGGCTTAGAAAAATAAGGTTAGGATCATACTAGATAACCAAAATTTTACTAAATTACATAAGATAATTCAATAAAGATAGATAATAAAGAATTTATTGAATTTGTAAATCTTCCTTTAGCATATATATATATATATATATATATATATATATATATATATATATGCCTTAATAGGTAAATAAATATATAAATAGGCTATATAAATTATTCCTAAATAAAAATATTATTCTTTTCTATGTAAATATATAACAAAATACATCGTGTATACTAAGAACAATGAAGATGAGATGGTTAAACAGCAACTGTACTGAGCATATTAAAAGAAGATTTGTATTTGTTACATCATAGTCGACCATATGTAATGACTGCATTACAGATGATTATATGTGCCAAGCATATTATAAATGAAACGTTTGGAGTGCATCTGCGGTAAGCATTTTGTAGTTGATTTGTATTGTAAATATAGCCAAAAATATATACTGAACATATTACGGACGATGATGTGTAGTGGGTATATTGTAGACGAGACGATTGAACTTTATTTGTACTGAGTACATTACAGACGATGATATGTACTAAGCATAATTTAGATCAAAACTTTGAAGTGCACCGACTGATTACAGTATCTACAGCTGGCGATATGTACTTAACATAGACAGAAGCGACAATTACTAAAATTCCACTGATATTGATAAAATATGTATAGCATGAAGCAAAGCTTTTTAGCATTACTATTTGCGAAACATTTTTGGTAGAATATTTTATAATTATTATGTGAAGTAATTCATATGATAATCATCACAGAGTTATCAGTGTGCTTTAAAATAGGCTATAATTATAGCATAAAATTTCATTTTATGACTGGATACACTCATACCTTGAAATGCAATAATTATAAGAGAGTCACTATAATAAAATTATTCATAAATAGAACTAAGCATATATCATATTTTGCCACAATAAATCGCTGTATAACAGCATCCTTAACCATTCATCCTGACTATTTAAATAAGTATAGAATTTTACACATAAAACGAATGTCGAGGAACGTAATCTATAACTTAAATATGTGCATTCAGTATGATCAAACTGGAAAAGAAAATAAGATGAAAGTTCATGCTGATATTCAATTCCATTCATATTAAACTAAACGCGCCTAATTTTTTCTCTTGAACGAATTTCGAAATATTAATCCTAAAAATATTAATAGCCCTTCTACCACCTTCACTCATTAGTTTTGACATGGTGAAATAAATTATAGACATACAAATGAATTAAGTAATGCTTTGAAGTATCAAGTGATCCTTAAGTCACCGATTATTTGGTGATTGCTTACACTTTATAGAAAGAATACTCCATATCTTTATACAGAATGATATTGAGTGGAATATAATATTATCCACAATTAAATGAAACTACGTGATGTAGTATTATTTCTACTTTCTTTAATTTCTTTACCACGACCTAGGTTTCGTTGTATTACAACATCTTCAGGTGGGATATTAGCAAAGATTAATCTTTGCTAATATCCCACCTGAAGATGTTGTAATACAACGAAACCTAGGTCGTGGTAAAGAAATTAAAGAAAGTAAAAATAATACTACATCACGTAGTTTCATTTAATTGTGAATAATGAATTTCTACAAAATTAAAGCCAAATATATTCAATATAATATTATCCTATAAATTCAGACATGTATTAATGTATTATTTTATAAATAATATCATCTATTTTATCAGACAGCTAAATGTCGCTTCACTTATATTTAAATAACATAACCCAAACCTTTACGATGTGCTGTGAATAATATAGTGGTAAAGTTCTTTATTTCAATTTCCTATCGAATAAAATTATATATCTATTTCGCTCAGGATAAATAGATAGCCCACAAGTACTATAGATGAAATACTAATCCAAATTGTAAGTTTAAATAGTTTAGATTAGTAATCCTAAGAAATTTATATCCTGTCTTAAGTACAATTTTATTGTCGCGTCTACTGGGAAGGACTGGAATATTTTCAGTTATTAAAATATATTTTGAAATAAAACTTTCTCTAAACGTCAATTATGTAAACGATGTTACTCTACCGCAAAATGGACATCAGTACATAGTCTTAAAGTAAAACTATAGCTTTAATATAGTATCTCATTAATCAAACAATTAATTAAGTTAGATAAAATATGAATCTCACAAACTATGATATAAAATTAATTTTTAATTAAACTTACACATGATCATATGTTCTGCCGTTCTCCAAAACTTTTACTACTAGATTCGTCTCTAATGCGTTTAAATACGTATTGAAGGATATAGCCTACGTTGACGTAAAAAAATATCGATTGCAATAAATACATCGTATGTCATTTTATGCAATATAAATTAAAATATGACTTATTAGGTGGATAACTTGATGCTCGTAGTTACACCAAAATGTATTGAATTTATATTTTCTATATATTAAAGAACACATTTTTTGAAAAATAATTCTATAAAAGTAAACTCGTTTAGAGTAAAAAAATTAAATGCATTATATTTCAATTTTAAATGTTCATGAATAAAAATATTATTCTTTGCTTTCACAAATGTAGGGAACATGATCGATTGAAACATTTCTGAATTTATTAGTATATGTTGACCGAGTACTTTGCGTACTACACTTTCAATATAAACTGGCAAAAATTGTAGACTGGGCTTGTACCTTCCAAAGAAAATGCCATCTAAGTGATATTAGTAGACACCAACAGTTGCATTTGGATAGATTTCTCCAACAAAACCTCACTCGACGAGATTCACGAATAAATATTTTCACCCTCGAGTTCGGTATATCAAAAAAGTGCTGCAAAACGTTAAGACAACTTTTTATCTCCAGATGTTTAAATAAATAATTTTTCTGTAAAATATAATTTTTGGTCTAAATTTGAAGCGTTTGTGATCCTGTGAAATAAGGCCGCACACACAATTAACGTAACAAATAAAATATTTGGAATTAATAGTTTCTTTTTTCCTTTTGGATACTAAATGACAGAAAACCTAAACCATGACGGCTAATATGTTATATGTAATAAGGTTTAACACATTATAGTACATCACTGTAAAAACAGCTCTCTTTTTAAGCCCCATATCAGCGCGTTTTAGACTTTGGTTAGCGGGTTAGCGGAGATACAAATTTATTTCTGGTTAACGTCATCCAGTAATAAATTTGTTTAGTAACAACCGCTATGTTCAAATTTATTTTATATTAAAATTGTCTTCATTAATATGTATCCTACTAATTTTGTAAACGCGATATTTATTACGCAATTATGTTTGACAGATTTAATGAAATTTGGTATAAAATGACATTAATTCATAATTTGTTTTTATTCAAGTAATACCAAGTTCCGGTAGATTTGAACTAAATTTTTTTATTAAGTAATAAAAATTTCGTCCCTCAACATTTTTATACATGGCGCAATCCATGTGTTAAATTTCTTGTTCACGTTATTTAATTATATATATTATCGAAGCAAGGAAATATCCTGCCGCCTGTAAAGAAAATGCAGGCGGAATGACATGCTAACTCTTGTTTATCTTTATATGTAAAAGTCAATATGTGTATATATCTATATTCTGTCACATTAATTTTCAAACGATTTTCTTCCAATTTTATGCACTTGCGGTATTTTTTTTTACTTTATAAATATGATAAAACGAATAAAACACAATTCCAATAGTTATTCCTATTCCTCTAGCAACAAAATTGCAAGAAAATTGAGAGAATGAATAGAAATGAACTTTTGAGAATCAATCTTGTTTTTAAGCTCATGTATGAAGAATACATTTAAGAATTTTCCCTTTTGAATGTATTGAAATTTTCCTGTAGACCGGATTATTTTAGGTATAAATTCTCGGCCTTAGAAATGTATGACTTTGACATCACTGTGTAATTCCCTTTACCTTTCTTATCCTGAAACCAGAATATTCCTTCAGGGCGTATATTATTCAAATTATGATAACAGTTAGATTTAAGCCCCATCAGACTCGAATAACATTTAAAATTAACATCGCCGTCAACCTAGAACTGAATCTTACATATCTCTATAATTCTATTTTAAGGCTGTTGCCCCACGCAATTTCTGGAAACAAAACCTTGCCAAGCCAAAACGCTCGTTGATCTCGCTGATCTCATGTTTTGCTGAAGCTTTATCTTCAGCAAAACATGGGATCAACGAGAGTTTACGTAATATGATTACGTCGGTTAATTGCAATCACTAAAAAGAACTAGTTCGATAAAAAAAGTTGATCATTTACTTTTACAAGAAAACGGAAATTGAGAACGTGTTTTTAATTGGAAATGCTGCTGAAAGAAATTTAGATGATGAAAGAAAAAATTGCTAAAGCTATATTTAATGGTACGACTGGTTTATCATTGTAATCAGCTCTTTTCTTTAATTTTATTGCACGATTTTGATTTAGATTTACAGATGAATATTCAATCCATATGAAATAAATGAAACATTTATTTGTCTTACATTATTATTGCTCTTCATGTGGATTATGTTATGAACATTAAAACACTCCTACACATTATAATATTCATAACATACCACAAAATATATTTTCAACAAACAAGGTAACCTTTTCTAAGTCTGTAGGTTCGAGTGTAATATTAACCGCAATGTAATGTTTAAAAAATTAAAATCAATCTTTTGGACGTACGATTAAAATAAGAAAAAAATATTTTCGTTAAGACAGGTATAGTATGTTATAATCTACTAGCAAAAAAACAATTTTTATGCAAATAATCAGATAAAGATTTACTTAAGACAATTTTGTAAATTTAATATGTTGGAAACTTATAGCTTAGTGGGTAGAGTACTGGTACTGGTATTATTATTACGGTTCTTACGATTAAATAGTGACTCAGTATTTTTCAGAATCAAATTTAAATTTTATAATTCGTTAGTTCCAGTCGTATGATAAGTACGTCAGAGTCATCTGTTTCCCATCATTTGAATAGGTTATTCGACTTGAAGTAATATATTAATCTGACACCCAATTTACATTCTCTTCTATATTAAATAAAAATGTTATTCATGATAGGTAATATGCGTATTACATTTTACAAGCAAACTTAATAATATTTAATATAAATATCATAGATTGATCTCAGCATTTTGGTCGATGTTATTCTGGTTTATGCAAAAGTACATTTTTCAATTATAACATTTAACAAATAATTATTTATATTATAAAATATTAAGGATCTAGTTATCCTTAGCAAAAAGTCAAATTAAACTTTTAATTTTACCTTCAAAGGGACCAAAGTGAAAATTCTGATTAAAAGAAAAAATAGTCCTATATTCATTTAAAATGCCCAGCAAAACATCGAGCTGATGTCAAGTACAAAACTTGTTTGTAATGGTTTGTGATAAAAAAGTATTGAAATCCCACCTGTTTGTTAAAATAAGAAAAATGGGTTCATTTTCTAAACAGTGAATTAAAGGTTAACATGATTTAAAATAAATTTAAACGGTGCTGCATTAGCTAACTGAACAAAAGGAAACAACCCAACCCTTATTTGAGGACTTCATAAAGAAGTTTTCTTAGACTTTGTCTTGTTATTTAGATGTTGAGTGAATCGTCTTCCCACCTAAAAAAAAAGCGACGAATCGAACAAAAAATAATACTTAAACACATGTATATAGCCTTGGGATAAAAATATAGAAATTAATTATAAGAGTTTCCTAATTTCGTAGTGTCATTGCTGAAGGCTTAAGACGTCTATCTGATAATGTAAAATTGTAAACTTTCAATTAAGAAACAAAATTTTAAAAAATAATTAATTTCTAAGGATACCTATTAAATGTTTACGAGTACCGTATCAAAATCAATCGGAAGGAAAATGTTGTCAAAGGCAATCTCATAGAATGCTTGAAATTTTATATACGTGTATGACATATTAATTGTATATATACATACATACATATAAATATATATATATATATATATATATATATATATATATATGTATATATATATATATATATATATATATATATATATATAAATGCCAATTTTTTTAGGCGCTGTTGAATATTTTTAAAGAATTAAACCTGGCAAAAGATCGGTTCAATATTTTCAAAAAGGACAACAGTTCAAAGCTTTACAAATGTCGCTAAATTTTTTTTTAAATAAATTTACATAACTAACAGATTATTATAAAAATCATTTTAAACACTAAAATTTCGGTCTGAAACATATTCAAAAATTACTTTTTTAAACTTAAAGAAAAATGCATTGAATTGTGTTTCAACCTAAGCCTCCATACAACGTCCCATATTTTGACAATTATTTTTAAGAAGTTCTATATTTGACTATAATTTTAGACTTCATTAAAAAAAAGTCTGATTAATTAATTACTTTCTTATTTTTTCCTATATGATGTAAGTTGATGCACCATTTAAATAAGATATATAGATAAGGACGTAAAAGGAAATCACCCGTCTATCAAAGTTATTATTTCAGACTAATACTACATAATAAAATTTAATTTAATTTTAATTAACATTAGTTAAAATTAATTTAAATGGCCATTATAATAAATATAATAATATGTATTCTGTGATTATTTTTAATAACAGTAATGCAGACCGTGCATAATATTACGGCCAACTACAAAATTATCTCTTAAAAAATTAAATTGCTCATGACGATTGTTAAGTTGCCTTTACAAGCGATTTATTTCTAACTGCGGACGTTACAAACAGAGTTTCTTCGGTAAAAGAAAACGAATAGTCAAGCAGCTTGCCTTTAGTGAATTTGGACATCACTTCATTAAGTTCATGTAATTCATATAATCATTCAGTAACTTGCTCCTTTTCAAATTTACTGACACACTGTAAACTACCATCGATTTTTACTTTTACTTCATTGGCTAAATTTCCTGTCTTCAAACGCTTGAAACTTTTGTGTGTTATGAAATTAGTTATGGAAACTAATATTTATATGTAAAAGGAAAAAGTATTTTGAGTATTAAACATGCCTATACTGACTGAAAATTAAATTGTTTTAAAAACGTTTATTTCATGATAATCAATCCTTAGATTTGAAATTCAATCGCTTGGGCTATTTTACCTTTAAAGAGATAAAATTTGAACGATAGTAATAAATAAATCCCTTGGCTTTTTTAATATAACTCTAAACTTTGAGAAGTTTGAATTATTACTTTCGTATTAATTAACACAAATATATTTTTTTAACTATAATTATCACCTCTCAAATGAAATGTGACAATTCTTTGATAACCCATGAAAAATAAACGGCAAAAATTTCTAATACGTTCTGAGATAATTTATGTATCTCTTTTGAATGTACATTAACTTTGTGCCATTATGGTTTATTCGTATTTAAATTAAATACGTAATATGGTATTATATTTATATTTCATTTAATTATGAAAAAATTAACGCTTTCAACCTGAAAAAGTTATATATTAGTAATTTAGGCCCGAATATATTTGAATTAATTACAATCTGCCAACAAAAATATTATATTTGTTTTGAGAAGCGATAACGTGACATTTTAAATATATTTCAAAAAATATTTCTAAAAAATTGTTTTCATTGTCAACATAAAAAAAACATGTTTATTGCATACATTTTTGATATTGAAACGTGCAAGTTTTGGAATATTTTTATTTTTTCCGATCATTTTCCCATAAAGCGTAATCACTGAAAAATATGTAAATTTTTAGCGTAGTGGTAGTAAATATTTTTATGTTTTTACTTCTGAAGTCATATACATGTTGAATTCATATACGTTATATTCTGAAGTCATATACTTTATATTTCTGAAGTACACATGATAAATCTCAAGGATGCATAGAGCATAGTGGTCGATAGAGCATAATGGTCGAGACCGTAAAAAGCTAAAATCCGACAAAAGCCTAGGCTTGGATGATATTACCCATGATGCCATAAGTAAGCCCATAATATCTTAGCGGTGCCACTAGCTAAATTATTCAATTTGATATTAGAAAATTTGATATTAGAAAACTTTATAAAAAAGGAGATCCAAAATAAATAAGCAACTATAGGCCAATAAACCCATTGCCAACTACATATAATTTCTTTTCTAAAATTATAAACCAGAGAATAAACATATTCCCCGGAACAAAAACAACCCATTAAACAAGCTAGTTTTAGAAAAGGTTTCTCAATCTTATCATATACATACGTTAGAGCTGATACTTGAAAAATACCAGAAATGTCAAAGAACACTTTATATCGCGTTAAATGATTACCAAAAGCATTCTACACTATTTTATATGAAAGCATATGGAAAACTCTAAAAATTCAAAGTGCAAAGAGAGAATATATTGATATAATAAGAAATATGTATAACAAATGCACAAGTAGAGTGAAGTTAGAATCTATCGGGTTAAGCTTTCTAGTGGAAAGAGGTGTGCGGCAAGGTGACCCCCTATCTCCAATAATTTTTATTGCTATTCTAGAATATGTGGTAAATAAACTTGACTAGGAAAATCGAGGCTTATATATCAAATGTCAATATTTAAGTCATCTCAGATTTGCGAACGATTTCTCTGAACTGAGTATTGTTGTCTGAAACGAACTCTCAACTGCAATACATGATCGATCTCCTTCACAAAGCTAGCAGGCATGTTGATCTCG